>CAMZMU010000013.1:1405027-1627685 GCA_947311845.1 Poa pratensis | reverse complement strand
TCTTTCACTGAAGAGTTGTATGCTTATGACATGAGTTTAGCTTCTGACACAAACTTTGTGTTTGTGATTATGCTCTTTGAACAGTCACGAGAACCTGCTACTGCGACTAGTTCCTCGCAGGCTCCAATCACCACCCGATCCCAGGGTCAGGTGGTAAATGATGCCAAGGTGATGGAGTATATGAAGGCCAAATTTGTGAGAATGGAGCAAGATCTGAAGGACGCCCAGGCTGAGCTGAATCGATTGAGGGCGAGACCCGCGTTGGCCACCCAACGCGAGGAATATGTGCTCGGGGAGATGGATCTTGTGAACAGGCAACTCGAGTGTAAGTTCGAGTCTTGCTCTGTTTACAAGCTTTTTGCGTAGCTTTGTCCTTTTGATCTGACTGGTGCGCCCGTGTTTGTAGGCTTTGTCGACAACTTCCAGGCTGAAAAGATTCGCGTGGAAGGGCGTCTGGATAGCGTGGTTGACGACCCTACGACTGGGCGTCAACACTTTTGGCTTGATAGGTACCATGCCCGCATACTCGCCACCCTGAAGGATCGCGTCTGGCGAAGTGCTGAACTGCTGGAGTTATGCCGGGCAGCGTTTATTCGCCTGAACGAGACTCTTTTTCCTCGGGGCCACAACCACAAGGGATTCGTGCTTGTTGAACATCTTCCGTCAAACAAATCCCATTCGAGAGTTGCTGTCTCAGAGACTTGTGATTGGAGCCAACGCTGCAATGGCGTATATGCGTAGTCGAAAACCAAGGTTGGTGTTGCGGACACCTGCAGCCGGAGAGGTTCTCGAACAAAAGACCTGGATGACACGATCCAAGCTGCGGAGACACTAATCGAGTGCACTCGCGAACAGCTTTGCGGTCCCGAGCTGCCCGTAAAGGACGAGCCTGAGGATTAGAATAGTTTGCGAGTGCAATTTTTGTATAGGGGGCAGCCCCCGAGTGTAATTTTTGACTCTTTGTATATTGTATAGTTTGTATACTTTGATTTTTTGTCGAGCCCCCGAGTCAGTCGAGCGGGGTTTGTGAAATATGTGTTGGTTGTGAACCAATGACTGTGCAGCCCCGAGTATTCGAGTGCGGCTGCAGAGTTTTTGTGTTCTTTTTGGATCCTTGTTACGCAGCCCCCGAGCATTCGGGTGCGGCTAAGGCATTGTGTTTCTGCAAGAGCGAGAGCTCATTTGATCGATAACACAGCCCCCGAGGGTTTCGGGTGCGGTTAAGGTATGAATTATGCGGGTAGTAGCCACAAAGAAGTCGAAGGAACATTGATTTTATTCCTCTTTTGAATGTTAGGCTGCAGGCCGCCTCATTAAAAACCTTCCAGTCCCCTTAGGTACCCTGGTAAGGAAAAGAGCGCGTCTGAAACCTGCAGCCATCCGACATATAGCCTATTACATTGTATGACTGTGAGCACTTTATGCGTAGAAACGGCGCAGATGCGCAACGTTCCAAGGATTATGAGAGAGTTCGCCTGTCTTCGCGTGCTTCAGTCGATATGCGCCTCCAAGGACCTCCGTGATGATGAAGGGACCTCCCATGGGGAAGCGAGCTTGTGCACCTTCTTTTGCTTCAGTCGAAGAACCAGGTCGCCAACGACGAAGGTGCGCAGTCGACGGCTATGGTAGTTGCGAGATCTGCTGGTAAACAGCTGTGCGGGCCAAGGCCGTGTCCGCGCTCATCGAGCAAGTCGACTGCGTCTTCGAGTGCTTCTTCGCGTCTTCTTCATTGTATGCTTCAACTCGTGGCGCATTGAACCTTACATCTGATGGCAGAATTGCCTCTGCACCATAGACCATGAAGAATGGGGTGAACTGCGTAGAAGTGTTGGGAGTTGTGCGTAGGCTCCATAGCACAGATGGTAGTTCTTCGACCCAAGCACCCGCAGCTCTTTTGAGTGGCACCAGGAGGCGCTTCTTGATCCCACTCGTCACAAGTCCATTGGCCTTTTCGACTTGGCCATTGGATTGTGGATGCGCCACGGATGCGTAGTTGAGCGTAATGTCCTGCTCTTTGCAGAAGGTTTTGAACTCCTCAGCCGTGAAGTTTGTGCCGTTATCAGTGATGATACTGTTTGGGACACCGAAGCGGTAGATGATGCTCTTTATGAAGTTGACTGCCGTAGTAGCAGTCGAATTTGTGATGGGGACCGCCTCGATCCACTTTGTGAACTTGTCGACTGCCACCAGTAGGTGAGTATGCCCGCCATGCGATGATTTTTTGAGTGGCCCAACCATATCGAGCCCCCATTGGGCGAAAGGCCAGGCCAGCGGTATAGTCTTCAACGCCGATGCGGGTGCGTGCGGCCTTGTTGCGAATTTCTGGCAGCCGACGCACCTTTTGACTATGTCCTCCGCGTCTTTGAGTGCTGTAGGCCAGTAAAACCCTGCGCGAAAGGCTTTGGCTACGAGTGATCGACTGCTGGCGTGATGCCCACAGGTACCTGCATGAATATCTCGAAGTATGGCTTGGCCATCTTCGAATGCGATGCATCTTTGGAACATACCTGATATGCTGCGCTTGTATAACTCGCCGTTGATAACGGTGTATGCTTTTGATCTTCGAGTCACGCGTCGGGACTCGGTTATGTCATCTGGTAGCTCGCGGAGTATGTAAGCCAGAAAAGGTTGAGTCCAGTTGGCTCAATGAGATACCTCGACTGGGGGGTCCTCTGTGCTGGCGCTTTGCTTTTGGTGGCGTAGTCGACGGAGGAGGCTCTCGTTTCTCCTTGATAGATCTGTGTTCGATGCGCTCGAGGAAGACACCAGGTGGAATTTGTGCGCCAGTTGAGCCAAGATTGGCTAGCATGTCTGCTTCTTCGTTACTTTCCCTTCCTATGTGCCTCAACTCGCAGCCTCGAAGCTGCCCTCCAGTGTGTTGTACAGGTCGCGATAAGCGATCATGTTGTCCGCGATTGCGTCGCAGGCCTTCATTGTTTGCTGCACCACGAGATTGGAGTCGCCGTAGATCATCAATCGAGTGCACCCAAGTGCTTTTGCCATCCGCATGCCATGGATCAGAGCCTCGTATTCAGCCTCGTTATTGGAGGGTAGTTTGAATCCCATCTGCAAAACATAACGTAGCTTGTCCCCTTTTGGTGATATGAGGATGACGCCTGCGCCTGCGCCTTCGTGTTTCTTGGACCCATCGAAGTACATGGTCCAGGAATTGGACACGTCTGGTGCTCCAGGTAATTGGGCCTCTATCCACTCGGTTGTGAAGTCGGGTAGGACTTGTGCTTTGATAGCCTTCGGGTGCTCGTACTTGATGTCTCTTGGAGCCAGCTCGATGAGCCATTTTGCGACTCGACCCGTTGCATTGGGGTTTGTGAGGATATCACCGATTGCTGAGTTACTTACCACGGTGATCGGTGCTCGGTGAAGTAGTGTGTCAACTTCCTTGAGGACATGAATACAGCGTATGCCAGCTTTTGATAGTGCGGGTACCGCTGTTTTGATATGGAGAGAACCTCGCTCAGGTAGTAGACTGGACGTTGTATGCTTTGGATGTGCCCCTCCTCCATGCGTTCGACTACCAGTACGGTGCTCACCACCCTGTTTGTAGCCGAGACATACAGGTAGAGTGGTTCCCGTTCCTTAGGTGCGACGAGGATCGGAGGGCTTGTGAGGATCCGCTTGAGATCTGTGAAGGCTGCTTCAGCTTCTGGCGTCCACTCGAACTTGTCCGCCTTCTTCATCAGTCGATAGAATGGTAGCCTTTTCACCCAGTTTGCTGATGAATCGACTGAGCGCTGCTACTCGTCCTGCTAGTTTCTGCACATCGTGAAGCTTTGAAGGCCTTTGCATTGTGAGGATGGCCTGTATTTTCTGGGTCTGCTTCGATTCCACGGGCAGAGACTAGGTACCCTAGGAGCTGCCCGGCTGGAACGCCGAACGTGCACTTCTTAGGATTGAGCTTGATATGGAAGCGTTTGAGGTTTGCGAACGTCTCCCTCAAATCGTCGAGTAGTGTGTGTTCTTCCCTTGTGGTAATGACAATGTCATCCACGTAGACCTGGACGTTGCGTCCGATTTGCTTTTTGAGGCAGTCCTGCATCATGCGCTGGTATGTTGCACCCGCGTTTTTGAGCCCAAAGGGCATAGTTGTGTAGCAGTAGACCCCGAGTGGGGTTATGAACGCCGTTTTTTCTTCGTCTTCTTGCTTCATCCTTATCTGGTGATAACCTGAGTAAGCATCCAGAAAGGAGAGTCGTGCGCATCCGGCGGTGGAGTCGACGATCTGGTCGATTCGGGTAGCGGGAAGTGATCCTTTGGACAGCACTTGTTCAGCGCTGTGAAGTCCACGCACATCCGAAGGATGTCTGTATGCTTCTTCTCTACGAGTACGGGGTTGGCCACCCATTGTGATTTCTTGATTTCCCTAATGAATCCTGCTGCGAGTAACCGGTCGACTTCAGATTCGACTGCGGTTCGCTTTGGGCCGGAGATTCGACGCATCGTTTGCTTGACTGGCTTTGCATCTGGAAACAATTGGAGAGAGTGCTCGGCGAATTCCCTGGGAATACCTGGCATGTCGGCTGGACACCACGCAAATATTTCCCAGTTCTCACGGAGGAATTCGACGAGCGCGCCTTCCTATGCGATAGGCAGGCTCGAAGATATGTTGACTGTCTTGGACGGATCGGTCGGGTGCACCTGATGCGACCTTGTGTCATTTGTAGCATTGAAGGATCTGTCGACTGCCAACTTCTTATGCTCGGAAGGAGTGTGCGGTCGTTGGTAATCGCCAAGTCGGCGAGTGATTCTTCCACCCCGAACATCTCGGAGATTTTGCTGAACTCGCGGTCGCAAGCATCGGACCTTTGAAAGTTTCCACGGACAGTGATGACTCCCTTTGGTCCTGGCATCTTCAGCGTGAGGTACGCGTAGTGTGGCACCGCCATGAATCGAGCAAACGTCGGGCGACCAAGAATAGCATGGTATTGTGATTTCCAGTCGACGACCTCGAACTCAATCGACTCTGTCCTGAAGTGGCTTTTGTCCCCGAACGTAACGTCGAGTTGTATGGTGCCTTCTGGGCTAATTGCTTTGCCAGGAACAATACCGTGGAAGGTATTTGAAGATTTTGGGAGGTTTTCGACTGACCTGTTCATTTTGCGGAGCGTGTCCGCGAAGATGATGTTTATGCCGCTGCCTCCATCCATGAAGACCTTGGTCATGGCGTAGCCTCCTATTTGCGCGTCGAGTACCAGAGCCGCGTGCCCTGGTCGAACTACAGCTGGGGGATGATCCTCTCGACTGAAGCTTATGATGGTTTCCGATCCCTTCAGAAATTCGGGCACGGCAGGAGGTGCCATGACAGCCATGTTCACTGTCGAGTGATTAGCTTTTGCTGCCTGTTGGAGGGGCGACCCTTTTGTATCATGTACATCTGCCCGTGGGGCTGTGGATATTGATCATCTTCCGCCCGTAGTACGGGTTGTATGGCACCTGCGAGGTTTGCGCCTGGAGCAGGCTGTGGTGGTGGTTGCGGTGGCGGCTGTGGCGCCATGAGAGCGGGCACAGCGTTCGGCTGTGGTGCGGGTGCAGGCGTGGGCTGAGCAGGTGCTGGGCCGTACCTTTTGAGTCGTATCATGTAGTCAGTCGCCATTTGGTCGAATTCCCTGCAGTTCCTTAGGGTGTGATTGGAGCGTAGTTTTCCGTCGTCCCCCTTGAAGAGGTGGAATCTGCACCAGTCGTCCATCTTTTCCTCGAATGACCGCTCGGGTTTTGCGTCGCTGCGTTTGCGCCATTCTTGCCTTTTGTAGCTGTCGCTCCGCTGCTCGCGATCTCGACTGTCCCGTCGATCATCCGAGCGTCGATTGCTTCTATCTTGGTCTCCCGGGTTGTGTGTATCCAGCCGCCATGAACTCGGGTCTGTTATCGTCGTAAGGACGTTTGGAACGTTTGCGCCTGCGATCTTCTCTGTATGAATCTCTGCGGCCTCGACTGCCGCTTTCGTAGTTGTCGCGTGGTGGGGAAGCACGGGATCTGCGTACAGAATCCTCTCCATCTGCCCACTCAGTCGCAACTTTGATGAGGTCAGCCAGGGAGGTTGGCTTTTCACGACCAAGTGCCTCTTTGAAGTCCTTCCTGGCGAGACCTTGTATGAAGGCATCCATGGCCCTGTCTTCTGACACTTTGCCAACCGAATTGCGTATTTCGGTCCACCGCCGTATGTATGATCTCAACGACTCGTCTGATCGTTGAGTGCATGTCCTTAATTCTCGAATGTCTTCGGGCGCTCACATAGAGGCTCGAAGTTTTTGATGAAGTCTCTGCGGAAATCGTCCCACGAGTCGTATGATGATGGAGGGAGCGCTTGAGCCAGTCGCGGGCAGTTCCTTCGAGCAAGTCGTATGTACTGCATCGCCGTGGTGTTCGTGCCACGCTGGCATGCCACGGCGAGTCTGTAATCTTCTAACCACCCAAGGTTCTTGGCGACCGTTGTACTTGGGTTGTTCGCCTGTCAACTTGAACCTTTGGGCATCCGCGTCTCACGGATGCGTCGAGTGAAGCACAATGCTCCGCATGGCTCTGGTTCGCGATCAGAGTATGAATCGCTGCTATAGGATCTTCGAGATCTGCTTCTGCTGGACCTGTGCCGGCGCGTGCTTCTCCTTCCTTCATCCGAGTGGTGGCTGCGACCACTGCGATGATGTGCTGCGTGTCGTGAGTCGACTATGTCGCGATCGCGATTCCTTGCTGGAGTTTTGTCTTCTGGCTGTATAGCCTGTGCCGCTAGAGCTAGCGATTTGAGTTGTTGGCGATGCAGGGCTGCGTTAGGGTCATTCGCCGGAGGTTGCATTGCCTTGAGGTAAGCACCTACGGAGAATAATGCACCCGCAGCAGTTTTGGGCACTGGGATTCCGTTAGCGTCCTCTGTCATGAACGACAGGTTACGGGTGATTGCTACCCTTTCATGTTCTGGAAGGCTTGCCAACCGCGACCTAGGTCGTGGGGTTGGTTGCATTGTGGACCCGAGGGATTGCTCCCTTCTTCGGGCACTCGAGAGGCTGGCTTGCCTTTTGCGCTCTCGAGCGTCGCTCGGTAGTTTTGCAGTCGAATTGACTCCTGCCAGTTGAAGTACTGGAAGGTCAACATCTCCTCTGGGGTGGAATTTGGTGGCATCATTGTGCACTCCTTTATGACTTTATCTGCTTTTGCTGCCATCTCCTCCGTGATTGTCAAGGTTGTGACCCCATCCGGCATGGTTACCGTGCATGGGAATTGTGCAGGCCTGCGAGCGGCTGCGTCTGCGGATGATTCTGCGGTGAAGGCCACGTAGACCTGATGGGGCGTGACCCGTGGACAGGTGTATGTGCTGTCGATTCCAGTCATGGACTCGACGTCGCCGTCGAGGCTCATGTCAGAGCCAGTGTTCATCGAGTAGATCTTCGAGGCGAATCTCGTTGTCGATGTGCTCATCGCCTATGCTCATCTCGGTGTTGGCGAAGCCATTATGGATTTCTGAGTCGAGGTTGGTGTTGGTGAAGATCTCCGAGTCGACGTTGCTGTCGTTATGAATCGCGGGCTCGTAGAAGTCATCGAGGGAGATCCCGCAGTCGAAACTCTCGTCGAGTGGTAGGTTGAAGTCGACGTTGCTTGTGGTATGCTGATTCTGCCTCCTCGCCTTGGAGTTCCGTCATCATGAACCTGTCGCTCGCCGGTCGACATGGTTGTTGCGGGCGAGCAGGCTTCAGGAATCGACGACGGGGCGAGCGCAGTCGACGGAGCCTCGAGTGCCCCAGCGCCAGTTGTTGCGGATCTGTCGAGTCCTGCGTGCCAAGATTGTTTACGAAAAAATTGAATGCTCCAACAGTTAACTCAAACCTGATTCAAGGCCGGAAAACGCCTCCTGAAGCTCTGGCGAGTGCGGATTGAAATTCATTGGAAGAGCAGATGCGCTTTTTGCAGGTGAAGCGGGCAGGCTGCCGCTTTTCGAGTGGATCGGCGAGTCGCCGTGTGTCGCCTGGATCGGCGAGTTGCTGTTTGCTGACATGGCCGGCGAGTTGCCGTTTGCAGATGAGATCGGCGAGTTGCCGTTTGCTGGTGTGATCGGCGATTTGCCGTTTGCTGTTGGGACCGGCGAAACTTCGAGTCCAGCGCTATTCTTTCCCACAGACGGCGCCACTTGACGAGGGGTAGACTCATCAAGACCCATGGTTAAGGTCCCTAGGTTATGAATATGGGGGAGAGAACGTGGTAGAGCTGGAAGTATCGTCGGCTGACAAGCAGGGCAAAGATTTTACCCAGGTTCAGGGCCCTCGTGTGGAGGTAACACCCCTACGTCCTGCCTGTCTGTTATTGCTTTGTGAATATGATGGTTACAAGGATCCCGGCGAGATGTCGATCTCGCTAGGGTTTGTGGCTCTGGTGTTGTCTGGTTCGATGGCCCTCCCAGTCCTTAAATAATAGGCTGGGTCTCGGGTGTTCGTAACCGACTCGATTTACAAGTAAGGAAACTCTAAACCGACTATTGCTTCGCCAAACTTGGAGGATACTCCATCTTCGTGGGCCTCCCTTCATGGGCTTCATGTAGGCTCTGATAGTTGGGCCTAGTCGATACGTGCACCAGGTACCCTCATGGTAGGGTACCCGATAGGCATACCCATGTCAAGCGTGATATCTTGCTCTTTGCAGAAAGTTCGGAACTATTCAGCCGTGAAGTCTGTACCGTTATCAGTGATGATACTGCTTGGCACGCCGAAGCGGTATATGATTGATTTTATGAAATTGACTGCTGTAGTTGCAGTCGAACTTGTGATAGGGACTGCTTCGATCCACTTGGTGAACTTGTCGACCGCCACCAGAAGGTGAGTATCCCTCCATGGGAGGATTTTTTGAGTGGCCCGACCATATCAAGCCCCCATTGGGCGAAGGGCCAGGCCAATGGTATTGTCTTCAACGCCGATGCGGGTGCGTGCGGCTTTGTGGCGAATTTTTGACAGCCGATGCACCTTTTGACTATGTCCTCCGCGTCTTTGAGTGCTGTGGGCCAGTAGAAGCCTGCGCGAAAGGCTTTGGCTATGAGTGATCGACTGCTGCATGATGCCCGCAGGTACCTGCATGAATATCACGAAGGATGGCTTGGCCATCTTCAAATGCTATGCATCGTTGGAACATACCTGATACACTGCGTTTGTACAGTTCGCCGTTGATGACAGTGTATGCTTTAGATCGTCGAGTGACGCGTCTTGACTCTGTTATGTCTTCAGGTACCTCGCCGCGGAGTATGTATGCGAGGAAAGGTTGAGTCCAAGTTGGCTCGATGAGGAGTACCTCGACTGGCGGGTCCTCTGTGCTAGGTGCTTTGCTCTTGGCTGGTGCGGCTGATGTAGGAGATGGTCGTTTTTTCTTGATGGAACTGTGCTCGATGCGCTCGAGGAAGACACCAGGTGGAACTGGTGCTTTGGTCGCGCCAATGTTGGCTAGCTTATCTGCTTCTTCATTGCTCTCACGCCCTATGTGCCGCAACTCGCAGCCTTCGAAGCTGCCCTCCATTAAGTTGTATAGGTCACGGTAGGCGATCATGTTATCTGCAATTGCATCACAGACCTTCATTGTTTGCTGCACCACAAGGTTCGAGTCACCATAGATCATCAGTCGAGTGCACCCGAGGGCTTTGGCCATCCGCATGCCATGGATCAGGGCCTCGTATTCAGCTTCGTTATTGGATGGTAACTCGAATTCCATCTGCAGGATGTAGCGAAGCTTGTCGCCTTTTGGTGATATGAGGATGACACCTACGCCTTCGTTCTTCTTTGAGCCGTCGAAGTACATAGTCCATGAGTTGGACACATCTGGTGCTCGTGGCAACTGAGCTTCAATCCACTCGGTATGGAAGTCAGGTAAGACTGGTGCTTTGATGGCCTTCGGGTAATCATACTTGATATCTCGTGGTGCTAACTCGATGAGCCATTTGGCGACTCGCCCAGTTGCGTTTGGGTTTGTGAGGATGTCCCCGATCCCTGAGGTGCTGATTACAATGATCGGGTGCTCTGCGAAGTAGTGCGCCAGCTTCCTTGAGGACATGAACACGCGTAGGCCAGCTTTTGATAGTGCGGGTACCGCTGCTTTGATATGGAGAGCACTTCACTCAAGTAATAGACTGGACGTTGTATGCTTTGGGCATGTCCCTCCTCCTTGCGTTCGACCACCAGTACGGTGCTCACCACCCTGTTAGTTGTGGAGACATATAGGTATAGTGGCTCGCGTTCTCTTGGTGCGACGAGGATTGGAGGGCTTGTGAGGACTCGCTTGAGGTCCGTGAAAGCTTCTTCAGCTTCTGGCGTCCACTCGAATTTATCTGCTTTCTTCATCAGTCGATAGAACGGGAGCGCTTTTTCGCCTAGCTTGCTGATGAATCGACTGAGTGCTGCCACTCGACCCGCTAACTTTTGCACATCATGGAGCTTTGAAGGCCTTTGCATCGTCAAGATGGCCTGTATTTTCTCCGGGTCTGCCTCGATTCCTCGAGCCGAGACTAGATACCCCAAGAGCTGCCATGCTGGAACACCGAACGTTCACTTCTTCGGGTTGAGCTTGATGTGGAAGCGTTTGAGTTTTGCGAACGTCTCTCGCAAGTCATCGAGTAGTGTATTTTCCTCCCTTGTTGTGATGACAATGTCATCTACGTAGACCTGGATGTTTCGCCCAATTTGCTTCTTGAGTTAGTCTTGCATCATGCGCTGGTAGGTTGCGCCTGCGTTTTTGAGCCCGAAAGGCATTGTTGTGTAGCAGTAGACCCCGAGTGGGGTTATGAACGCCATTTTCTCTTCATCCTCTTCCTTCATCCTTATCTGGTGGTAATCCGAATAAGCATCCAGGAAGGACAAGCGAGCGCACCCGGCGGTGGAGTCGACGATCTGGTCGATTCAAGGTAGTGGAAAGTGATCCTTTGGACATCATTTATTGAGTGCTGTGAAATCTTCGCACATCCGAAGGATATCTGTGTGCTTCTTCTCTACGAGTACGGGGTTAGCCACCCATTGTGATTTCTTGATTTCTCTGATGAAACCTGCTGCGAGTAGTCTGTCGACTTCGGCTTCGACTGCGGTTCTTTTCGGGCCGGATATGCGGCGCATTGTTTGCTTGACTGGTTTAGCATCTGGAAATAATTGGAGAGAGTGCTCGGCGAATTCCCTGGGAATACCTGGCATGTCGGCTGGACACCACGCAAATATATCCCAGTTCTCATGGAGAAATTCGACGAGCGCGCTTTCCTATGCGATAGGCAGACTCGACGAGACATTGACTGTCTTGGTCGGGTCAGTCGGGTGCACCTGATGCGATCGTGTCATTGGTGGCATTGAATGCTCTGTCGACTGCCACCTTTTTGTGCTCCGGCATAAGTGTTCGATCGTTGGAGACCGCTAGATCGGCGAGTGTTGCTTCCATGCTGAACATCTCAGAGATTTTGCTAAACTCTCGGTCGCAAGAGTCAGACTTTTGGAAGTTTCCCTTGACTGTGATTACTCCTTTTGGTCCAGGCATCTTTCACTGGAGGTATGCGTAGTGTGGCACCGCCATGAATCGAGCGAACGTCGGGCGTCCTAGTATGGCATGGTATTGTGACTTCCAGTCGACAACTTCGAACTCAATCGACTCTATCCTGAAGTGGTTCTTGTCCCCGAACGTTACGTCGAGTTGTATGGTGCCTTCTGGGCTTATTGCTTTGCCTGGGACGATACCGTGAAAGGTATTTGAAGATCTTGGCAGGTTTTTGACTGACCTGTTCATTTTGTGGAGCGTATCTGCGAAGATGATGTTTATGCCGCTGCCACCATCCATGAAGACCTTGGACATGGCGTAGCCTCCAATTTGTGCGTCGAGTACCAGAGCTTATTGCAGTTTCGGATCCCTTCAAGAATTTAGTTACGGCAGGAGGTGACATGACCGCCTTGTTTACTTGTCGAGTCCGAAGTTTTTGCTCCCTGTTGGAAGGGCGACCTTTCTGTATCATGTACATCTGCCCTTGGGGCGGAGGGTACTGAGGTTCGTCCACCGAGGTACTTGTTGTATGGCACCCGCGATGTTGCCGCCTGCTGTAGGCTGTGGTGGTGGTGGTGCCATCAGAAAGGGTACATTGGCTGGCTGCGGCACAGCTACGGGTGCGGGTGTGGCTGCTGCCTTTCTGAGATTTATGTAATCAGTCGCCATTCGGTCGAATTCTCTGCAGTTTCTCATCGAGTGATTGGAGCGCAGTTTTCCGTCTTCCCCCTTGTACAGGTGGCATCTGCAATCAGCAACCATCTTTTTTTCGAATGATCGCTCGGATTGTGCGCCGGATCGTGACTTGCGCCAGTCTTTCCTCTTGTAGCTATCACTGCGTTGGCCACGGTTTTGACTGTCCCGGCGATCATCTCGACTGTCTAGTCGATCATCTCGACTGTCCCGTCGATCTTCTGACCGCCGGTCGCTTCTGTCTTGGTCGTTGCGGGGTGTGGAGAACCCAGCCGCCATGAATTCGGGCCTGTCGTCGTCGTAGTGACGTTTTGAACGCTTGCGCCTTCGGTCATCTCTGTATGAGTCTCTGCGGCTTCGACTGCTAGTTTCATGATTGTCGCGGGGTGAGGACCCACGTGTGGTGCGCGCCATGTCTTCTCCGTCTGCCCACTCAGTCGCGATCTTTAAGAGGTTGGCCACAGAGCTTGGCTTTTGGCGACCAAGTGCTTCTTTGAAGTCCCGCCTGGCGAGGCTCATGATGAAAGCATCCATGGCCATATCTTATGAGATTACTCCAACTGAGTTGCGTATCTCAGTCCATCGTCTGATGTATGACCTCAACGTTTCATCTGACCGTTGAACGCAAGCTCGCAGCTCCTCGAACGTTTTTGGGCGCTCACATAGAGGCTCGAAGTTTTTGATGAAGTCAGTGCGGAAGTGATCCCACGAGTCGTATGTTGATGGAGGTAGGGCCTTGAGCCAGTCGCGGGCTGTGCCTTCGAGCATGAGTCGTATGTATTGCATGGCTGTGATGTTTGTGCCTCGCTGGCACGCGACAGCCAGCCTGTAGTCTTCCAACCACCCTGAAGGTTCCTGTCGACCCGTGTACTTGGGCTGTTCAGATGTAAGTTTGAACCCTTTGGGCATCCGTGTCTCGCGGACGCGTCGAGTGAAGCACAGAGGTCCGTGTGGCTCAGGCTCTCGATCAGAGTATGAGTCGCTACTATAAGATCTGCGTGATTGCTCCTGGACCTGCGCCGACGTGAGCCGCTTCTTTCCTTCGAGTGGTGGCGGCGACCACTGCGATTATGCTCTTCATGACGCGTGTCAACTATGGCACGATCTCGACTCCGTCCTGGAGTTTTTGGGATTTGGCGTATGGCCTTCGCCGCTAAGGCGAGTGATTTGATCTGTTGGCGATGTAGCTTTGCGTTAGGGTCATCCGCTGGAGTCTTGATTGCCTATAGGTATGCTGCAGCGGTAAAGAGAGCACCCGCAGCTGTTTTGGGTACTGACACTCCCTCCTCGTCGTATGTCATAAAAGAGTTGCCTAGGTTGCGGGTGAGTGTTGCCCTCTCATCTGGCGCGAGGTGTGACAGCCTTGATCTGGGTCTTGTGTCTGCTCGCCCGGTGGAGCTCAGGGAGAGTTGTCTTCTTCGCGCACTTGACAAGCTAGCTTGCTTTTTACGTTCTTCGAGTGTTGCTCTGATCTGCTGCAGTCGAAGTGATTCCTGCCAGTTGAAGTACTGGAAGGTCAACATCTCCTCCCGTGTTGCGTCTGCTGGCATCATTGTGCACTCCTTGATGACTTTGTCTGCTTTTGCTGCCATCTCAGCAGTAATTGTGAGATTTGTGACTCCATCCGGCATAGTAACCGTGCACGGAAACTCTGTAGGCCTGCGACTGGCCACAGCATCAGATGATTCTGCGGCGATGGCAACGTAGACCTGCTGGGGTATTACTCGAGGGTATGTGTATGTGTTTTCGAGTCCTGTCATGGACTCGACGTCGTCATCAAGGCTCATGTCGGAGTCGATATGCCCATCGAGTGGTCCGTCTGGACGGATCTCGCTGCCGATGCCTTCATCGCCTATGCCCATCTCGAAGTTGTTATGAATCTCGAAGTCAAGGTTGTTGTTGGTGCATATCTCAGAGTCGGCATAGTTGTCGATATGAGTTTCGGGCTCGTCGAAGTCGCTGAGGGATATCCCGCAGTCGAAACTATCCTCGAGTGGGAGATCGAGCTCGGGATCGTTTGTGCGGTATGCTGATTCGGCCTCCTCGCCTTGGAGTTTTTCAATGAGCTCGTTGATCTCTCGAGTCGACATGTTTGTTGCAGACGAGCAAGCTTGAAGGATCGACAATGGTATGGACGCAGTTGATGGATCCGCAGTCGAAGGAGCCGCAACCGATGGATCCTCGGGTGCGGAAGTCGCGAGTTGGCGTGGATCTGTCAAGTCCTGCACACCAAGCTTGTTGACAAAAAAATTGAACGAACCAACGGTTAAACCCAAACCTGACTCGAGATCGGAGAAGACATCCTGCAATTCTGGCGAGTGTGGCTCGAAATCCATCAGAGGATCTGATGTGCTTTTTGCAGGTGAAGCTGGCGTGCTGCCGTTTGTCGAGTGAGTCGGCGAGTTGCCGTGTGCCGCCCGAGTCGGCGAGTTCTGGTTTGTTGATGCAGCCGGCGAGTTGCCATTTGTAGATCCGATTGGCGAGTCACCGTTTTCCGATGGAACCGAAGAAACCGTGAGTCCAGCACTATTCTTTCCCACAGACGGTGCCAATTGACGAGGGGTTAACTTATCAAATCCCATGGTTAGGACCTAGGGTTGAGATTATGGGGAGAGAACGTGGTAGTACTGGTAGTTTCGTCGGCTGACAAGCAGAGGCAAAGATTTACCCAGGTTCAGGCCCCTCGGGTGGAGGTAAAGACCCTACTTCCTGCTTGTCTGGTATTGATTGTGTGAGATTATACGGTTACAAGGAGTGCTCCGGCGAGATGTCGATCTTGCTAGAGCTTTTTGGTGGTTCGAGTATGGCTTGGCCCTAGATCGGCACCCCTCCCAGCCTTTAAATAGGCTGGGTCTCGGGAGTTCATAACCGACCTAGTTTACACGTAAGGAAAGCCTAAACCGACTATGCCTATGACTAATCTTGGAGGGTACTCCATCTTCTTGGGCCTCTGGTCTTGGGTTTCGAATAGGCTCTTCGCTATTGGGCCTTAGTCGCCACGTGCACCAGGTACCGTCACGGTAGGGTACCCGAGATGTATACCCTTGTCAACAAGATTGCTGGAAAGCTGCCCCACATGGAACATGAGGGATATCAACACCATTGGCTGAACCACTTTGGTCAAAGCGGTGCTTGGTGATCAACTCGTTGTTCCCCTCACCATCCTTATGCTTCCTAAGAGTCTCTTGGAAAGGGCGGACGATACGAACAAAGTTACTGGGAGAGATATAAAGTTAATTGGGCAACGGTTTGTAGACCTACTCACCTAGGAGGACTTGGAGTACTTGACATGGACAAATTTGCGAGTGCCTAGCGGTTGCGGTGGGCTTGGATCCAATGGAAGGAACTGGATAGACCATGGGTGGGCCTCGTGAAAGTGCATGTTGCCCCCATGCGTGGTTTTGGTAATTAATGACAATCCTTATGGACTAATGTTTGCTTTGAGATATTCTTATAGATCTTGTCCATAGAAAAAGATTGGAGTTCATGTGTTGGACTCTAGAAGTGTACATGATGATCAATGCTCTCTTCAACGATTTATATGAAGAATGGTCATGTGTAGAGTTGAACATATTGCAAGTGTGGCTTGGAAAAGGAGATTGAATGAACATTCTTGTTTATCTCCAAGCCATCATATATATCAAGAGAAGTCTAGATGAAGTGCAAGGGAAAATGAAGACGGAGCTTAGCAAGGCTCTCCCATAATCGAGTATGGGGGAGTATTTGGAGAAGTCTTCATCAAGCATGTGCTAGCAAGCACAATCAAGAAAGGTGTTCCAACTTGATGGAGTCAAGATCGTCATCATCTAGCTCAAGTGGAATGCGCAAGGCAAAGGTATGATCTTGAGAGGGTTTCTATTTTACTGGTCTCATGGTTTTAGTGGGAGACCGGGTTATAGGATAGACGGCGTACTATCAAGAGGGGCTCTCAAGTGAGTAACTTGATCGCATCTTTGTGGAGAGCTCAAACCTTTGCATACTTGGCATATCATCTTTCTTGGTTCTTATTTGGCTTTTATTCATGTGAGAATTTAGAGCTTGTGTTCATCTCCATACCAAGCTCCAGTTCATCAAAAACGGATTTCATATGCATATCTTGTTGCGTTTTTGATATTGGATGATTTACCGGTTGTTCTTTTATAGAGAAGGTTTACCTTTCCCCATTTGGTTTTATCCTTCCTTGTTGGACTATGATGTTTCTCTGCATAATCTTGTAAAACTCTTCGTTGCGATTCAAACGAGCCCAAGATCAACGAAAACGGAGTCCGGATGCAAAAGTTATTGCCGTTTTGGTATTTGGTGTTTATGCAGTTTTACCTGTGGCGGTAGTACCGCCCGGTACTGCCCAGGGTACCGTCGGAGCTACCCGAGGCCCATTTTCGGCGGTACCGGAAGCGGTAGTACCGCTACCTGGAGCCCGTTTTTAGCCTGTTTTAGTGTTCTTTCTTCCGGGGGGCCAACTGTAGTACCGCTGGGGCCAGCGGTAGTATCGCCCCGGCGCGTTTCTGCACCCAACGGTTGGATCTTGGGTTGACCTATTTAAGGGGCCTTCTTCCCCAATGGTTCCCCAACCTTTTGAGCAAGTTTTGACCTCCATTGTTGATGTCCACAAGCTTGCTATCTCTCTATTCCTCCATGATTCTTGCCTCCAATTAGAGGGAAAAGAGAGAGGAGATCTAGATCCACTATTCTATCAATCAATCTCTCCTCTAAGTGAGGGGAAGCTTTTTGCATCTAGATCTTGGAGGGATTTGGTGTTCTTCCTTGTTCTTCCTCTCTTCTCTCCCCATAAGCATTAGTTGCTTTTGGTGGGATTTGAGAGTGAAAGATTTGAGCACTTGTGCTCTTGCCATTGCTTTGTGCATCGGTTTGTGCTCTCCACGAGGATTCGTGGAAGTTGAAAGTTTTGTGAACTTGTTACTCTTGGGTCTTTGAACCCTAGACGCCTTTGTGGTGGTTGAGACCTCTTGTGGTCACTTATAGCTGTTCGGGAGCCCCCAATTCATTTGTGGGTGTGTGTGCCCTGGATCGTTGTTGTAAAGGCTCCGGATTCTGCCTTGAAGGATTCCGATAGTTGAAGGTGAACCAAACCTTTGTGGTGCGGTTCATCGGAGAAGAAGGTGAAGCCTTTGTGGCTGTTGAGTTGACCTTTGTGGTATCTCACACCTCTCCAACGAGACGCACTCCCCTAAAAAGGAGGAACTCGGGAATACATCCTCGTCTCTGCGTGCTTCGGTTATTTCTATACCCGAGCTCTTTACTTATGCACTTATCATTGTGATAGCCTTCGTGCTTGAAGTATTCTTGCTATTACCTTGTTGCTTGTCTTGCTTAGCATAAGTTGTTGGTGCACATAGGTGAGCCTAGTATATTTAGGTTGTTGGCTTGTTAATTTAAACACCTAGTTTTATTCCACAATTATCAAGCCTAAACCAGAAAAGTTTTAATCACCTATTCACCCCCCCTCTAGGCGACACCTCGGCATCCCTTGTGACAACACATAAGTGGACCTTTTTTATGCGGCGACCACTATCACCGTTGGGGGATGGAAGACGGCGGAATTTTGGCACTCCCTTGGCTTCATGGGCTCAAACCAAAAAACATTACACCGAAGTTTTCTCCCTTTCAAAATGCAAGAAGATAAACGTCCAAAAAGCTTTTCATAATAACTTTTGGGTTAGCAAGATCAACACCTCCCAAGGCTTCACCGTCCAACTCCTTCAACAATTTTACTTCCTTTGGATTGAGCTTCAACATGCCCCTCCACTTGATGGCACCACCCCGGACTCAATCTCTCGGAACCTCACGACCTCCCTTGAGTACTCATCCTCTTCGGGTTACAAGTTCCAATTTGAAGGTGTTGTGGCCACCACATGAAAAAGATGATTTGGAATAATTGGGCTCCTCCAAAGTGCAAGTTCTTCGCTTGGCTTGTGAACAAAAATAAGATTTTGACTTCGGACATGCTCATGAGGAGGGTTGGCCAAATAGTGGAGGTTGTCAACTTTGCAAGAGAGACCAAGAAACCATGCCCCAACTTCTCTTCTAATGCCGCTACGTCTCCTTGAGAATTTGGGCCGCTTTAAAGGCATGGATGGGGCTATCCGAATTGGTTTAGGAGGATTGTTCCACCTTCGGCTGGGTGAAGGAATGGTGGGAGCATCTTTGTCTCTCCAATGGCAACAGGAAGAAGGCAATCACGTCTCTCGTCATGCTCACGGTTTGGAGATTTGGAGCGAAAGGAACGCGAGGGTTTTCCGAAACACCGCCTCGATGTCTCATGTTGTTGTAAATAAGATTAGAGAGGAAACCCATCTTTGGGTTATCGTGGGAGCTAAGCGTTTGAGTTGTATTATACTGCGAGAGTAGGCTTTCTTTTCCGGAAACCACCTTTCTAGGTGGTTCTAAGACTTGTTTGTTAAAAAATCCTTCTTAATAAATGAGATGAGACAAACCTTTTGGCTCCGTTTTGAAAAAATGTTCAAGGTTCTAAGCCAAGGGATTAGAATTGAGGCTCATTCAAACCAAGCCATAAACTTCATAGCTGAAACCGATAGTTTTTTGTTGGTCGTATATATAGAAAATTAGGGATTAAAATTTATTTGTGGTAAAAATTGTTTACCTTTTTGTGGTATCGTTGACATTTTTTTTGCGAATGATTCGTAGTGTTGACATTGGCCCAAAGCCGTTGTTCTCCGCCAGCTACCATGCTCGTCGGCCCCTTACTTTGTTCATCTTCTACTTCTTCGCTAAGATTTCATAAACCTCTCTAGTTCATGTACACACCTCCTCGATGTCTAGTTCGGGCGTGAGCTAAATACCGGTACTGGTAGACATGCAAAAATACATCAACTCCAAACAAGACTTTTTTAGGGTTAAGGTAGATGCTCCGCCATTCGATTAGAAGAGAAAATATGTACAAGGGTGCACACGAGATGCAATAGCCTAGGGCCGAGAAAAGAAAAACCGAAGCATCCAAATAGGCCTTTAGTGAGCGATATTTAAAGAAAAAAAAGGGAAAACTATCCGAACAAGCCTTTTTTTTTGGAACAGTAAACGGGTCTAGAGGATCCATAAGCTTCATTCATCAAGGTGGTATACAATTACAATGAGGATCTCTGAAATAGCTGGAAATACAACATGGCCCTCACACTTTACAAAAATGACCCTTTATAAAATTCTCAAATGTGATCTGGTCCTTTCTCCACCTACGTTGACGCAGAGCCTCGAACCACCGGCCGACGACCACACCACCAGGGACAAACCACTTGGGGTGGGGACATCGATGGATGCCACGGTGAGACTGAAGATCCTCCATATTTGGAGGAAGAAGAACACTCGGAACAGACTTGCCTGAGATGTGGAGTGGCCTCCTTGGCCTCGAATAGCGACGGCGCAAGCATGCCCTCGCTTGGATCTCCACGGAGAAAAGCTCCACGAAACTCACCACCAGCACCGGATCCCGCCGTCCTCCATGCCTGCCCGTCCCCATGACAGTCAGATCTAGAAGGAACGCCATCGCCCGGACGCCTCTCGAGCTTGTTTAGAGGGGAAGCGGGAGCAACGCCGCCGCCAGTCTTCGGTTCTGTCCTCCAGAGCGCGACCAACAACAAAAGCAACACCCACCACCGACAACCGCCCGTCAGCTACAGTGGCAACCTCCATGGCGACATGAAACTCACCAAACCTAAATTTACTAGTTGTGGCCTCCCCCTCCCCAACGTCTCCAGGCGGCAGAGCCACCGAAGAGGAGGGAGGAACGAGCTGGGGATGGTGGAGACTCTCAGGAGCGAGGGGTGAGGAGAGAGAAACAAGAGGAGAAAATGAGAGCCCATGTCTGCTGGAGAAGTCACTCCAAACAGACCTTTAGCGAGCGATATTTTCGCTTCACTTGAATCATGCACATTAGATTTGTCCGATTCTTGCTTGCTTGTTCTTTTAGGGTGTGTTTGCTTAGGTGGCTAGCCACCAGGTGGTTAGTGGTAGCCAGGTTAGCCTCTGGTTGGTTTGTGGTGTTGGGTGTGTAGGGTTAACCAAATTTTGGGTATATTCCCTCCAAAAACTGGTTGAGCTCAACCACAAAAAAAGTGGTGGTTGAGGCCAACCACCCACGACGGGCTCGCTAAAATCACCCGCGAAACAGTTTTGATGTAAACCACTGAACTATGGGAAGTATCACTTTAATTATATTTGAACTAGTAGTCTATATTGATATGACACTATGACATGTTCTATTTGGAAATTGTCAAAATATCGAAGCATGGTGCTGCGTTATCGAAGCATGGTGCTGATTTTTTTTCTTCATGTTGTCAAAATATATTCTATTTTCGAAATTCTTATTATCCATACATACTTTAATCGATTTATGTAGCCAAAAGCTCATGTTGTGAGGGTATTCTCCCCATCATATCAAAGAGGTTCCCACACTTCAAATCAACACAAATATGGCTACACATAACCACTTTTTATCACTTTAACCAAACACAAAACTTGACTAATCAATCTACACAACCGAACATGAAAAGTGGTTACCACCAACTAGATGGTTGAGTACCCCAACTACTTTTTCATAGCCACTGATCACTGAACCAAACACAACCCTTAGGGCATCTCCACTCGTCCCCCCCAGCGCCCCCCAGGCAGAGAAATAGCGCCGTTTTGGCCCAAATAGCGCCGTTTCCTCCCAGAGTCCCAGTCGCCGCCCCCAGGAGCCCAAATAATGCCGTCTCGGCGAAATTTAGCGCCGTTTCGCGCCAGCGCACCCAAGCCAAACCCAGCGCGCCGGGGTTCGCCTGGGGGCTAAATGCGCGCGTGGGCCAGACCTATCGGCGAGATGAGTCTGTTTCCCTCCATATTTTGGACCTTTCCCGCCGTTTTGCGCCACATATACTCTCCCCCATCGGCCGATCCCACCATTTCTCCCTCAGATCTCACCGACATGGGTCCCAGCAAATTCGTCGGCCCCCGCGCCGCCGCGATCGCTGCCGCTCCCTCTGCCGTGGAGGAGGTGAAGAAGCCGAGGAAGTCTAGGGCGCCGAAGCAGAGGCCGCCGGGCATGACCAACGCCGAGTGGATCTCGGACAAGGCGCGCCGGAAGTCCGAGAACGCGCGCCACCGGGAGAGGGAGAGGGTGCTGCGGGCCAAGCGCCTGGCAGAGGCTAGCGGCGGCGAAGAAGAGGTGGAAGAGGAAGAAGAGGAAGAGGAGATGGCGGTGGAGGAGCCAACCCCGGCTGCGTCTGTGGCGCCGGCCAAACTGAGGGTCGGCTTCCCTCCTCATCCCCACTTCGCCGGCTGGACCAGCCAAGCTTGCGTCGCCTCGCCGACCGGCTACTCTCCATCCCCGCCGCCGCGCTGGATCGCGTCCCCGCGCCAGTACTCCCCTGGGTACGCCGACGCCGACCCCCATGGTGGCTTCAACCCCAACATCTCCTTCCCCCACTGCGCTCCTCCGCCGATGATGTACGCGGGCTCGCCGGGCTACACAACCTCGCCGTCGCTTCGCCGCGCCCTACCTTTCGCTCCGCAGGACGCCCGCAACCTGTTCGGCGGACAGCACACCGACACCTATATGGAGGAGATCATCACCACCGGCTCGATGGCGACGACGGCATGCCCGGGCTTCCTCCCACAAGGTGGGGAATTTTTCTCACAAAGCGGCAGGGAGGCCGCCGGTGAATGGGCATATCCTTCCCCAAAGTGTTTTGATGTTTGTTGACAACACACTTAGATGTCTAATGTGTGTGCTAAAAGTGTGCAGGATTGTATCAATTAATATTGCACAGGTTTTGTCTCAAGAAAAGGAAGAAATGCAATCTTCATTGCGTCAGCCGGTACTACCGGGTTCACCCCGGTACTACCGGGTGTTCTGCCGTGCGGAACTACCGGGCCCAGTACCGGATCTCCAAATGCTCTCTGGACTTGCTCGATTTTAATCCGGTAGTAGCCCCGGTAGTAGCGCGGTACTACCGGGTGGGGAGCACTACCGGACCAGGCGGTCCGGTACTACCGATGCGCAGGGAGGGAGGCGTTGACCAGTCTTTCGCAGGCCGTCCGTTCCCTGTCAGTCGGTACTACCGGGCGGGGCCCGGTACTACCGCTGCGGGCTGTTTACAGCTTCAACGGCCAGATTTCTGGGAGGGGTATTTATTCCCCTCCACCTACCTCCAGCTCCCTAGCATAACACATTGAAGAACACCATTGATTGCAAGCTCAAGATTTGATAGATCTCCCAATCCCTCCACCCAAACTCGTTGATACTTGGAGGATTGAAGGAGAAGCCCCGGATCTACATCTTCACCAAGTCGTTCTTCATTTTCCCCTCATTCACTTGAGGGACCCTTTGCTAGGATTTCCATTGGGAAAACCTAGCCTCATATTGTACTCACTTGATTGTCTTTGTGACAGATTTGTAGCTGTTCGGGAGCCCCCAATCCTCTTGTGGGTTGTGCCCCGGATCGTTGTTGTAAGGGCTCCGGATTCCGCCTTGAAGGATTCCGATACTGGAAGGTGAACCAAACCTTTGTGGTGCGGTTCATCGGAGAAGAAGGTGCACCCGCCTTTGTGGCGGTTGAGTTTTGACCTTTGTGGTAGCTCACACCTCTCCAACGAGACGTACTCCCCTAAAAAGGAGGAACTCGGGATTACATCTGTGTCTCCACGTGCTTTCACTTTCGGTTACTTCTATCCTTGTTTATAGTCTTTACGTTGTGTATCTTGTTTAGTTGCTTGCTTGTCATATAGGTAAATTCACCATAGTTGCATATCTAGAGAATTTACCTTTTGTGTCAAGCCTAATTTGAAAAAGTACTAAAATTGAAGTAGCACCTATTCACCCCCCCTCTAGGTGTCATACGATCCTTTCAATTGGTATTAGAGCCTCGGCTCTCTTGTTGGGCTTGACCGCCTAAGAGAAGTATGACACGAGGTGATGGTGATCCCTTGGAAGACCAAGCCACTACGGCATTCATGGCCGATCTCAAATCGATGGAGACATCTTTGATATCGTCCATGGATACCAAATTTGCCGAGATGCGTGAGTTGATCAAGCAACTCGCAAGTGGCAAGGTTCCTAAGGAGACCACCCCACTAGATGACTCCGCTTCCTCCCATGACGGTGAAACCGAGGAGGGAAAAGAGGAAAAGAAGGGGGTTGAAGATAAAGATACCGACCCTAAGAAATCTTCCACCTCTACCACCACCCCCGAAGGTGGGAAGCCGGAGTACCATGGGGTTCCCTTTGCATACTCTCCCGACCCACCTGTCGTGGGTTTGTCACGTCAGGTGTCATAGATGACTTCGTAGGTGTGGATTACGCGAGTCAAGCATCTCCGAGCTTGGGATCGCAGGAACAAAGATCAACACAGATTTACCCAGGTTCGGCCCCTCAATGTGAGGTAAAAGACCTACTTCCTGCCTACCCTAGATTGGTATTGATATGATAATCGAGGTGTTACAATGGAGGCGATCCGATCTGGTACTCGCCGTATGAGCTAGGGTTTGGGGCTTGATCGCTTGACCCGCTCTAAGTCCTGCGAGTCCTCTTTATATACACAGAGGCTCGCTAGGTTACAAAAGGAAACTTCCCCATAAGGAATACATCCACAGAGGCCTACTCGGAGACTACTTGGTCTTCACGTCCTCCGGGATTTGTCTTCTACATCTTTCTCCTTATGGCGGTTCAATATTGGGCTTGTTCCCAAGTGGGCCTTCATCCGTGCGAGTAAGTTAAGTCGCACTGGACCGCGGGTTAATCCAGAAAGTATTCCCCCGACATTAGCCCCCAAGACTGGTTAGGACTTTACGGTGAGAATCTTCTGGCCTCTTGAAATGGTCTCTAAGCCGCACTGTAAACGTTCTGACCAATCTCCTGACTCATGTGATTCAGCGCTGTGACTCATCCGCGCGACTCATCTCTCCTTCTGGAAATATTCTGTTTCCTTTAATTGCGGACCGTTACTCTTTTTGCGGGCGCAAATTGTGCCGTTGGTTGCGAGCACAGATAATGCCGTTAGTTGCGGGCCCCTTCAGTTATAAGCTGCGGCCACCTAGGTCATTATCCATTTGCCCTTGCAATCTTCTCATCCCTAGCCACGCCGTCGTCTTCCTCGACCCGAACCTAGTTCCCCAATTCAGTCTCCCCCTCGCAATGGCGCCCAAGGCGAAGCCATCTGACGATAGGCGCAGAATCTCCTGCAACTGGGAAGGATCCTGGGTAACAGAGGAAACTCTTGCGGATCTGGCCGAGGCTGGCTTCTTGCCGCCGAAGGGGGACGGCGTCTGGCGGGCGCCAGGCGATGAAATCGAGCCGCGCCCCAAGCCCAACGAGCTGGTGATGTTCGTGGAGCACGTGGAGCGTGGATTCACGCCGCCAGGTTCTCCCTTCTTCCGCAATTTGCTGCAACGCCTAGGCCTCCGTCTTCACGACATCGGGCCCAACTCAATGCTCCAGGTGAGCAATTTTCACGTGCTGTGCGAGGATTACCTTGGCATAGCCCCCAACATCGATCTGTGGCTGGCCTCTTTCACCTGCAACAGCCAACTTGTCTCCAAGGGTGGCGCCTACGTTCAGGTCGGCGCCATCTCTCTTCAGCGCCATAGGAATTCTTGCCTCCCAAGCTAGCCCTGGCGAATCGACCCAGGGCTTGGCAAAAATCTTTCTTTTATTGCCAAGATACTTCACCGGAGGGCGAAACTCGCCTTCCCTCCTGGTCTAACACCCTCTTCGTGCCTACCGAGGCACTGAAATCAAAACCCCGCGACTCGTCCATATCCTTCATCAATGAGTCGCTGATCAAAGTCCGCGCCTTAATAGGTCATGGTCTTACTGGCCTTGATCTTCTCTCTTGCTGGACCAAATGGCGCATTCAGCCCGTGAGTCCACGACAGCGATCCTTCCTTGAGTGCACAGGCACCTCTGCTGACGTTGATCGTATCAAGGCTTCGGACTGGAGGCCTGAGGATTGGGTGGAATTTGTCACCCGCGTGACTGAGGAGAAGAACATCTCCTTCGATAAGGTGGGGCTTGCCCCTTTCAGTGTTAACAACAAGCCTTTTGAGGTAACTCCTCTTCTCTGTCTTTTCGCCTTCATAGTTGAGTCGCATTCCTTTTCTTAACACTGCAACTTATATTTCTCTCATCCAGGCTGACGAGAACTACTGGTCGCTGCCTGCGACTGTCGCCGGCACTGCTGCTCCCAAGCGTGCCGCACGAAAGAAGCTTCTGCCCACTCTAGAGGGCAGCGAGACTGCTGATATCCCTTCTGTTGCCTCTGCGGCCTCAGATGATGAAGAGACCGAACTGGACGAGGACGAGAGTCTAGTGCCAGCCGCGAGTTCTGTTGCCGCGGCTGGACCAACTCCCCGTAGAGCCTCCAAGAGGCTATCTCGTGAGGAACCAGAGGTTGATGCTCTGGAAAACCCCGAGGCCACGAAGCGTCGCAAACCTGCTACGGGCGCGATCTCCTTCGTTGCCAGGCGTGCTTTCAAAGCCACCGCTTCTGCTGAAGAAGACATGGGTCCCCACTCTGGTAATTTCTGCTGTCTTGTCATCTTGAATGCTTATTCTTTTTCCTCTACTGACACGTAAAACTTCTACTCGTAGATTCTGGGACCCAAGGCCTGTCCTCACCATCAAGTGGTGAACTTATGGCCTTTGTGAAGATGGCTCCAGAGTTAGTAACTTTTCCCTGTGCTTTCAATACTTTTATTCTGGCTTATGTTCTTCTTCTTCACACAATGCCCTTGCTTTTTACAGAAGTGCGGCTGAACCCGCGACTGAGCCTGGAGCCGCGGTTGAGCCGCATTTATCACCTGCGGCTCATACCGCCATGGTAGAGGGCGTGGCCACCACTGATGACCTGGCCACGGTCCCTGTTCTTGACACAGCCACCCAAGAGGTGGCTCTGGAGGATAGAACGGATCCCCTTATGATCCAGGACGTGGAAAAGGTCAACCCCTCCTCCATAGATGTAATGGCCAAGGATGCTGATATGCCAGTGGTTGAGTCGCCAGCGGCAGACAATCTGCGGTCGCCAATTCTACATGCTGAGGTTGCTTCTTCCTCCTCCACAAGCCGCGCTGAGAAACTGCCAGAGGCTATCATTGCCTCAAATGACAAGCAAGCCATGGAGCTCCGCAAGGCACTATCTGACCTGTCTGCGGCTTATAAGGTAAACTTCTATCTCCAGTTATCTGTCTCTAGCCCCCAAGGATCAAGTTTCTTCTTTGACTGTAAAGGGAGACTTGATGCTTCTCTTTTAGCTGTTGATATATACTTACTGATTGATGTTCCCTTCATAGGAGGAACTAAGCTCCATAACAGCTGCCAAAATTGCCTTGGAAAAGCAGCTGGGGGATACTCCCTCTAAACTGGAGAGGCTACGCGAGCTCCTTGGCCAGCGTGACGCTGAGCTAAAGAAGAGGGAAACCAGGATGGGCGAGCTATCTGATGAAAGCTTCAAGTTATCCGCTCCGTCGTCCAGCGCGGTGATTCCGCAGGACAAGAACCCCTCTCCAGGCGTATCCAGCTCTGCAGCCCCCAAGCCCGCGACTGAAGAGCCCTCCAGCGAGCCTGCGACTGCTCCTTCTGGCAAGCTTGGTAAGCCGCCTGTTCCTCCTTCCACCGGCCAAAAGCTGCGCACAAGTGAAGAAGAGAAAACAATGGTTTGATGGCCTTGGCCCTTAGCGGTCTGTAATAATTGTTAGAGTTTATGTGTCATAAGACAATATTATGGTTTGCTTAAGTACTCTTGGCAGTACATGTTTCGACCAATAGGCTGGTCCTTATGATTTGTCTCAGTTTTTCCTCACTTAGACCCTTGCGCGGCTCAGTATTTCCCAGGTAAAAAGTGCGTGTTCAGGGTCGAGAGCGGCCATGATAGGCAATCAAACTCGATTGACGCCACACCCCCAGTACTTTGGCCGCATTGTGCAAGTCGCATCCAAGAGAGGTTGAGTATAATCACGATAAATGCCACTTGTTTGGCGATCCCAAGGAATAGGCCGCGCTAAAAAGCTGCCGCACCCCCAAGGGACCAATGATTAAAAAATAAAAGACTCACAACTCAATTGGTAGTTTGAGATGCTTTATTTCAGAATCATTATATGATACATAGGGTCGGTCGCGCCTAGGTGGCGACCAGAAGTGATGCTTGGGTCGGTTGCGCCTAGGTGGCAACCAGAGATGTTACATGGGTCGGTCGCGCCTGAGTGGCGACCAGAATTGGGTCGGTTGCGCCTAGGTGGCAACCAGAGATGTTACATGGGTCGGTCGCGCCTGAGTGGCGACCAGAATTGGGTCGGTTGCGCCTAGGTGGCAACCAGAGATGTTACATGGGTCGGTCGCGCCTGAGTGGCGACCAGAATTGGGTCGGTTGCGCCTAGGTGGCAACCAGAGATGTTACATGGGTCGGTCGCGCCTGAGTGGCGACCAGAATTGGGTCGGTTGCGCCTAGGTGGGAACCAGAGATGTTACATGGGTCGGTCGCGCCTGAGTGGCAACCAGAATTGGGTCGGTTGCGCCTAGGTGGCAACCAGAATTGGGTCGATCGCGCCTAGGTGGCGATCAGAAGTGTCATATTGGGTCGGTCGCGCCTGAGTGGCGACCAGAATTGAAATTTTTAGCCCTGAGTGGCCAGCTTGATGATGTAAACTCTTAATAATTTTGCTGCGGCTGCTGATGGCAACTCGCGACGCTTGGGATGTGTCCTTATTGGCAATGGCTCGTAGCCTTTGACTTCCTTGCCTCCCTTGTGGCTGTAATCTGAAGTCGCAAGTCAGGCAGGTGCCTCTTGGCCTTCACGATGTCATCAAAATTCTCCTGCGACTCGTGCATGGTCGCGCTCTCTGCGATGCAAGCTGCTCTGGCTATGGCCTTGTCGCCTTCTTCACACTCTTGAGCTATTCTTTTGTCGCCATTGATGGTGATGACACCTCTAGGGCCTGGTATTTTGAGCTTTAGGTACACATAGCACGGCCTAGCCATAAACTTTGCGAATGCTTCTCTGCCAAACAGCGCATGATATGGGCTCTGGAAATCTACAACCTCGAACCAAATGTACTCGCTCCTGAAGTTGCTTTGTGTCCCAAAGGCGACCTCCAAGTTAACTCGCCCCAATGGCTGGGCTGATATGCCTGGCACGACACCATGAAACGTTGTTCTTGATGGGTGTAGCTGCTTTTCTTGAAGGTTCATTCTTTTGAAGGTTTCATAGTATAATATGTTGATACTGCTGCCTCCATCCATCAGTACTTTGCTCAACTTGTACCCTGCGACTTGAGGGGCAAGCACCAGCGCGAGTTTTCCCTCTTCATTTATTTCTCCTGGGTGATCCTCGCGGCTCCAAATTACTGGTTGTTCGGACCACTTTAGCCATTGTGGGACGGCTGGTACTATGGCGTTAACAGCCTGATTGCGTCGTCGCAGTTTTTGTTCCCTCCTTGAAGTATTCACCACAATGGTATGATACTGACCCAACTGTTTTGGGAACTGTGGCTGATCTGGCTGCGGATTTGGGACGGCGTTGTTGCTGTTGTTGCCTCCGCCATGTTTACCTTCCTCGTTGTTTTGATGATTGAAGTTTGTGTTGAGTGGCTGTCCATCCTTCCACTTTTTGTAATGATAACACTGTGCCTTCGTGTGGTTGGGTGGTTTCCCATCTTTTCCTATATGGATGTTGCAGGGGCGGTTGAAAACCTCTTCCAAATTAACTGGATGAAAATTCCTTCCTCTGCTGCTGCTTTGTTTGTAACGAGTATTCGTATTTGCGACTAACCCATAATTTCCTTCCTCGTTTTTGCGCTTGTTATAACTCGCATTGGCATTGCTAGCTTGCTGTTGTTGAGGCTTGCTACTGGCCTTTTTTCCCTTGCCAGTGCTTTCCTCTTCCTCTCCATCAGATGCGTCCCTGGTTTTATCCGAGCTAGCATACTTGTTGGCCGCCGCCATTACCTCACTTAGGCTCTTGACTTTATCCTTCATGCGACCTAGTTTGTGGACTAGCGGCTCAAATTTGCAATTTTTCTCCATGACAAGGACTGCTGAACTGGGTGGTATATTGTCTGAGGAATGTATGATCTCTGCGACCCTTCTCATCCAGTGGCGACTTGACTCGCCTTCCTTCTGTACACAACGCTCTAGGTCCTCTATGCTGCAGAGTCGCTTGCATGTTCCTTGGAAATTCTTGATAAAAGCTTCCTTCATCTCATCCCAAGAGTTTATCGAATTTGGTGGCAAATTTTGTAGCCATATGTGGGCTGCGCCTTCTAACATCATGTTTAGGTAACGTGCGCAAATCTCTTCGGACGCATTTAGGATACTCATGCCCATCTCGTAATTGTTGAGCCAAGTAACAGGGTCCATGCTGGCGTTGTAGTTGGCGACCTTGCGAGGTCCTTTAAAATCTGCAGGAAACGGTTCAGACCTGATTCTTTCGTTGAAACAGACTGGGCCTTTGAGTCGCGACGATAGGTTGGACGAAGCTGGCCTTCCTATTGGGTTGGCCGCCGGGCGCGGCTGCACAATCTCTATAGGTTGAACTTGCTGAGGTTGATTTTGAGCCGCAGGTTGATCTTCCCTTTGTTGCCTAGCCGAGCTTGAGGTCGCAACGTGTGGTGACTCCGCGTGGATGCTTCTCTCCGCCGTTGCTCTGCTATTGTAAGGGGTGGAGTGCAACCGTCCTGCGTGTTCGGACATATTCGCCTGCTGTATCACTGCTGTGCTCAGCATCTCAATGGCACGCCGTGCCTCTCTGTCCATTGGCGTGTTTCCTGCTGGCGCTAATCTGGCCAAGATGTTTGTGGCTGCAAAGAGATTCTCCACTGGGCTAACATAATGCCCTTGCGGCGTGTGGAACCTTTGAGGCTGCTGTGGCGACTGCTGAACAAAGGTTGGCTGCGTCAGTGGCGGGGGCATCATGGCCCTGTTGTTAGCCGGTACTATGGCCCTTGATCCAGGTATCTCTGCTACTCTTGGTGCTGCGAAAGATGGAACCGCTGGCACGATTGATGGTACCGCGATTGCTTGAACCGCGGGCGCGGCTAACGGGGCCACGGACCGCATAACCATGGCAGATGGTGCCATGCGTGCGGGTATCGCGACTGGAGGTTGTGCGACCCCTGACCATGCGACCGGGTGCGTCGTGTTGGTGGCGACTGATGGGACCGCAATTGCTGGTTCAATGGTGGGTGATTGGAACAGCTCCATAGGGTTCACTGTTCCTGGCTGCAGGCGACTCGCGTGACGTCTATGCGGCAAGGTGGCCTGTATTCCTTGCAGAGAATTGGTTTCCTCGATGAGTCGCAGTTGTTCCTGTTGGAGGCGCTGTTCCTCACGCGCCAGCCTGGCTCTCTCATCTGCGATTCTCTGGACCTCATCATATAGCCCGATCCTGGTAGCCTCCAATTCTGTCACCCTAGCAGCCGTGTTAACCGCAGATATTGGTGTAAACAACACGCTTCCCTGTGGCAGCGTGACCGCTGCGCTGGGGGTTACCCTTGCCCTGATTCCGCAGGCGCGACTCCAGGTGGAGTTTCTCTGTTTGCGACTCCTGAGGCCGCGACTCCTGGCGTCATCGCAGCGGATGCCGCGACTCCTGATGCATCTAGCGTGGCTTGTTCTGCTGCTTCCGGCGGTGTGGGGGCTAAGCTGCCTGGTGGCATGCCCAGCCCTTCGTCTGCTTCTGTGGTCCTGTAGACCCCTTCCACGTGCCGATCTTCTACAGAGGGCGAGCCACTGTCCACAGGGCCTCCGCATAGCCTTTCCTCAAGGACATACTCAATGGATTGGCCTTCTTCGTCTTCGAGAGGCAGCGACTCGTGGTTGATAGATCCTTCTTCTTGGTCCACTGTTACCGCGACTCCTTCTTCTGAGTCGCCATGCTGCGATGGATCCTCTGACTCGCCGCCAATGAAGCCGACGAAGACGTTGATGGATCCAAAGGGGATGACGTGGCCGGTCTCCAAGTAATCTGCTTCCGGCCCCTAGCTTGAATCGTCGATGAGGGGTGTGCCATTGACCGTGATGATACGGCCAACAACAAGATCTTCAGCTCACTTCATGGATCCTGCGCGGAACGTGACGCTTTTGACCGCAGGCCCCACGGTGGGCGCCAACTGTCGTGGGTTTGTCACGTCAGGTGTCATAGATGACTTCGTAGGTGTGGGATTACGCGAGTCAAGCATCTCCGAGCTTGGGATCGCAGGAACAAAGATCAACACAGATTTACCCAGGTTCGGCCCCCTCAATGTGAGGTAAAAGACCTACTTCCTGCCTACCCTAGATTGGTATTGATATGATAATCGAGGTGTTACAATGGAGGCGATCCGATCTGGTACTCGCCGTATGAGCTAGGGTTTGGGGCTTGATCGCTTGACCCGCTCTAAGTCCTGCGAGTCCTCTTTATATACACAGAGGTTCGCTAGGTTACAAAAGGAAACTTCCCCATAAGGAATACATCCACAGAGGCCTACTCGGAGACTACTTGGTCTTCACGTCCTCCGGGATTTGTCTTCTAAATCTTTCTCCTTATGGCGGTTCAATATTGGGCTTGTTCCCAAGTGGGCCTTCATCCGTGCGAGTAAGTTAAGTCGCACTGGACCGCGGGTTAATCTAGAAAGTATTCCCCCGACACCACCTATCCTTCATACTCGCATAAACCCTTTGGGTCCACCTCCTAAACTTAATGCATCGGCTTTTACTACTTGGCAACACTTAATGAAATCTCATATCAACAGTTCCTCTATCGAGCTTTGGAGGATCATTCAAGAGGGATACAAGGCCGTGAATCCTAACAACTTGACAAGAAGAGAGGTTGCCGAGAAACAACTCAATGCTTCCGCTCTCCACATGATTGAACTTGCCGTTGGAGAAAGTGGTCTTCATCACATTCAAAACGTCTCCACCGCCAAAGAAGCTTGGAAGTGCCTTGAGGTGGCATTCTTGGAAATGAAAGCATGAAGAGGAATAGATATGATGCTTGAGCAATGGCCGAAGGTTTCTACATGCTTGATAATGAAACCATGAGGAGATGTATGGAAGACTCAACATTCTTGCCAAAGCCTTTCATAATGTTGGGGCAACCTATGTGGATGATGCTTGGATCAAGAGGAAGTATGTGAATGCTCTCATGCCCTTCGAGCCCGTTGATTGAAGGCCATACAAGGAAAATTCAACTACCTTGAGATGACATCCAATGAAGTTATGCAAGAGTGCAAGCCTCCAAGGTTGCCACCAAGAATGCTCTAGACAACCGTGCTAGGGCCATGGGAATGAAGCAAGGTCCCTCTCTTGCTTTGAAGGCCAAGGTTGTGTGCCTTGATGAACATGATGAAGTTGAAGCATGCCCGAACAACCTTCCTCCCGATGAACTTGAACCGGCCCTCCATGGTCACATAGCTCTTGCAACAAGGACTTTTGGCGTGACCCGGCCAAGGCAAAGGCTCAAGTTGATCATGCAAACAATCCAAGCGGGAAGAAGGAGTTTGCTAATAGGATAAAGACTTGCTACAATTGTCATAACAAGCATCACTTCATCAAGGATTGTCCTATGAGAATAGAGAGCAAAATGGTGGAAGGCTTGTCCTCAAGGGCGAATCAAACATGATACAAAAGAAGCCTTTTGTCAAGAGGAAGCCATTCTTCAAGAAAGCACCAAGAATTGTGTTGTTGACTCAAGAAGAGTATCCTTCCGAGGATTCCGAAGAAGAAGAAGAACCCACTCGTGAGGTGGCCGCTTTGGCCATTGTATCAACTCCACCTCCTTCTCTCTTCGAATCCCCCAATGAGAACCTCTCCATCAACACCGCTCGTTGCCTCATGGCTTCCGTCACCGAGGTATCATCTTCTACTCCCAAGACTATGCATGAAATAGATGATAAAACTAGTCTTGTGATTAAGAAAGAACTTGTTGCTTCCGATACTATTGTGGCTAACTTGCAAGGTGAAGCTAAGGCTTATGTTGAGTCTCTCTTGAGACAACTTGATGCGGCCGAAGAAATCCTTGATGACAAGGGAAAAATTGAGAGAGAGGATTCTCTCACCATAGCATCCTTGAATGCTTCCATAGAATCCTTGAATGCTTCTCTTGAAGAAGAGTGAATATAGAACCTCTCTTGAGGAAAGAATTGAGTCTCTTGATGATAAAAATGATGAAATAATTGCTAAAATCATTAAGGATAGAGATCATGTCTTTGCTAAATATAAAGTGTTAAAAAGGAGAAAGCCGAGTTTGTGGTTGCTAATGCTAGACTCCTTGAGGATGTGGAGAAACTTAACAAGGCTCACAAGGCCTTGGAAAGTACCCACTCTCTTCTAGTCAAGTCTCATGAGCAACTTCAAACTCAACTTTCCAAATCTAACTCACCTAGCACCTCTACTCCCTCTTGTGATCATGCAAATGTTATTGAGGAAAATGCTAGGTTGAAGGTTGAGCTTGCCAAGGCCACTAGTGCCAAGACCTCTATTCCTAAAGGTAAAGAAAAGGTGTTGCTCAAATTTTTGAGCAAAAGCCACACAAAGGGAAGGAGGGCCTCGGTTATGTGGCCAAGGCAAAGAAGAAGAAGAGCAACACCAATGCCAAGCCCGCACAAGCCAAGACTCCCATTGCGGATGGTAATGCCACTAGGGGCAAGACCACTCGTAGTGACTTTGCGGGGCATAACAATCCCAACTACTTTCTTTATGTTGATTACTATGGGGATGTTTATGCAAAATATGTTGGTCCTTATGATGGTTACATTGCTTACTCTATTTGGGTTCCTAAGACCCTTGTTGCTAACAAAAGAGGACCCATTGAGAAATGGGTACCTAAAACCAAGCAATGATTTCTTGTAGGACTATGCTTCCGGTGGGTCTAAATGGGTGGTTGATAGTGGATGCACTAGTCATATGACCGGAAGCAAGAGATCATGACGGAGTTGGGACCAAATATAAATCAAGCATCCGTCTCCTATGGTGATAAATCAAAAGCGGAGGTAACGGGTCTCGGCAAGGTGGTAGTTGCAAAGGATATCACCCTTGTAAATGTCATGCTTGTCGAGTCCCTCGGTTACAATCTTATGTCCGTTCGTGCACTTAATAAGATGAATTTTGATGTCCATTTTACTATTGATATGGTGGTACTCTTGAGGAGCAAGACTCTAAAGGTCATGTTCGTTGGGTATGTTGAAAATGAGTTGTTCGTGGTGGACTTTTCGGGGTCTACCAACACTCAAGCAATATGCCTATTCGGAAAGGCCGACGTGGGATGGTTGTGGCATCGCCGCTTGTCCCATGTCAACATGAGAACTTTGCAAAGTCTTCACAAGGGTGGCCACATTCTTGGACTAAAAGACAATGTTTCTTTTTCTAGAGATCGTCTTTGTAGGGCTTGTGTTGAAGGAAAGATGCATGATTCTCCCCATCCAAGCAAGACCATCATTTCATCAAAGAGGATATTGGAACTTCTTCATGTTGATCTCTTTGGTGCCGTGCCTCAACCTAGTCTTGGTGGGAAGAAATATTGTTTGGTGATTGTTGATGACTATTCAAGATTTACTTGGGTTTATTTCTTCAAGACGAAGGATGAGACCCAACAAGCCGTCATCGACTTTTCCAATAGTTCAACGCCAATACAATGTCCCTATTTGGTCATTAGGAGTGATAATGGCTCCGAGTTCAAGAACTACACCTTAAATGAGTTTCTTAGTGAAGAGGGGATTCGTCATCAATATTCCGCTGCATATACCCCTCAACAAAATGGTGTAGCCGAAAGGAAGAACCGGACTCTCATGGATATGGCAAGGTCTATGTTGGCGGAGTTTAAGTCTCCACTATTCTTATGGGCCGAGGCATCTCCACGGCGTGTCACTCATCTAACCGGCTATTCTTTCGCGTTGGCAAGAAGTTTACATCTTATGAGATGCTCACCGGCAACAAGCCCAATGTCTCCTACTACCGAGTATTTGGTTGTAAGTGTTTCTATAAGAACAAAAGTGTTCGTTTGTCTAAATTTGAATCTAAAGCTTTAGAGGGTGTTTTTGTTGGGTACGGTGCCGAATCTCACACCTATAGAGTCTATGACAAACCGTTGGGAAAGTCATAGAATCTTGTGATGTGAGGTTCGATGAGAATGACGGCTCCCAAGTGGCGCAATTTCATGTTTGTGATGTAGATAATGAAGAGCCTCAAGATGCTATAAGAAGAATGGGCATTGGTTTCCATCGCCCGTTGAGATTCATTACGAGTCTCCTCAAGCAAGTCCAAGCTCCATTCAAGTGGAGGCCTCTTCATCACAAGTTGAAACGGCGCCTATCATGGAAGCAAATGATGCACCCCCAAGAACAAGTTCAAGACCCTCCTCATGTTGACCAAGTTGCTATGCAAGAACCAAGTTCTCCTATTGTTGATGCTAGCCAAGGTCATGACCAAGATCAACCCTCTCCTTCATTTGTTGAAGATGTGCTTCAAGATGATCAAGGTCAACATTCCGGTCAAGACGGGGACTCAAATGATCAAGAGATACCTCCAAGATGCAATAGAGATATCGAAGCCCGTCGTAAAGCAAGAATTGTAAGAGACTTTGAATTAAAGGTCACCATCTAGAAACATCATTGGTGACCACAAGAAGGGTGTTACCACAAGAAGGCAATTGGCAAACTTTAGTGAACATCAAGCTCATATTTCCATGGTGGAACCAAAGAAAGTGTTTGAAGCTCTTGAAGATCCGGATTGGTTAGAAGCTATGCATGATGAACTCAATAACTTCAAGCGCAACAAAGTGTGGAATCTAGTTGAGAAGCCAAAAGATTGCCGCAATGTTATAGGCACAAAGTGGATATTCAAGAACAAGCAAGATGAGCATGGAATGGTTGTGAGGAACAAGGCAAGATTGGTTGCACAAGGGTACTCTCAAGTTGAAGGCATTGATTTTGGAGAGACTTATGCACCCGTGGCTCGCCTTGAGTCCATCCGTATCCTTCTTGCATATGCATCACATCATAACTTTAAATTGCAACAAATGGATGTGAAAAGTGCCTTTCTTAATGGTCCTTTAAAGGAGTTGGTATATGTTAAGCAACCACCGGGTTTCGAGGACCCTAAATTCCCTAACCATGTCTACAAGCTTGATAAGGCGCTCTATGGTCTCAAACAAGCACCTCGTGCTTGGTATGAGCACCTAAGAGAGCTATTGCTAGACCGTGGATTTGAATTGGGGCAAATCGATCCCACTCTCTTTACAAGAGGGTCAAAGGGGAGCTTTTCATATGCCAACTTTATGTTGATGATATTATATTTGGCTCATCTAACAAAGCTTTCAATGATGAATTTTCAAAGCTTATGACCGATAGGTTCGAGATGTCTATGATGGGCGAATTGAAGTTCTTTCTCGGTTTTGAGATCAAGCAATTGAATGAAGGGACTTTCATCTCTCAAACCAAATATACCCAAGACATGCTCAAGAGGTTCAATATGCACAATGCTAAGGGCAAGCGGTTTCCCATGGACACCAAATGCCATCTTGAACTTAACCCCGACGGTATCGATGTTTGCAAAAACTTTATCGCTCTATGATTGGTTCTTTGCTTTATCTTTGTGCATCTAGACCCGATATTGTGTTGAGTGTAGGGGTGTGTGCAAGGTATCAAGCCGCTCCTAAAGAAAGCCACATGGTGGCGGTCAATAGAATCCTTCGATATTTGGTTGATACCCCAAGGTTTGGTTTGTGGTACCCAAAGGGCACTAATTTCTCTCTTGCCGGGTACACGGATTCGGATTGGGCCGGTTGCAAGGATGATAGGAAATCAACTTCCGGGGCATGCCAATTTCTTGGTAGGCCTTGGTGAGTTGGTCTTCTAAGAAGCAAAATTGTATATCTCTATCTTCCGCCGAAGCCGAGTATGTGGCGGCCGCAAGTGCATGCACTCAATTGTTATGGATGAGGCAAACTTTAAAGGAATACGGTGTCAATTGTGACAAAGTGCCTCTTTTATGTGACAATGAAAGTGCTATCAAGATTGGCCACAATCCGGTGCAACACTCAAGAACGAAGCATATTGAGATTCGTCATCATTTTATTCGGGATCATATTGCTCGTGGTGATATTGAGCTTGGCTATATTCCAACCAAAGATCAACTTGCCGACATTTTCACGAAGCCACTTGATGAAGCAAGATTCACCTTCTTGAGGCATGAGCTAAATATCGTGGATTCTAGGAGCTTGACTTGACCATCTTGCATACACACCTATTTCTTGACTATCTATTTGGTTTAGGTGTAGGCATGGACATAGGGGGAGTGCGGTCCTAATCCATTGGACTATCCCTCCCCCCATTATGCCGATAGTAAGAATTCATTTGCATCTCTATATTCGTTCTATGAATTGTGAGCTTAAATGACGAGTAGTGGCCGTGGACCCAAGATATATCTTCGCGGTGTCACACCACATACTCATACATGGTGGCCTCGGCCACCGCCCTCTTCCTTGTGAAGAGTTGGTTTCATTTGGATTTTTTTGGTTTTCTAGTGCTCCTATGGAAAACATGCTCAATTTGGTTTTTGTGTGTTTGCTTCTTGCAAATTGAGTATGAAGTACCATCTCCAGTGTGTTGATCTAATCCTATGCCTTTCTTCTATCTCAAAACAACTTCCATCTTGCACAAGTTCAAAATCCTTACACAAAAAGAGAAATCTGGGGTTTCTTAGGAGGCCCCGGTAGTACCGCCTGGTGGGATCCGGTAGTACCGGGCTCTGAATCTAAGCAGTTCTGCTGCTCGCAAAGATTCAGGCCCCGGTAGTACCGGATGGTCCGCCCCGGTACTACCGGGAATCGCGGGTATCAAAATATCCAGTGCGGGCGGGGTGGGGGTTATTCCCCATTCTTCCCCACCCACACACACCCACCCCGCCGCCTCCTCTGTCCCCTGCTCCGGCCGCCGCCCTAGGCCGCCGGTCTCCGCCATCTCCGGCCAGATCTGCTCCGTGGGAGCGATCCCCTCGTCGATCTCCTCCATGGCCTCCGGTATTTCCCCGTTCTTTGCATTCTTTGTTTCTAAATCTTGAAACCTAGATGTATGGAGAGGAAACATTGGTAGCTCCGTTGGCAACGGTTAAAGTTGGATGGATGATCACCTAGGCCTTGTTAGCTAGCCTCTATGTGTAATGTATGGTTGAATCTCTCAATTTTGTGCCATTCAGTCTTGAATCGGCTCAGCCGGTACTACCGGGTTTTCCAAATTTGCTCGATTCAACCTCTCTTTACATCTATTGGCTAGTTTTTGTTCCTTAATCCGTGAACTTGTGCACTCATCTATTCCCTGCCCTACCTATATGCTGTTTCACAGGTAGCCGCCGTGGTGGTAAGAAGCCACGTCTCGTGGAGGATGAGATTGAGGAAGAAGAAGAAGAGGAAGTTTTGCCTGCTCGCACCACAGCCAGAACTCAAGCAAGAGGAAAAACTCCAGCTGCTGCTCGTACCACCACTGCTCCTCCACGAGAGCCGCAAAGCACTTCACTTATGGAAGAATGATGACTATCAGAAGCTCAGAGAAGAGAATCCCTATGCTGAGGAGAGGTCACCTCTTGTGCGGAATCCGCACTTTTACACAAATGATCAAGAAGCCATCTACAAGGAAATCTATCTCCACAAGATTACTCCGTGGTTGTCCAACACACTCTTGATCTTCCTTACATGAAAAACTCGAAGCACAAGGGCTATTTTGATGAGACACTTGCAATGTGTGAAGAGTTTGGCTGATTGACATCATGAAGGAGAACCATCCCTACATCGAGTACTACATTATTCAGTTCTTTGCCACCGTCTACTTGACCATGATGAAGCCCGGACTCTATGGTGGATGACCAAGGACACCTTGCTTTCTGCCACCTTGGCGGAGTTTGGAGAGGTTCTAGGCTATGAAGACAAGGGTGAAAGTGTTGCTAGTGGATGGAGATGCCATGACAATGATCGATCCAGCTCCAAGGATGTTCTGGACCAATCACTATGGAAAGAGGCACCACTGGTAAAACTGCTCATCTTGTGCGTCCATTTGAGATTCTCCACCGTGTCTATAGGGAAACTATTGCTCCCGTGTGGGAAACTGGGATGAGGTTCATGGCTACATGTTTGACCTTCTCAAGCTCTCCTATGAAAATCAAGGCAAAGGCAAGAAGCTTGATGTGATGGATTGGATGTGGAATGACTTGTGGTCCACAATCATTGATAGAAGGGCCCCCATCTATGGCCCATTCATTATGAAGCTCATTCGCCGCAAGTGGGCTCTCAAGAAGAATGGAGAAGATATCATGAAGGATGGCAGCCCCGTTGTGCTCATCTGGTGAAGGAACTGCGTATCAAGGCTCATCTCCTCCCAAAACAAGCCCATTGATCCTGAGGCTGCTGCTGAAGCTGAGAGAGCTAGTGGGAGTGCACCTCCCCTTGAGGAACCTTCATGGTTCAAGAAGCTGCAGATTAAGGCCAAGAGGGCCTTTTGCCTCAAACTTGATTTGGAAGACCGTCTGTATGAAGCTCATGTGTATCACAAGAAGGCAGCACAGCGACACAAAGCAATGATGAGGCATATGCAGATTCCAGTCTCCGATGGTTCTGAAGAAGTAATCACTCCAAAGGAGGAATGGGTGTCCAAGCATGGTTTCTGGAGTGATGAAGATGCTCCTCCAGATGGTGATCGCTTCCAGGCCTCCTCCTCTTCGACCCACCACGGCGCGGGTGGAGCTTGATGCTCCTAGGGACGTGTTAGCATCGCGCTTCTCCCTTTTTGGCATTTCGATGACAAAGGGGGAGAATGTGTTCTATTAGGTTGTGCCGTGGGATTTGCATGGGAGGAACACAAGCTTGCACTTCGTTTGATCTTTATGCTTGTGTTCCATCTTTATTTGGATATTTGCTTTGAACTTCTCTATGCATGATGTAAGACATGCCATGACCTTGTGTTATTGTAATAAGACCTATCTAGTATGGTACTTGCTTATTGTTGCTTATTTGTGCAAGTTGTTATAATTGTTTATCCATATGAACTTGCTTGGTTTGTAAAATATAGGGGGAGCTCCGCCCATTTTATATGGTGTGTTTTTGCATTCAAAAGCAAATTCCTAATAAACACACAATTTGGAGAGCCCCGTCTATCTTTTGCAAATCATTTGTTTCTCCTAAGTGTGTTGTCATCAAACACCAAAAAGGGGGAGATTGAAAGGGCATATCCTTCCCCAAAGTGTTTTGATGTTTGTTGACAACACACTTAGATGTCTAATGTGTGTGCTAAAAGTGTGCAGGATTGTATCATTATATTGCACAGGTTTTGTCTCAAGAAAAGGAAGAAATGCAGTCTTCATTGCGTCAGCCGGTACTACCGGGTTCACCCCGGTACTACCGGGTGTTCTGCCGTGCGGAACTACCGGGCCCAGTACCGGATCTCCAAATGCTCTGGACTCGCTCGATTTTAATCCGGTAGTAGCCCCGGTAGTAGCGCGGTACTACCGGGTGGGGAGCACTACCGGACCAGGCGGTCCGGTACTACCGATGCGCGCAGGGAGGGAGGCGTTGACCAGTCTTTCGCAGGCCGTCCGTTCCCTGTCAGTCGGTACTACCGGGCGAGGCCCGGTACTACCGCTGCGGGCTGTTTACAGCTTCAACGGCCAGATTTCTGGGAGGGGTATTTATTCCCCTCCACCTACCTCCGGCTCCCTAGCTTGAACACATTGAAGAACACCATTGATTGCAAGCTCAAGATTTGATAGATCTCCCAATCCCTCCACCCAAACTCGTTGATACTTGGAGGATTGAAGGAGAAGCCCCGGATCTACATCTTCACCAAGCCGTTCTTCATTTCCCCCTCATTCACTTGAGGGACCCTTTGCTAGGATTTCCATTGGGAAAACCTAGCCTCATATTGTACTCACTTGATTGTCTTTGTGACAGATTTGTAGCTGTTCGGGAGCCCCCAATCCTCTTGTGGGTTGTGCCCCGGATCGTTGTTGTAAGGGCTCCGGATTCCGCCTTGAAGGATTCCGATAGTGGAAGGTGAACCAAACCTTTGTGGTGCGGTTCATCGGAGAAGAAGGTGCACCCGCCTTTGTGGCGGTTGAGTTTTGACCTTTGTGGTAGCTCACACCTCTCCAACGAGACGTACTCCCCTAAAAAGGAGGAACTCGGGATTACATCCGTGTCTCCGCGTGCTTTCACTTTCGGTTACTTCTATCCTTTTTATAGTCTTTACTTCGTGTATCTTGTTTAGTTGCTTGCTTGTCATATAGGTAAATTCACCTTAGTTGCATATCTAGAGAATTTACCTTTTGTGTCAAGCCTAATTTGAAAAAGTACTAAAATTGAAGTAGCACCTATTCACCCCCCCCCCTCTAGGTGTCATACGATCCTTTCAGCCGGCGGCGGCGGTTCTGGCGGTGGTTCTGGTGGGAGCGCGGGGGAGGAAGAAGAGGCACCGGCGGCCATCGACGAAGAAGAGGCACCGGGCAATGGTGACGAAGCCGGCGGCCGGCGACCCAAGAAGATGCCGAAGGTGCCGAAGCCTGCCGCCGGGCCTCGCCTCAAGTGGACGGCCAAGGAAGATGTTCTCCTCGCCGAAGCATGGAAGACGGTCAGCATGGACGCGATCGTCGGTGCCAACCAGAACATGGACAACTATTGGAAGAGGGTCAAGTCGGCATACGATGAGCGCCGAATGATCGATCCCGATTACTCCATGTGCATCGCTCCGCGCGGCGAGAAGGCCATGGCAAACCATTGGGCGAACATCCAAACGGCTTGCAACAAATGGCATGGCATTCAAGAGGAGGTCGCCCTTCGGCCCAAGAGCGGCAACAACTACGAGATGGAGGTGAGCCTTGCCACCGTGATTTCCTTTTTTACTTCGCCGGTTTGCTCATTCCGGCCGGTTGGTCATGTAGATAGCCCGGATGTTCCAGGCGTACCGCAACGACGAGAAGGCGGACTTCAAGTTCCTCCACGTCTTCATCGTCATACAAGGGTGCGACAAGTGGGCGCAAGTTCGGCATACTCTCGGCAAGGGCAAGGTGTACGTCCCGGACGCGCCGGCGGCCGATGCAGCAGATGGGCGCCCTGACGGCCACAAGAAAGTCAAGGCGGCGAGAGACGCAGCGCCAGCGGCGGCGAAGCTGCAAGCGTCAATCGACACTTGCATCGCCGACGCTCAAACCCACGCCGCCGCGAGAGAGGAGAAGACAGAAGCAAGGTGGAAGGCGCTCATGGACAAGGCGGACATCAAGCTCGACCTCCTCAATGTTGAGAATCGGTCTCTGATCGTACGTGTTGTATTGTAAACGTACAAGTATATGTAATCCTGCCGTATATAAATAGAAGAGGTGGAGGCACGTTGCCTACCACGGAACCCTAAAATCTAACTTGGTATCAGAGCCTCGAGCTCTTCCTACCCTAGCCGCCACCGCCGCACCTGTCCGCCGCCGCCGCGTTTCTCGCTGCCGCCGCCGCGATGTCGTTCACCTCTTATTTGTCCACTGACCAGCCTGCCCCAGGCCGTGTATCTCATGTGCAGGATTTTTCAGTTGAGCGAGATGCCCCTCTGCCGCCTGAGATCGACACCCGCCAGCCGGTGATCGACGTGCCCGTCCGTCCTGTGCGTCCTGCGCTGGAGATCGACGTGCATGGCGCATGCACGCCTCCCGGCCCCAGCTCTCCCTCGGCCTCGTCACCCGGCCCATCATCGGCTTCGCCGCCGGCCCATCGTCGAGTCCCTCTGGGCCGGCTGACTCGGCCCAGTCCGCGTCGCTCCTCACCGGTTCTTCGCCGGTCGCGACGCCTTCGACTGCGCCTGCCCCGCCACCGCCGTCGACGACGGCTGCTGCTCCTGGTCACACTATGACCACTCGTCTCCGTGACGGCACCCGTCATGAGAAGAAGCTCACCGATGGAACCGTGCGATATGATCCCCGTCGCCGCGCGTTCTTCGCTGCCCCTGTCTCCCATCGGGAGGCGCTTCGAGAGCCTGCTTGGCGGGCTGCTATGTCCGATGAGTTCGCCGCACTCCGTCAGACCGATACGTGGAGGCTTGTTCCGCGTCCTCCCGGTGTTAACTTGGTCAGCTGCAAATGGATCTTCAAGACCAAGCATCGTGCTGATGGCTCCATTGATAAGCACAAGGCCAGACTCGTTGCTCGTGGTTTCTCTCAACAGCATGGCATTGACTACGGTGACACGTTTAGTCCTGTTGTCAAGCCCGCCACAGTTCGATTGGTTCTCTCTTTGGCCGTATCTCGTGGCTGGACGCTTCGTCAGGTTGATGTGAGCAACGCCTTCCTTCATGGCTTTCTGACAGAGGATGTTTATATGCAGCAACCTCCCGGTTTTGAAGACCCTCAGTTCCCCACTCATATCTGCAAGCTGCAGCGTGCTCTCTATGATTTTAAGCAGTCTCCTCGTGCCTGGTATGCTCGTTTAAGTGCTCGGCTACTCGAGCTTGGTTTTACTTCCTCCAAGGCCGACACGTCGTTGTTTATCTTCTCTCATGGAGCTGTTCAGATTTACATGCTGGTGTATGTCGATGACATTGTCATTGCCGGGTCCACTCCTGCTGCCGTTGATCGTCTGGTGCACTCTCTCGCAGACAGTTTTCCTATCAAGGACCTTGGCCCACTGGAGTATTTTCTTGGATTAGAAGCATCTTACAATTCCGGGGGCTAAGTGTGACACAGCGCAAGTATGCACTTGATCTTCTTCATCGTGTCAGCATGGAGAATTGTAAGCCTACTCCTACTCCGCTTGATACCTCCGAGAAGTTAGCCCGTGTTGGAGGACACCCACTCGGTGTTGATGATGCTTTCCGATACCGTAGTGTGGTTGGGGGTCTTCAGTATTTAACCCTCACTCGGCCAGACATTTCCTTTGCCGTCAACAAGGTGTGTCAATTTCTCTCCCAGCCGACCGAGATACACTGGGAAGCCGTGAAGCGCATATTGCGCTACGTCAAGGGCACCATTAGCACCGGTCTCCTCTTTCGAAGGTCTTCTTCTACCGGTGTCAGTATTTTTACGGATGCGGATTGGGCAGGATGTGTTGATGATCGACGCTCCACCGGAGGCTTTGCCATCTTTGTAGGTCCGAACTTGATCTCGTGGAGTTCGAAGAAGCAGCCTACCGTCTCGAGGTCCAGTACTGAGGCGGAGTACAAAGCATTGGCAAATGGGGCTGCTGAGGCCATGTGGGTCGAGTCATTGCTCAAGGAGCTCGGCGTCATACAGCAGCGCGCACCGATCCTGTGGTGTGACAATTTAGGGGCTACATACCTGACAGCTAACCCAGTGTTTCATGCTCGGACCAAGCACATTGAGATTGACTTCCATTTCGTGCGTGAGCGAGTAGCCGCTGGAGATCTCCAAGTCAGGTTTATCTCTTCTAATGATCAGTTGGCTGATGTCTTTACTAAGCCAGCCACACGGCAGATGCTAGACCGATTTAGAACCAATCTAAACCTTGTATGTAGTAGTAGTTTAGATTGAGGGGGCGTGTTGAGAATCGGTCTCTGATCGTACGTGTTGTATTGTAAACGTACAAGTACATGTAATCCTGCCGTATATAAATAGAAGAGGTGGAGGCACGTTGCCTACCACGGAACCCTAAAATCTAACTCTCAAGACCAAAGAAGAGGAACAACGACCTCGCTTTCCTCATGGGAGGCGACCCAGCGGCGATGGACCCCGAGGTCAGGGCGTGGTTCATGGCGCAGCGGCGCGAGATTCTCAGCCAGATCGCCCCGGCCCTGACCCCGACGGCGACTCCGACTCCCAGCTCGGACAGTCCAGCCGACACGAGCTCGGCCACTCCCACGCCACCGCCGAGCACCGAGCCTACCGCCGAGCCGAGCACTACGGCCACTCCGAGCTCTGTCCCTGCTCCGACGACCACGCCCATCGAGCTAGACGATGATGCCGAGGTGTCGCCGGCGACCATCTGATCTGCGTATCAGAATGCCGAATGTGGCCATTTCACCAGATCGCCGAACTGTGGCTTGATCCATTCGCCGAACTATGGCTTTTTTTTGTATGATCGATCGCCGAACTTGGGCTGTTTTTGAGGGCGGAAATATGAACTTTCAAATGGCCGAACTGTGTCTTCGCTGGGGGCCGAAACGACTGGGAAACGCACCCACATGCCCCAAAATAGCGTCGTTGTTCCCACAGGTCGACGAAAATAACGCCGTTTTTTGGCCCTGGGGAACGAGTGGAGATGCCCTTAGTTTCCATTTTGGCAGTAAACATCCGCGCTTGATCGAATCTGGTAAACCTGTGCCAGCTTTCTCTTCTTGTAAATAGCCGTTGCCTGTGCTTCATCATCATAAGATAACGTTTGGTGAGTTGACTTTACGAAAGAATCAAGGGTCAGGATTAAATCGCGGAGGTAGAAGCCTACGCCTAGGGTTACAGCGAGGGAGATGGGGAAAATGAAAAATTCCCCAATATTTTTGTTTCGTGGCTGTAGAACTAGGGTTCGTGTAGCTAGGGCCGTAACCAAATTCCCCAACTGATCGGCACGAAATCTGACAGAGCTGCCATGGACTACACCAACGCCATCCATATCATCCCGGACGCCGCCGGCCCCGAAGCCTGGGCCAACTCCGTGGCGGCGGCTCCTGCCGGGGACTCCGGGATTTGGGCCACGGAGGACGACTACAGCCAGTGGAACGGCGACCCGGGGCTTGGCGGGGGCGGCTATGGAGGCGACAGGAACTCCTCGCAGCCGCAGTCGAGGGCCGGCAGCGAGCAGCCGCCGCCGGGCAAGAAGCCCCGGGGCGGCGGGCCGTCGGGCGGCGCCGGCGACGCTGGGAGCACCAGCAAGTCGCGCGCGATTGGGAAGATGTTCTTCAAGACCAAGCTCTGCTGCAAGTTCCGGGCAGGGACGTGCCCGTACGTCACCAACTGCAACTTCGCCCACGGGATGGAGGAGCTGCGCAAGCCGCCCCCCAACTGGCAGGAGATCGTGGCCGCGCACGAGGAGGCCACGGAGCAGAGGGAGGAGCACCAGATCCCGATCATGACGTCGACCACCGTGGTGCCCGGTGACACCGCGTCCGGCAGGGCGTACAAGGGCCGGCACTGCAAGAAGTTCTACACCGAGGAGGGCTGCCCCTATGGCGACGCGTGCACCTTCTTGCACGACGAGCAGTCCAAGGCGCGCGAGAGCGTGGCTATTAGCCTGTCGCCGTCCGTTGGCGGGGGCAGCTACAACTCTGCTGCTGCTGCCGCCTCCGCGGCCGCTTCTCCTAATGGACCTACAATTCTGAAGCCATCGAATTGGAAGACGAGGATCTGTAACAAGTGGGAAATGACTGGCTACTGTCCCTTTGGTAGCAAGTGCCACTTTGCTCATGGAGCTGCTGGTGAGTCTTTTTTCCCACAAACAACTTTAATCCTTATAGATAATTTATCCCTAAATAAATTTGTCCTTACCTCGGCATGCCATTTGTTCATATTTGATAGAAACAATGAGCCCATAATATGTAATGAACTTGCCCATTTCCATTTGATCCATGAGACTGCCCAGACTGAGTTGTAATGGAGCCTCTAATAAGGTTTTCAATTCATTTCGGACAATTACTTTTGCATGCACTTACACAATCGATCTTTCTTTATAATTGCCAACAATACATCATATGCTTTTTTCAAACTGATTCTGAAATTTACTTTTGTGCGCACCCAAATAATTGATGCTTTTTTATAATTGACAACAATACATCATAGGCTTGATTTCAATCGAGTTTCATCAGTTTATCAGAAACTCTATGATTGGAAGTATGTGATTTCTGACACAGTTACTGGACTCTAGAACAGATCATTCGAGGTTTATGATTTGTCTGTGGGTTATGAAATGCACCATGATGGCAGGTCTAGTTCCTGCAGTTTATATCATGTCTTAATATTCTCTCCCTGCTTGATTTAGGCTTTATGAGATAGATTTCAAAAAGTTAAATGGTCTGCCCTTAGTCCATGTCAATTTTAATTACTGTAGTAGTTTCCAATTTCTGTTATCCTTAGCAGCCTAGCTCTGCACAATAGATGGGATCCAGTCCACTAGTAAATAGGTGAGTGATCCAACTGGGTTGGTCTTTATAGTTACTGTCAGACTGTAGTAGGGTTGTTCAAAAATGGGTTGGCTTCAACCCGTGAAACTGCTGTCTACAAAGTTTTGAATTACTTCTGCAGCTTGTCAGATAAGCTGAAGAAATGGAACTACCGTCTTATGCCGGTTTGGTCCGGTTGAAGTGAAACCATACTTGAAGACCCCTAGACTATAGCATCGCTAATGTCTAAGAAAAAATACCTGATATCTTGAACCTTGATCTGGATAACATATATGCATTTTCACTTAAGAAGGCTTATAGAGTAATGTACGTAGTACTTTTTCACTGGTGCTAACATACATGTTTGTAAGTGACACCGATTTTGTGTTATTGGATTACTGGCTTGTAGTTGTAGGATTAGAAACCAGGAATCAAGTACGATATCAGAACTAGCCTGAATCTACACAACTAATTATTGCTTGCTTTACAGAAGCCAGCTCCTACTAAAATCTGACAATCTCACTGATGACTGATTAGCTTATACCAGTCAGGAATATGACCGCGTGTTATTTGATCTTTTGCGGTTTCCATGTTGGTATATGGATTGCATAAGTTCTGGGTTCTAGGTATACTGGAATGTGGCATTTGTCTATTGGGTTTTACTCCCAGTCGTGGCCCAATAGCCCTCCCAATAGGGCTGTTGGGTGCGCCGGATGAAAAACCGCGTTCAGTCGCGCCCCCATACGTGGGATACGTCTGGCGTGGCCCAATACTTTGTCCGACGCTACCAGGCCGTCCCCGTCCCATATGGAGCCGCTTGGTAGTGCTGGACCAAGCCGTGGTCACCGCCACGTCGGATACCGACAAACGGGCTCGCGCTATGATAGACACAATCGAAACCCTTTTTCCCTCCCCTTTCCTCCCATCCCAATTCATTTCCCAGCCTGCTCTCACCGTTATTTGGCTGCCACTTCCCAGCATTTGGCCTAGGTCGCGCCAACGCTCGTTGACTCGCCGGGCATAGAAATCGTGGTGGTCCTCCTCCGTCTCGCCTAGGCCTCCCCACGCTGATGTGTCGAATCCTTAGACATAGAGCTCTTGACGACCTCGTGCGCCCGCCTTGCACGCGAGGTGTTCGGCCGATTGCCTGGTAGGTTTCAATTTTTAGAATTGTGCCGGCGCAAGATGATGGGTTGATTGATTGCTTCATTGTTTGATTCGCATAGACCATGGATAGCGCCGTTGAGTTGATGGTCCAACTGTTGATGGAAGAAGCCAATATCACCGCCGATGAAGCTCAGCATTTGGCGATCATCACTTGTCTTCTACAACTAAAAGCAGACGAGGCCGCCAATGCCGAACCCAAACGCGGAGGTTCAAAGTTTGGGAGGAGGAAAACCAAGCCAAGGCAGTGGTCATTGCATGCTATACGTCGAATATTTTGCCGACTTGCCAACATATCCTCCAAAGGGTTTTCGCCGGTGCTTTCGGATGAACAAGTGTTGTTCTTGCGGCTGGTGCATGGTGTGAGGGAGTACGATAGCTGCTTCTTGTTGAAGAAGGACTGCACCAGAATGGCTGGTTTCTCATTAATTTAGAAATGCACTGCTGCAATGAGGATGCTTGCATATGGAGCTCCTGCACATGGTCGAGATGACTACCGACGCGTGTCTATGTCCACAACCATGTAGAGATTTCTATAGGGTGGTGGTGGGTAAGTTTTGGACCAAACTATTTGAAGGACCAAATGAAGAAGAGGCATCTCAGATCATGACACAAAACACAGCGAGAGGATTTACTGGGATGCTTGGAAGCATAGATTGCATGCATAGGAGCTGGAAGAATTGCCCATTTGTTTGGCAAGGGTTGTACAAAGGGCATGCTAGAGAGTGCAGTGTGGTAAGCTGTGGCAGATTTTGACCTCTGGATTTGGCACGCTTTCTTTGGCATAACAGGATCTCACAATGAGATAAACATGCTGCAGCGCTCTCCGGTATTTGCGAGCCATGCTCCGACGGTCAACTATGAGATCAATGGCCACCGGTACACCAAAGGGTACTACCTAACCGATGGCATATTCAAAGATGGTTTGTGAAGACAATCTCCAATCCTCTAGGTAACAAAAAATCTTGGTTTGCGGGGTGTCAGGAGAGTTGGTTAAATGATGTCAAGCTGGCATTTGGTGTGCTCCAAGCTTGTTTTGCTGTTGTTGTCGGTACCCTGCTCTTACCGGGTTGACCGCTCTTACCTAGTCGACCCAGCAGCTGAATGCTTGTTTGATCATGCACAACATGATCATCGAGAGTTAGCGCCGAGATCCAGTGAATGATCCTCATCCGTATGAGCACCGGGGTCCTCTCGCCGCTGTTGATCACACTAGGTGCTGACGGAGTTTGCTGATTTCCTTGCCATGTATACGGAGATCCGTGATGAATTTGTTCATCACCATCTCCGAAAGGATCTAGTAGAGCATTTCTGGGCGTTCAAAGGAAACACGATCTAGTTGAACTTCATTTTATTTGAATTGTATGAATTATTTTATTTCTATTTTCAATTATTGTAGAACCAATTTTTATGTGTTGCAAACTGTGGAACATAAAAATGTTTGGATTTGTATTTGCGAAATATTTGAATTTGGCAAGAAAAAGAACTATTGGGAGGGCCGTACTGGGGGCGCCCCCATACGCAGCAGCATGCGCCGGCGCCCCAATAGCGCTTGTCCGCCGCTGTTGCCGGAAGTTGTATTGGGGCGTGACCGGAGATGCTCTTAGTTGTCATATCAGCTGGTGCCCACTTTCTCTGATTGTTAGCTTTTTTATCTGTGTTGCCAAGTATTATTTGTAGACAATTGATATCTCCAATGTAGGTCTTACCTTGCATAATATTTTCCATTCACTGTCTAATCAGCATGAGTATTTGCAAGGTAAAATGAAATTATGTAGTACTGGTACGGCATGCCATTTTGTGGTTGCACACATGCATCATTGTACACTATTCATGTGTATTTGCTTGAATTTTCTTATAAGGTTGTAATTAGACACATAAGAATTTTATGCTGCTATATACATGTCTATTTATTTCGAGTTCATATGGCTTTGGCAACCATCAGATAAACCGAGTACCTTGATGTAGCATAACGTACTTGATCTAGCTAACATTATTGACATATCTTGGCTGTAAACTGCAGAACTCCACAAGTATGGTGGGGGACTTGTCGACATTGACGGCAGAGACATTGCGTTAACTCCGGACTCGAAGCAGGCTGCAGGGTCTGCTCCCGAGACTACTGCTGCATCCACTGCGGCGCCCGCTCATGCAGACGTGTACCATTTAGGCGTCCAGTCGCAGCGTTCCACCTTGGCCAGCCAAAGGTCCGGGCAGCTACAAAGGCCTATCCAGAAATGGAAAGGCCCCGACAAGATCAGCAGGATCTATGGTGACTGGATAGATGAAACTGACTAGGAAGTGGAGCACCACATCGTCGCCTTTACCCAGTTTAGAAGTTTCTAGTTGGCAAAAACTTTGTGCCAGAAGAGCTTGTGTATTGCAGGACTGAAAAGTGTATGTTGCTGCGACTTGTATCGTCTGTTGTATGCATGATTGTAGTGAACTCGCCCTTGGGAGAGCTGTATTGATGGAGAGAGTTCTTGTCTTCTGGATATCTCAAAGTCTGAAGTGCATGTTCAGTTCTCACTTTATTTCTGTTGTTCGTTCTGTCATACATTGCTTGCATCTCAGACAGTAGAGAAGGCAATATAAAACAAACATTATATACAACGGAATAATAAAAGCTATGTGGTGATTAAAGTAGAGCTAGAAAAGGCGTGACAAATCTCAAAAAAAAAGGCGTGACAAAGGTACACCATCCTGTATAACAATTCTATAAAAACTCGTATATAACAGAAAAATAAAATAAAAACCCGTTAGACGTGAAGGAATTGTTCGTTCACCAAGGTGGTCTCCTCTCTTATTTCTGTCCGCTTCAGCTCGGCAAAATACAGTCTGACAATTTGAAGAGAAATCTTTTTTTAGCATAATCACGAGCTTCATTCCTTCAGTGTCAATCTAATAAATACAAATCTGACTAGCAAGATAATCCATGAGATCGTAGGCGGGCCCCTCCCCGTAACGTTCGGAATATTTTGAACAGCCCCAGTGCACAGGCTCACAGCCTAATTATGGTCCCAAACGTCGGTGGCTATACATTTACTGTCACGCGGAGCGGGGGAGGACTGAGATCACCTTCCTAATTAGCAACGATCCAATTCAAAATTTGAAATTTCGGACCGTTAACCCATTACCCTTATAAAAACACGCGGATCAGATCACCGACCAATCTCATCCCGTCTCCCTACCCACGCATCTGCATCTCTCTCCTCCTCGAATCAATCCATGGCGACCGTGGTGGCGGCCGGGCGAAAGAGGAGCCCTCGTGGGCGCAAGGCCCTCGCGGCGGTGCTCGACAACGACGTCAACATCTCTGCCGGGAAGGCCGACGTCGCCGCTGCCCTCCTCTCGCCGCTCAAAAGACCAAGAGAGCGCCTTCCAAGAGGGGCAAGGCGGCGGCGGTGCCGGCGCCATCTGCGGCCGATGAGCTGATGGAGACGTCTCCCGCCCAGGTGCCCGACATCGACGCCACCGAGATCTCCGCTGCGAAAGTTCAACCCGCCTCGACGCAGAAGGCGAAGAGGGCTCCGTCTAAGAGCGGCAGGGGAAAGGCGGCGCCGCCGTCCATGGCCGACGAGCTGACGGAGCTGCAGGGGATGCTGGAGAGGCTGCGGCTGGAGAAGGAGAAGGCGGAGGAGATGGTGCGGGAGCGGGACGAGGTCATCCGGAAGAAGGAGGAGGAGATCGAGACCAAGGGCAAGCAGCAGGAGCGCCTCCAGGCGGAACTCAAGAAGATGCAGCGCATCAAGGAGTTCAAGCCCACCATGGTATGCACCTGCATCGATCTGTATCTGTATTTTGCCTGCTAGGCTCCATTTCTTGTGATTAGTAATAGTTCAGATTCAGCTAGTCTGATCTCGATTGCCCTGCTGCAGAACTTTCCTGTTGTCCAGTCTTTGCTCGGCAAGGACCAGGAAGGAGATGACAAGGGAAAGAAGAAGAAGGGCAAGGGTAAGGCTGGAAACGAGAGGAAGAAGCCAGCACCGGCGTATGTCCTGTGGTGCAAAGACCAGTGGGCCGAGGTGCGGAACCAGATCAGTCTGCTCAATTCTTCCTTCTGTTTCCTTGCCTATCATGTGTTTGATGAATTTTCTACCTTGTTAATTTTTAGATCAAGAAGGAGAGCTCGGATGCAGACTTCAAGGAGGTGAGCAACGCTCTGGGCGCCAAATGGAAGACCCTCGGCGCCGAGGAGAAGCAGCCGTACGAGGAGAGGTACCGGCAGGAGAAGGAGGCGTACCTGCAGGTGGTTGGCCAGGAGAAGCGTGAGGCCGAGGCGATGAAGCTGCTTGAGGAGGAGCAGATGCGCTGGACGGCCAAAGAGCTGCTCGAACAGTACCTCAAGTTCAGGCAGGAGGCTGAGGAGGACGGCAGCAAGAAGGCCAAGAAGAAGAGCAAGAAGGAGAAGGATCCGTCCAGGCCGAAGCAGCCCATGTCGGCTTACTTCGTCTACTCGCAGGAGAGGCGTGCCGCGCTGGTCGCCGAGAAGAAGAATGTGCCCGAGGTAAAGGATCGACTGTTCTTCAGCTGCCTCTGGTTCGTGTTTCTGTGGACCATTCATCTCATAAGAATTCTCATGTTGCTGTTGCAGATTGGTAAGATCACTGGGGAGGAGTGGAGGAGCATGACGGAGGCTCAGAAGGCTCCCTACGAGGTGGTCGCGAGGAAGCAGAAGGAAGAGTACCAGAAGCAGATGGAGGTGTACAAGCAGAAGCAGCTGGAGGTGTGTAAATTGCTGTACTTTCCGGTTTCTATAGAACGGAGAGGAACATATCTAATGTGGAGCTTGTGGATTGTTTCAGGAAAGTGCGAGCTTGGAGAAGGAGGAAGAGGAGCACAATAAAATCATCAAGCAGGAGGCCCTGCAGCTTCTCAAGAAGAAGGAGAAGGCAGACAACATAATCAAGGTATCCCCCAAAGTTCCATATAATCAAGGTAAATGGAATGAATCTTGATGTGTTTATTAATCATCTTGGACTTGGCTTTCAATCAGAAAACCAAGGAAAGGCGTCAGAAGAAGAAGCAGGAGAACGCGGACCCGAACAGGCCAAAGAAGCCCGCCTCTTCCTTCCTCCTTTTTAGGTTTGTTGGGACGTTTCGCTATCTCTCTGCGAATGCAATGAATTCGGTCAGCAGTGTAACACTGTGCTAATCGTCTGTGATTTCAGCAAGGAGGCGAGGAGGCAGCTGGTGGAGGAGCGCCCCGGCGTGAACAACTCCACGCTCAACGCGCTCATCTCGGTGAAGTGGAAGGAGCTGAGCGGCGCGGAGAAGAAGGCGTGGACGGAGAAGGCGGCCCAAGGGATGACCGCGTACAGGATGGAGATGGATGAGTACACCAAGGCTCACAGCTCTTCCTCCTCCTCCTCACCTTGATTTATCAGGTTGCCGCGTTGTGGTAGTGCGGTTCAACCTTGGTTTCAGTTGAACTATGAACTCGTAGGATTCTCGTCTCTGAATCCTGACAGGAGCAGGTAGTAGCTTAATACGTCTCCTGCTAATAAGCTCATCTTCTATTCTCACGCATGGTTGTTGCACTCAAACTGCATAATCAAAAGGCTTGAGAAATGTCAGACAATTCCATCGGGGCTGGGTTTATTGTCGGAATTTTGCATCAGCACTACAAGAACAGGCAGCGGGTGAGCTTTTATTCAAACACCTACATCAAATCAAACTAAATAAATCTGCAAAAAATATAAAACGGCTGAACTCCTCTGTAGGTCGCCTAGCGAGACAAACCACATCAAATAAACTAACATATTGACTTTCAAATAAAGCTTTGCATTTTTCTTATTTTAGAGAAGTACCATGTTGTATCCTAAAATCTCCCCCAGTAGGAATTGCAGACTCGAATGAGTGCCTTGACTCTTTTTTTTTAAACGTTATTTTCCGAGTACTAGTCGTGGTATCTCTTTTTGCGAAGGAGGCCAAACATGAAACACCATATATTAAAGTCAACAAACCCTTTAGCTACATGATCATTATTGGGAAATAGAAAATTGAAGTCATCTTCTTGAGCTCGCCGACACGCCGAAGCTCGACAAAATGTTAAGGGTGTAATGTCTATCCCCTCTAATTAAATAATCATTATCTAGTACTCTCTCCATATCATAATATTTTAGATATTCTAATACGGACCACATACGAAGCAAAATAAGTGAGTCTACACACTAAAATATGTCTATATACATCTGTATGTTTTTGTATTAAAATAGCTAAAACATCTTATATTATGGTACGAAGGGAGTATTGGTTAATGAAATTTTTGTGTCTTCCACTCGGGCTAGCTGACCTAGCGCCACTAAGGTAGCTCTAGTCCTGCCGAAGCTGGTTTTTTCGCATCCCCGAGAAGAAAGATGGCTGGACGATCATCCCACATCTGGGTTGACGGATCTAGAGATTCCTAGCCTCACTAGCTCCATGATAAAGTCGAAACTGGCCTTACCTCACCGATCGAATAAGAATGTAGCACACCAAGACACGAACACTACCTGAAAAACACAAAGACATAATCAGATATGCCACTCCATAAAAATAGTGACCCCCTACCCTCCTCTTCGCCACCGACGAGGCGGAACAAGGCGTAGGGATAACCTTATTCTTAACCAGGTGATTAAGACACAAACACTACCTGCAAAACACGAAGATATAATGAGATCCACACTAAGAATAGCGAGGACAAAATATCCCCCGCCCTACTCTAAGCCGCCGACAAAGTGGACCAAGAGTAGGGACAAACTTATTCTTAACTAGTAAACCAAGATAAGATCACTACCTGCAAAAAACGAATACAAAATCAGATCCACCACTTTAGAAGAGCAGTTACCAGAAGATCCCCCTCCTCTACGCCACCGATGAGGTGGACCCGGAAGGCACCACACTGGATAACTGGTGAATGTGATGTGATCTGCCTAGGTCCATTCGTTCTAGACACTAGCCAAAGGTCTGCCTCGCCGACACAAGAGAGGCGGGGCATGTGACCGCCCACCTTGGCCAAGTTTGCCACAACTGGCGAACTGGAAGACCAAAGCAGCGTAACCACATGATGAAATCTCAACTACTGGTGCGATCGTGGGCATATCGTTGGATCTAGCTCGGCAGATGCACTGTCGCGCATCTGTCTTGCTCCTAGCATCACCACTAAGCTGCTTTACCGCCGCTCCTACATATCCACCGACCACGAGCCTGAAATGGAGCCTCACTGCCTTTGGCCACACGTGTTTTTCCGTTCGTTGGGCGTAAGCGGCGATCAGCCCTAAAACAATTCTTCCCCTTGAATAAGGATATTTGAATTTTTTTTTTGCGAGGAAAGGATATTTGAAATTAGTGTTGGAAGGCATACAATTTTTTTGGATCGACTTATTCGACACCGCTGTACGACTTTTCCTAACTCTTTGAATAATGAATAATATATGGCTGTATGCATCACATGGCCGGAGATCCTCCTTTCCAAAAAACAGAGGAACTAGCCGACCAACATCATCAATGTGGAAACATTGGAATTCAACCATATACTGATCACTTGAAAAGAGAAGGAGAGGCATACTTTTTTTTTGCATGTACACATGATGCAATTGCTTCGTCGGTAAAAGCAAGAAAAGCTGGAGCACGTAAGCACTCTTGTAGTCTCCAATCATACTCTAACAAGAAAAAGAGAAAAAAGTTAAAACAACATGTGACTTGATCAAGACAGGCCGGATTGGTACTGCCCACTAATATGAGATTTACATGAAAGCTGACTATCTCACATCACTAGTGACGTTCACAAGACAGCAACTTCTACTGCTAACCAAAAAATAATACCCACGTGATGATGTAGGCTCTTCGTGCCATGGAAATTTCGTTAGATATACCATTCAATCCTGTAGAAGGATAGAGAGGGATTGGTGGAATCGTTGTTTATTGCTTGAGCCCCATGGGCATATATATAGGAGTACAATGATCTACTTGGAGTACAAGGCAAGGTAGAATAGAATCCTACTCTATTTCATATTTCCTAAATAACCATGATACTCAACATCCCCCCGCAGTCACAACGTAGCGACGCAGACGATGAGACTGGAGAAGAATCCGAAGACGGAGCCGACGGACATCCCCACCACAGTCGTAGCGGTCGACGCATCGCGGAAGTTGTGGCTGGAGTGGTAGCCGATGAGGTTCCCAAGCAGGTGCCCTTTTGTGCCGAAGTCGAGGTAGCCAAGAGCGTAGGGTGGTGTAACCGTGGTCGAGATAGCCGAGAGCGTAGGGTGGTGTAGCCGTGGTCGATGTCCAGTCGGGGTTGCCGGTGTCGAGGGAGCCGTCGTGGAGCCGCGGGCGCAAGGGTGCGCCGGTAGTCAGGGCGCAGTGGCGCCGGGTAGTAGATGATGTGGACGAGGCGTCGCGCTGGGTTTGCAAAGCCTGGGGACACGTCGTGGACGAAGACAAGCATCGGTGTTGCCGGCACCGAGCATGCGTAGGGGCGGTGAGAGGATGCGGCGTGGATCAGCGAGTCACAGCGGCGCGTCGGAAGAAGCGGCGTGGCTCGACGAGCTGCAGCGGCGCGATGATGGTAAGTTAGTCGATGTTGACGAGGCGCCGCACCAGGCTTGCCAGACCCGGGACACATCGTAGACGAAGGCACACGGCGGTGTTGCCAGCACCGGGCATGCGTAGACGGGGACCAATACAAGCTGTACGCCATGTCGAAGGGGCCAGCAGAGGAGGACTCGACGACGGGTGCGGCGTCAATCGGCGTGGGTAGAAGGTGCTGATGTAGCCCGCGACTCTCGAAGTAGATGAAGTGGTCGGGGAAGATGACGGCGACGCTGGCGATGAGCAGGTACTGGACGAAGACGAAGATGCGATCGGCGACGGCGGCGGTAGCCTGTGAAGGGCCACGGCGGTCACGTGTAGAAGCGCGGCGACGGTGCTCGAAGTAGGCGAAGAAGAACCCGACAACATGACGAAGACCAAGCGCGGACGGTGGCGTTCCCGCGCCTAGGGAGGCGGCGCAGCGCATACCACGTAGAAGTCGACGCGCGGAGACGGTGGAGTGGACCGCGTGCCGCGGCGCTACGGCCCGAAGGAGCGACGCAGCGGCGGCGCGCGTATCGGGGGCGACGGCGGGGAAGACCTCGGGGAGGCGGCGTGGACTGCGTGCCGCGGCGCTACAGCCCGAAGGGGCGATGCAGCGGCGATGTGCGTGTCGGGCAGCCACGGGGACGGCCTCGGGGCGGCGGCGTGGACTGCGCGCCGCAGCGATACGACCCGTAGGGGCGACGCATCGGCAGCGCGCAGATCGAGGTAGCCGCCCTGAGAACCACGGGGAGGCGGCGCTGCGGCCTGAAGGGGCGACGCAGCGGCATCCCATTGCTCGATCGGTGGATAGGCGTTCATACTTGGACGATCTTCACGGGATCCCGCGGAGGCGCACACGGGCGACTGATTAGGTCGGCGGCATTGCGTGGATGGGGCTGATCGCGGGCGGGCGGATGGCCAATCCGATCGCCCGCGAGGTGGATGTGCTGCTCGGTGATGAAGGCGTAGGCCGGCGCAGGCGACGTGCGGCGTCGACGCCCAAGCGTGCGGTCGGGCGACCACGGTGGAGGTGCCCAAGCGGCCGACGCAGCGCCGTGCGTGAGGTGGCCACGATGGAGGCGGGGTGGCGAAGGCGTCCGAGCAGAAGACGGCGTCAATGGTTGTGGCGCCCCGACCGCGGAACTATACAGTGATGCTATGTGTCACCGGTTAAGCGATACAAACGGAGGTTACGGGTTTACCAATCCCCGGCCAAAACCTTTGGCAGGCGTTGCAGGAAAGTGACGGAAATCCGACTCATCACTAGCAAGGTAAGGGCAGTAACCACGGTAAGTGGAAAGGGCGGTGTGTGCAGCCTCATGCACAACTTGTGTCACTGTGAGGCCCACTCCTCCTGAAAGGTACTCCACTGCAGTCCCCTCATCATCCAGGAGGCTGCACTCGCAGAAGAACTGACCCTAGTGGTAGGGAAGGTACTCTTGGTACACCACGTACTCGGGATACCACAGGCAATGCTGGCCGTGCACAGCGGCGGCGAGCAGGGCGGGAAACCCGCGGGTGTCCTCACAGCGAGTCAAACGAACCACCAAGCCGGAACGAACCATCTGTAACAGGAGAAGTTCAAAGGTTAGATTTACTAAAAGTAAATCAACTGACGAAGTAACACAAAACGGATAGGAACCCAACCCCGTGACCCTAATTTGAAACAACAGCCAAGACACCTCGATAAATCAAATAGAGGTAAGATGGCTCCGAGATTAGAGTGTAACCAGGTAAGGAGTAAAAGAATACTAAGATGGTTTTCACAACTCATTTTTAGGTTATAAATAATTTTCACAACACTAGACTCAACATCGACCAGTAGAAGGGTTTCCTACAGGCAGTCCTGCTCTGATACCAACTTGTGGCGCCCCGACCGCGGAACTATACAGTGATGCTGTGTGTCACCGGTTAAGCGATACAAACGGAGGTTACGGGTTTACCAATCCCCGACCAAAACCTTTGGCAGGCGTTGCTCGGAATGGATCATCGGCAACGCAACACCCCGATTAATGCCTTAACGCAGGCACAACTATCAATGCATAATAGAGAGATCAAGACTTGTGGAACAACTGGCACATTACAGACTCTACGACTCAAAACATTATAGTTCAACTCTTATAATAGAGAAAGATATCAAATATTACAACCAGAGGTCACAGACCCAACAGTACAACATGCGGAAGCGAATTAAGTTGTTCTAACAACAAGATCCAAATTATGGCCTAAGAGGCCTACAGATAAACATTCTCAGCGCCAGCTGTCCCGGAGATGTCCCAAGCTGCCACCTGGGAACCCCAGACTACTCGTCGACGTCCACAAAGAACCCACCTTCAAGGTCGATGAAGTCCTCCTCTGAAAGAATCAACAAAGCAACGTTGAGTTCGACGAACTCTGCAAGATTACTAGAGCTACTAGCTCGATGATTGGCTTACAAGAGTTTTATGGCTGTTTTGCATAAAGCTGGTTTTCTTTATTAAAAGACAATACTCCATGGCATCGACTAATCAGAATATTTCAAAAGGGGGTAAGAAGTAAACTCTTTTCTTCTGATCATCTTTATCAACAACCAACATCAACCACTGTATCTATCTACAAAGGCACCCCCCGACTCACCCTCGAGGAAGTCGACCTTGCATTCTTGGTAGTACCTTTAGTACTCAGGTTTTAATCATTCCGTTCATTTTCTCTATGGTCTTATCGTCTGTTCCCAAGTCGTCCATAACCGCGGACGCGGCTTTTCGAAAATATTTAACCCTCCAGGGGTGTACAATGTTTGCCACACGTACCGTCCGGCCCATTGCCTGTACATTAGCTCTCTTCCGTGGAAAGCCGGCTGGGTGGGAGCGGCGTCGACTTCTCCCTCGCTTGGGACTAACCAGGATCATCAGTGGCGGTAGGGCAAGTTCAGTGCCTCCAACACCCTTCCCCGCGGCCACTCATTTTCCTAAACACCACCATCCTCATCCCAGTCCATACCACCATCTCCACGCACGCGCAAATGGAAGCTCGAACTAGAGGACCCTGGCTAGCCCCGCCCGAGTTATTTAGTCTATGAGGGTTCCTGCTATTGCATAGGCCTCACGCATGGTTGCACGCTCAGTCTTGGTTCAAGAGGTAAAGATCTCGCACCTAGGCGGCGAGAACGAGACAACCCACCACATTCCATGCGGCCTCTCATCCCCACCTTTAAGCATGTTTATTTATCGGTATCCACATTTCTCCACCATCATCCGGACATTCCATCAAAAGTTCCAACAACGAAATATCCACCGGACAACTAAGCATTTAACTAAGCATATACATAACATAGTTAAGTAACTCAGGCCAACAAAGCAATCCTATGGATATTAGGAGGGAAACAGGTAATGGCATCGGAAACATAATGCAACTCATAGGGTACTCTAATCCAACCAAAGTGACATTTGAAACCGCATGCAATATTATAGTGGAGAAAATATTTGCGGAAAACATAGGAGGAGACATGTTCAGAGGGGGATTACGCTTGCCTTGTTCAGCAGGCTGGTAATACGGGTCGTCAGGGTATTGTGGAGAAACCCCGACTCCTTGATCTATCGATGTATAAAAACACCGGAAAGCACAATCAAATACCACAACATATAAAACAAGTGCAATGCACAAGCACATGATGATATGACAATTTAAATGCACCATAAAACATTGAACATGACCAACAAGTTAAATGGGGTCCCAATTATATTTATTGCATTATTTGGAATCATCCCCATATTTAAACTTAATGGAATTAGCCATCCTTGAAAAAGTACAGTACTGAAATATTGCCCAAAAATGCATGCAATTGATGTTACTGGATACCTCATAATTTTGTGAGCATTTTGATATAAGGAACACATTTTTCTGATGAACCAATTGAAAGTTATTGCATTTTCAATATTCGGTTTAGTGCTGCCATTTTATTAAATTATTCCTAGCAACATGAAACTAAGTATCCATGATTGGAGATAAGGTGAAACATGAGGTACATTATGTACTGAACATTTTGATACCTCAAACTTAATTTTTGGATCAACAATTTTAAAGTTATGAATTTCCCAAAATCACTTTCTTTTATGCCCTTTTCTTATTTCTAATAAAACATCAAATAATTTATTTATTTGGATGTGTGAGTTATACCAATAGACTCCAATTATTTTTTTGAACATTTTGATATATTATTTGCAATTTTTGGACGGGTATTCAATTTGTTATGGATTTTACAAGCTTTAACAATTTTTCTGTCATTTTCAGTTTTTACAGAAAATCGGCTGAAACGTTTTCCACCGGGCCAGGGGCTACCCACGGTCACTGGCAGGTGGGGCCCAGGCCACGGTGGCATCCAGGTCAGCGCCCAGGCCCACGGTCACGTTGCCTGCGCCGAGGCCACGACCGGCACGCGCGACGGCGGTGACCATCGTCGGCGACGCGCACGGTTCCGGCGGCAGCGAGCGCGCGCGGACAAACTACTCATTGCCTTCGCCGAGCACGGGTTTGTGGCATCATCTGGCGGAGCTACGGACCCAAAGGCCGTCGGGAAAATGCTCCGGCGATGAGAGGCGGCGCGGTCACCCGCGGTTAACGACGGCGCGGCTACTACAGAGCACGGGGGGAGATGTCCAACGGGACCGCAAGCTCACCCTCGTTGCGTGCGAAGCGACGTCTTGGCCGGAGGTGGACCACAGCGGCGGCGCGAAGCTCGGCGGTGCTCGGACGGCCGCGGGGAAGACGGAGATGGCGGCGTCATTCACGGCTTCCCGGTTCGATTCCTCTGGCGGAGAAGGAGAAGAGGACGCGGCGGAGATGATGGTGCTCGTCGATCTGCTCGGGGCGTCCTGGAGCGGTGGTGTTGCGCGGCGACGACCTCGGCTAGGTCACGTCCATGGCGTAGAAAAACGAGAGAGAGGGAGCAGCGAGAAAATATCGGGGAGAGAGAGAGGGCTGCCTCGGTGGCGGTCTTATCCACCTCGCGTGGACAGCGGCAAGCAGGGGAGGGCACGGCGGTGAGCTGGTGCGTCGCGAGCAATGGCTCGGTCGCTACAGGAAGAAGAAGACGACTTTGCAAGGAACCCCCTGGAAGACTTTTCCATATTACAACTAGGTCCTTTTCTGTTTATTTTAAAATCCAGTAGCATTTCAGGAATTTTATTGAGGCACTTAAACATTTTACAAAAATCTGAGAAAATTTATGTGGCCTCCCAATAACATGTAGAAGCACCACAAAAATTGGTGTTCCAAAACAAAATGTTTTGAGCAACATTTGTTCATAAAGTTGGATTATGGTATTTTTGGTTAATTTCAATTTGATGTTTCCTTATTAATTTGAGAGCAAGTGAAAATTATTATTTGTGAACTCTTGGAACTTTCCTTGACAAATATATCAACTTGTTAACTTTTGTTGGTCAAGTTTAACTGTTTCAAGTGGAACACCTTAATGCATGGATGCCATGATGCAGGACAGAAAGGAAAAGTGAAAATTTGGTTCAAATTTTACAATACCAAAAGTGGGGCTGTTACAAGTCTACCCCCCTTACAGGAATCTCGTCCCGAGATTCTAAGATTGCGAAAGAAGTCGGGATACTCCTCACGAAGACTAGACTCCCTTTCCCAGGTTGCTTCCTCTTCGGAATGGTTAGACCACTGAATTTTGAGGAACTTGGTGGACTTGTTACGAGTCTTCCTTTCTGCTTCATCCAGGATACGGATAGGATGCTCGTGATAAGTGAGATCTTCCTGGATATCCAGCTCCTCATGATTGACTCCATGAATAGGATCTTTGAAACAACGGCGAAGTTGGGATACATGAAACACATCATGCACATTTGGGAAGATGACCGGTAACTCCAACTGATAAGAAAGATCTCCTCGCTTGGCCAGAATGGTGAAAGGGCCAACGTAGCGAGGGGCCAATTTTCCCTTGATCCCGAAGCGGCGAGTGCCACAAAGTGGAGAGACGCGGAGATACGCTTTATCACCAATTTCATAATGGATCTCCTGATGATGCTTGTCATAGTAACTCTTCTGCCTAGACTGGGCAATCTTCAGATTCTCTCGTATGATTCTCACCTTCTCTTCAGCTTCATTGATAACATCTGGACCAAAGAGTGCTCTCTCCGGTCTCGGACCAATTTAGCGGAGTTCGGCATTTTCTTCCATACAGAACCTCGAATGGGGCCATACCCAGACTAGCTTGATAGCTATTGTTGTAGGAGAACTCCGCTAAGGGAAGATACTGCTCCCAACCTTTGCCAAAGGAGATTACACATGCCCTGAGCATGTCCTCCAAAACTTGGTTCACCCTCTCAGTCTGTCCATCTGTCTGAGGATGGTAGGCGGTGTTGAAATTGAGACGGGTTCCCATAGCAGTTTGGAAACTCTGCCAGAATTTGGATACAAAGATACTTCCACGGTCCATATGATCCTCAGAGGGACCCCATGCAATGGAACAATACGAGCCACATATAAGTCAGCCAGTTGACTCGCACGTATCTCATCGCAACTGGTAGGAAGTGAGTGACCTTGGATAGACGATCGATGATTACCCAGATCGCATTGTTGCCCTTAGGAGACTTGGGAAACCCGGTGATGAAGTCCATACCAATTTCGTCCCATTTCCACTCCGGGACTGCGATAGGGCGGAGAGTGCCGGCAGGCCTCTGATGTTCAGCCTTTACCCTACGACAGGTGTCGCATTCAGCAACATACTTGGCGACTTCCCGTTTCATTCGAGTCCACCAGAATTGTTGTCGGAGGTCTTGGTACATTTTGGTACTACCGGGATGAATAGAGAGAGGTGATTCATGAGCTTCTTGGAGGATCAGCTCCCTCAAATTCCGGTTCTTTGGCACTACCAGACGGTCACCAAAGTAAACGGCTCCGGATTCATCTTCTGAGAAACATTTGGCCTTCCCGCTAGCAATGTTCTTCTTGATATGAAGGATACCCTCATCCGCTTTTGAGCATCCTTAATCTGGTCTTCAAGAGTAGACTTGATCTCCAGATTTGCAAGGTAGCCAGAGGGAACAATTTCCAGGTTCAAACGGGCGAACTCTTCAAAGAGCAGGTTGAGCCTTTTCAATCATCAGATTGTTGCAATAGGACTTCCGACTTAGCGCGTCAGCCACGACGTTGGCTTTGCCGGGTTGATAGTTCAGACTCACATCATAGTCCTTGATTAACTCTAACCAACGCCTCTGCCTGAGATTTAAATCTGGCTTGTGAAGAGGTACTTCAGACTCTTATGATCCGAGAAAATCTCGCAACGGTTACCAAACAGGTATGGTCTCCACTGCTTCAGAGCATAAACAACAGCGGCAAGTTCCAGATCATGAGTAGGGTAATTGTGCTCATGCGGCTTAAGTTGGCGGGAAGCATACGCCACCACATGGCCCTCTTGCATGAGTACACAGCCCAAGCCTTGCAGGGAGGCGTCACAGAAGACGACGAAATCCTTGCTGGTGTCCGGCAGGACGAGCACAGGAGCAGACGTGAGTTTGGCTTTCAGTGTTTTGAAGCTCTCTTCAACTTTTTACCCTTCTTGAGAAGGTCAGTCAGGGCCTTGGCTATCTTGGAGAAACCTTCGATGAATCGGCGGTAGTAACCCGCCAATCCGAGAAAGCTACGAATGTCCTTGACTGACATTGGAGTTTTCCAGTCCAGAATAGATTGAATCTTGTCGGGAATGACTGCCACACCATTAGCGGATATCACATGCCAAGGAAGACAAGTTTATCCAACCAGAACTCACACTTGGAGAACTTGGCATAAAGACGGTGTTCACGAAGTCGTGTCAGAACCAACCGAAGGTGTTCATCATGCTCTTCGTCGGTTTTAGAATAGACGAGGATGTCATCGATGTAGATGACGACGAACTTGTCGAGATAATCCATGAAGACAGAGTTCATGAGCCTCATGAAGGTAGCTGGAGCATTGGTGAGACCGAAGGACATGACAGTATACTCATATAGGCCATAGCGAGTAACGAATGCCGTCTTTGGGATATCCTCCTTTCTGATCTTTATCTGATGGTACCCTGACCTCAGATCCATCTTGGAGAATACTGTTGCACCAGCTAACTGATCTAACAGATCATTGATCCGGGAATAGGATACTTGTTCTTGATTGTCACCGCATTCAACGGCCTATAATCAGAGACCAACGAGGAACGGTTGAATCCCTCTTTTTGACAAAGAGTACCGGACAACCCCAAGGTGAACTGCTAGGCTGAATGAAATCCTTCGCTAACAGCTCATCAATTTGCTCCTTCAACAGAGCCAACTCTTCCACCGGCATACGGTAGGGTTTCTTGGAAATCGGAGCAGTACCCGGCATCAACTCTATGACAAACTCCACACTTCGATCAGGGGCATGCCAGGCAAATCTTCCGGGAACACATCCGGGAAGTCACACACCACGTGTATTTCGTGTATTTCAGGAGGGGATTCGCCTTCCATAAAGTAGAGGCGGATCTCTGGTGAGAGGGGAATGACTGAAGATGGAGGTCTTGATAGTGCAGACCAATACTCTACAATGTCGCCGGAAGAAGTGGTCACGTAATGGTCTTCGCCGCACAATCGAGATTAGCCCGGTATTTTACTAGCCAGTTCATGCCCAGTATGACATCAATGCCGTTTGACTTCAGAGCTACCAGCGCAAAAGGGAAGGACCAGTGACCTATAGTAATCTGGACCTCAGGAGTAATCCCATCGGTTTGCCAATTGGAACCAGGCGTGGAGATCACCAAGGACGTCTCATCTTCTCGAACGGTATGTTGTGGTCTTTTGCAAAAGCTATAGAGATGAATGAATGCGATGCTCCAGAGTCGAACAAAACTGTAGCGGGATTGTCGTTGATTCGTAGCTCACCCATGAGGACGCCGGGGTCCTCCTCAGCTTCTTCTGCAGAGACGTGGTTCAGGCGACCACGCACGTTAGGGCCAGCCTTGCCAGCTGGAGTGGCGGGGGCTCGTGCAGGTGTTCCCGAAATAGGTGTCTTCTGGGGGCACTCCCTGGAGTAGTGGCCCCCTGGCCACAGGTGTAGCAGGTAAGTCCAGGTGGGCGATACCCACTTCCGCTCGCCCCAAGTGTCGAAGTAGTGGGGCGCGGCGGTGGTGGCCTGTATCCCGCGGCCCTCGGCATGAATGGAGCACGCGGCACAGCGCTATAGGGAACGAAGACCTTGCGCTTCTTGTTCCCAGAAACCGAGGAACTCGGGTGGTCCCCTTGCGGGCCTCTTGGAAGCCTCGAACTCCTTCCTTCCCTGCTCAAGAGTAAGAGCCTGGTTGAACAACTCCTGGTAGTTCTGGAACTTGAAGGGCAGCAACTCATAGCGGAGCCTCGGCGCAAGCCCCTTGCGGAACAACTCCTGCTTGTCGGCATCATTGGTCACGTCCCGAGGGGCGTAACGAGAGAGATGGTTGAATTGACAACCATAAGCTCGGAGGTCCATACGACCCTGGTGCAGATCCAGGAACTCCCTCCTCTTTAGGTCCATTATCGGCTGAGGTATGTAAGCCGCACGAAAGGCTGTGCGGAAGTCCGCCCAAGTGAAGGCATGGCCTGCCGCGAATAGCGCCACATGACTCTCCCACCAGCAGCCAGCCGCTCCAGTCAGGAGGTAGGTGGCGAAGTTGACCTGTTCGGCCACTGGGACATGCAGCGCGGAGAACTTGCGCTCCAGAGCGCGAAGCCAGTCATCAGCTTCCAGTGGCTCCTTAGCATCAGCGAAGGTAGGTGGCTGCGAGCGCAGGAACTCAGTGAGAGTGCTGCAGTCATTGTTCCTCCGTGCATTCTGCTGCACTATCTGCTCGAGCAGTCGCTCATTGCGCCCGCGGTTCTCCTCAATGGCCATCAAGACCTGAGCCATGTGGGTGGTGGCGGCGGTTCCTCATCATTGTTGTTGTTACCGCGGCCTCCTCGAGCCATTCTGGAGATTTGACAAGGACACAATTAGTATCTACCTCCGAAAAATGGTTGAGATAGGAGCAGTAACTTATTTGGAATACCAGCCATACATTCAATGACATTCACGTATCATCCAACAACTAGCGACAGCATATTTGGACACAAACACGCATACATCATACACCAGCTGTAATACAAACCATACGTGATAATTAAGAGTACCAGCATACAAGCTTTAGTATCTATTACACTGAATGGAAGCACGGATGATACAAGTCACCAAGTCTGATACATGACAAAGTTCCCTTAGAAATAAAGCAACAACTAGATACTGATACTGAGTATCTTGCACATCACGCAGGAAGGCAAGGTACTCTCCTCGATACTCAGCGAGAAGAAACTAGTAGTACCCCCAGAAGTTCGCCGGGAAGCGAACGGGGGGGTGTCGAACTCGCGAGAACTCTCAGGCTGATTGCCATACGGCGGCAGGTTGAGGCTACCCCGAGGCTGACGGAGGGGTCCAGGATGCGGCACGGTACCCCCAACTCGGTTGCTGCGCATATCGTCAGGTAGCACCAACGGACGGGGCCGAAGGGCTGCGCGAGGAAGCGCCCCGCTGAGGAAGTACGGCTCCAGATCCCTCATAGTGGCCCGGTGACTCTCGCGTGAAGCAATCGCGTACGTGTACCACTGACGGGCGCGGAGGTCCAGGGCCCGGACTAGCTCAATCAGTGCGCGGTGCGCACTATCCTCCTCACCCTCACCCTCAGAGTACACAGCGTGATAGATACCCTCTGCACCCTGTGCTGATGCAGGAAAGTGACGGAAATCCGACTCATCACTAGCAAGGTAAGGGCAGTAACCACGGTAAGTGGAAAGGGCGGTGTGTGCAGCCTCATGCACAGCTTGTGTCACTGTGAGGCCCACTCCTCCTGAAAGGTACTCCACTGCAGTCCCCTCATCATCCAGGAGGCGGCACTCGCAGAAGAACTGACCCTGGTGGTAGGGAAGGTACTCCTGGTACACCACGTACTCGGGATACCACAGGCAATGCTGGCCGTGCACAGCGGCGGCGAGCAGGGCGGGAAACCCGCGGGTGTCCTCGCAGCGAGTCAAACGAACCACCAAGCCGGAACGAACCATCTGTAACAGGAGAAGTTCAAAGGTTAGATTTACTAAAAGTAAATCAACTGACGAAGTAACACAGAACGGATAGGAACCCAACCCCGTGACCCTAATTTGAAACAACGGCCAAGACACCTCGGTAAATCAAATAGAGGTAAGATGGCTCCGAGATTAGAGTGTAACCAGGTAAGGAGTAAAAGAATCCTAAGATGGTTTTCACAACTCATTTTTAGGTTATAAATAATTTTCACAACACTAGACTCAACATCGACCAGTAGAAGGGTTTCCTACAGGCAGTCCTGCTCTGATACCAACTTGTGGCGCCCCGACCGCGGAACTATACAGTGATGCTGTGTGTCACCGGTTAAGCGATACAAACGGAGGTTACGGGTTTACCAATCCCCGGCCAAAACCTTTGGCAGGCGTTGCTCGGAATGGATCATCGGCAACGCAACACCCCGATTGATGCCTTAATGCAGGCACAACTATCAATGCATAATAGAGAGATCAAGACTTGTGGAACAACTGGCACATTACAGACTCTACGACTCAAAGCATTATAGTTCAACTCTTATAATAGAGAAAGATAGCAAATATTACAACCAGAGGTCACAGACCCAACAGTACAACATGCGGAAGCGAATTAAGTTGTTCTAACAACAAGATCCAAATTATGGCCTAAGAGGCCTACAGATAAACATTCTCAGCGCCAGCTGTCCCGGAGATGTCCCAAGCTGCCACCTGGGAACCCCAGACTACTCGTCGACGTCCACAAAGAACCCACCTTCAAGGTCGATGAAGTCCTCCTCTGAAAGAATCAACAAAGCAACGTTGAGTTCGACGAACTCTGCAAGATTACTAGAGCTACTAGCTCGATGATTGGCTTACAAGGTTTTATGGCTGTTTTGCATAAAGCTGTTTTCTTTATTAAAAGACAATACTCCATGGCATCGACTAATCAGAATATTTTCAAAGGGGGTAAGAAGTAAACTCTTTTCTTCTGATCATCTTTATCAACAACCAACATCAACCACTGTATCTATCTACAAAGGCACCTCCCCGATCACCCTCGAGGAAGTCAACCTTGCATTCTTGGTAGTACCTTTAGTACTCAGGTTTTAATCATTCCGTTCATTTTCTCTATGGTCTTATCGTCTGTTCCCAAGTCGTCCATAACCGCGGACACGGCTTTTCGAAAAGATTTAACCCTGCAGGGGTGTACAATGTTTGCCACACGTACCGTCCGGCCCATTGCCTGTACATTAGCTCTCTTCCGTGGAAAGCCGGCTGGGTGGGAGCGGCGTCGACTTCTCCCTCGCTTGGGACTAACCCAGGATCATCAGTGGCGGTAGGGCAAGTTCAGTGCCTCCAACACCCTGCCCCGCGGCCACTCATTTTCCTAAACACCACCATCCTCATCCCAGTCCATACCACCATCTCACGCACGCGCAAATGGAAGCTCGAACTAGAGGACCCTGGCTAGCCCTGCCCGAGTTATTTAGTCTATGAGGGTTCCTGCTATTGCATAGGCCTCACGCATGGTTGCACGCTCAGTCTTGGTTCAAGAGGTAAAGAACTCGCACCTAGGCGGCGAGAACGAGACAACCCACCACATTCCATGCGGCCTCTCATCCCCACCTTTAAGCATGTTTATTTATCGGTATCCACATTTCTCCACCATCATCCGGACATTCCATCAACAGTTCCAACAACGAAATATCCACCGGACAACTAAGCATTTAACTAAGCATGGCTAAGCATATACATAACATAGTTAAGTAACTCAGGCCAACAAAGCAATCCTATGGATATTAGGAGGGAAACAGGTAATGGCATCGGAAACATAATGCAACTCATAGAGTACTCTAATCCAACCAAAGTGACATTTGGAACCGCATGCAATATTATAGTGGAGAAAATATTTGCGGAAAACATAGGAGGAGACATGCTCAGAGGGGGATTACGCTTGCCTTGTTCAGCAGGCTGGTAATACGAGTCGTCAGGGTATTGTGGAGAAACCCCGACTCCTTGATCTATCGATGTATAAAAACACCGGAAAGCACAATCAAATACCACACCATATAAAACAAGTGCAATGCACAAGCACATGATGATATGACAATTTAAATGCACCATAAAAGCATTGAACATGACCAACAAGTTAAATGGGGTCCCAATTATATTTATTGCATTATTTCGAATCAACCCCATATTTAAAATTAATGGAATTAGCCATCCTTGAAAAAGTACAGTACTGAAATATTGCCCAAAAATGCATGCAATTGATGTTACTGGATACCTCATAATTTTGTCAGCATTTTGATATAAGGAACACATTTTTCTGATGAACCAATTGAAAGTTATTGCATTTTCAATATTTGGTTTAGTGCTGCCATTTTATTAAATTATTCCTAGCAACATGAAACTAAGTATCCATGATTGGAGATAAGGTGAAACATGAGGTACATTATGTACTGAACATTTTGATACCTCAAACTTAATTTTTGGATCAACAAATTTAAAGTTATGAATTTCCCAAAATCACTTTCTTTTCTGCCCTTTTCTTATTTCTAATAAAACATCAAATAAATTAATTTATTTGGATGTGTGAGTTATACCAATAGACTCCAATTATTATTTTTGAACATTTTGATATATTATTTGCAATTTTTGGACGGGTATTCAATTTGTTATGGATTTTACAAGCTTTAACAATTTTTCTGTCATTTTCAGTTTTTACAGAAAATCGCCTGAAACGTTTTCTACCGGGCCAGGGGCTACCCACGGTCACTGGCAGGTGGGGCCCAGGCCACGGTGGCGTCCAGGTCAGCGCCCAGGCCCACGGTCACGTTGCCTGCGCCGAGGCCACGACCGGCACGCGCGACGGCGGTGACCATCGTCGGCGACGCGCACGGTTCCGGCGGCAGCGAGCGCGCGGACAAACTACTCATTGCCTTCGCCAAGCACGGGTTTGTGGCATCATCTGGCGGAGCTACGGACCCAAAGGTCGCCGGGAAAATGCTCCGGCGACAAGAGGCGGCGCGGTCACCCGCGGTTAACGACGGCGCGGCTACTACAGAGAACGGGGGGGGTGGGGGGGGAGGAGATGTCCAACGGGACCGCAAGCTCACCCTCGTTGCGTGCGAAGCGACGTCTTGGCCGGAGGTGGACCACAGCGGCGGCGCGAAGCTCGGCGGTGCTCGGACGGCCGCGGGGAAGACGGAGATGGCGGCGTCGATTCACGGCTTCCCGGTTCGATTCCTCTGGCGGAGAAGGAGAAGCGGACGCGGCGGAGATGATGGTGCTCGTCGATCTGCTCGGGGCGTCCTGGAGCGGTGGCGTTGCGCGGCGACGACCTCGGCTAGGTCACGTCCATGGCGTAGAAAAACGAGAGAGAGGGAGCAGCGAGAAAATATCGGGGAGAGAGAGAGAGGGATGCCTCGGTGGTGGTCTTATCCACCTCGCGTGGACAGCGGCGAGCAGGGGAGGGCACGGCGGCGAGCTGGTGCGTCGCGAGCAATGGCTCGGTCGCTACAGGAAGAAGAAGACGACTTTGCAAGGAACCCCCTGGAAGACTTTTCCATATTACAACTAGGTCCTTTTCTGTTTATTTTAAAATCCAGTAGCATTTCAGGAATTTTATTGAGGCACTTAAACATTTTACAAAAATCTGAGAAAATTCATGTGGCCTCCCAATAACATGTAGAAGCACCACAAAAATTGGTGTTGCAAAACAAAATGTTTTGAGCAACATTTGTTCATAAAGTTGGACTATGGTATTTTTGGTTAATTTCAATTTGATGTTTCCTTATTAATTTGAGAGCAAGTGAAAATTATTATTTGTGAACTCTTGAAACTTCCTTGACAAATATATCAACTTGTTAACTTTTGTTTGTCAAGTTTAACTGTTTCAAGTGGAACACCTTAATGCATGGATGCCATGATGCAGGACAGAAAGGAAAAGTGAAAATTTGGTTCAAATTTTACAATACCAAAAGTGGGGCTGTTACAATGGTCGACGCGGGCGACGCCGGCGCCCAAGCGGGCAGCCGGGCAACCGCGGCGGACGGCCGAGCGGCCGATCGGGCATGAGGCGACTATGGTGGCGGCGAGGAGCGGAGGAGTCCCGATCGGAGCAGGGGCGGCGACAGCCGGCGAGGGCGACGGGCGAGCTGAAGCACGGAAGGCGGCCATTACGGGTCGCCGCATCGCGCGAAAGCCGCCGAGGCGGCGCGCGAAGCCGCCGTGTCGGGGAAGAGGCCGGTAGTCGCGCCGGTGTCGGAGTAGAGGCGCGTGAGAACAACGGCGGCGGTGGGCGACGCAAACCGATCTTAGATCGGAAAACAAAAAAGAACGCCGAACAAAGGAGACCGGCGCGAGAGAAAAACCTCGATCAAGCGATCGGGAGAAAAGACTCTAGGGCAGCCGGTCCACAGGACCAGCGGATGAACCCTAGGTACGGGCGGCGCGGCCCCGGCGGAGATCATGGAGATCGACCTCGCCGGGGGCGCGCGGTGCGGAAGCGGCGGCGGCTAGGGTTTAGGATCGAAATAAGGCTGATACTATGTAGAAGGATAGAGAGGGATTGGTGGAATCGTTGTTACTAACTAATGAATCCAGAGGAATTGAAGGAAAAACTTCCCAATGAATTCTTTTTAAGTACATGAAATATATCTTTGTATCATCTATACACACAACTCTTGTCACTAACTAATAAACATGACGATATTGTCATATGCAAACATGCACTACTGGGACTCTTTTATTCTCGTGCTTCGCAGCCTACTCTTGAGTGTATTGGCAGCTTGAGTTTGATCCTGGCTAGCTTCGTTAGGGTTCGGCACCTTTAATCATTTCGAGCCGTAGATGAACCCTGCAACATCCGGGACTGACAGAATGATCTTTGATTGAACATCTTGCCAGGATCAACAAGCCCATCAGCGTCCTCCGAGTTAAACCCGCGTAGGTGCGGTCATCCGAGCATCGAGCTCAGATCGGACGGCGCAGGTGCCGTCCTGTCCTTGGGACGCTTGCTGAGCTTAAGCCGCGGTGCTGCCAGTAATTACAAGACGACCTCGAGGCGCACGACGGCGGCTGCCTCGGCGGCGATGAACCTCTCCGAGTCGGAGTGCGCCTTCCGTAGCGCGGATGGGCCAGGCCGGACGACAGCATCCGGCGTGCCCTCCTCGGAGCTCTCCTCCTCCGGGATGGAGAAGAGCACCCCAGCCCACGACGACCCACCGCAGCTGTAGTAGTAGTATTCGTCCACCATCCGGTACCCGTAGTACGCCTCGAACGCCGCCGCGCCGGGCTCCGCCGCCGACGACCACGACGCTGGCCTCAGCCGCAGCACCTTGAAGAAGAACTTGTGCAGCAGCTTCGGGAGCCCGGCACGCTTCTTCCGGCCACCGTCGACGACCGCCAGGGGCGGCAGCACGGCTGGAAACTGCGCCATGAACTTGGCTATCTTGTACTGTTTCGAAGGGCTGCGAGCCTGTGTGTTTCTTGGAGTCTTGGCGCGTTACTTGGCTACAGTATTTCAATATGAGGGAGTCTTAGCTTTTCGGCTAACTAAGTATGCGTACATGCTTAAGTAGTTTAGGATAAGGGAGAAGGGCATGAAGCTTTACAGGTGGGTGGAGGCGGCAGCGTCATGTCGCGGCTCGTGCAGTGGCAGCGATGGATGGGTTCAGGGGAGGCGAAAAAGGTGCAAGGAGACGCCGTGGAGGTATTTAATGGCGGTTGTTTGCTAGCTTGATTGCATTGCATGGGTAAGGTACTAGCCATGCTTGGAGGGGCTTGTTTGGACGGGAGCTAGACTGGCCAGACGATTGGTCGTCTCCATCCGTGATGGATTACATGTGCAGTGACATAAGAGGAAAACTTCTATTTAAAAAATATTTTAAAAAAAGTTCAATATTTTTTAAAAAAATATTTTTTTTGGAAAAAAAATATGCCGACAGCACTACGCCGACGGCTTTTAGTATGCCGACGGCTTTCTGGGCTATGCCTACAGGCATGTATGCCGACGGAGCTATATCGACGGCAGCCGTCTGCATAGCCTATGCCGACGGTATTCTGGGCTATGCTCCTTATTCCAGTAGTCGACCATGATCCCTAAAAAAACCTGGTTGCAACTGTGAACGGCACTATCGTAAGTACGATTGGGTGCTCTCGTGAATCAACACTACGTTTTACACTTGTTCTCAATCGTTGGCGTCACTGAAGTGCAGGAGCAAATGCAGTTTACAGAGTCACAGAGCCGTAGCACCGGCGTAGCCGCGATGCATGGTGTGCTCCAGGCGCGGACCTGCAAGTCAAGGCCGGCCGGCCGGAGAAAATCGCCCTGTCCTTCCAATCTATTTGGACAAGGCTTGTCTCGTGTGTGTCTCTCTCTTGGTATCTTTTTTTTCGAGAGTACGCAATTGCGTACCTTATTTGTTGTTGTGCCGGAGAAAATCGCCCTATCTAGGATAGGCTTTTCTGGCTGTTGTTATTGTGTGTGTGGGGGCGGTCTTCGGACTAGCCGGTGTGGAGTGATGTGACAGTGTTGTTTGCAACAGACTGTCAATTCTTGTACTCAAAGCTCGGTCGTCTCTCTCTTGGTATCATATATAGGTACGGTACCATCTAGAATAATATTTTTTTGTGTGATGGGAAGGTAACGTGTGCATGCAAATCTCTTTTGAGGAGGACCCGATGTAGGAAACCACGGAAATCTTGCTAGGAACCACCAATCCAACCGCGTATATTTTAGAGGTGGCAATCCATGTAATTACCATGAAAATAAAAAATGTGTGTTGAGTTGTCAGACATTGGAACGATCTGGGTCGTTGATTGAATATTGAACGGTTCAAATTTAATGTATCCCGAACATGTTTGCTCTTATCTCTACTATATAATATTGTTAAAGGTGATGGTCGGCGGTAGGTCGCGGAAGAAAAAACGAATCCATAACTGAGGAGCCCGCACCAATCCAAACCGAGTCCAACATGAAGTGATCGTAGGGTATAGGTATATGATTCGAACCAGTCTCTTGTTCGTGTACGCAAGCACGATCAGGAAAAAAAACCAACGCAAACTCACGGCCAGACTAGCCCTGCATGTACATTTTCTGTCAAACCAGTTATCTGACACGACATAAACAAATATCGAAAGAAATATTTAAGGCACAACGGACCTGCATGCATTAACGTCACACCCATGTTACGTCACACAAGGTAAAAAAAATTAAATATGGAAATAATTAGAAATTAAGGCAGCTCCACCATACTCAGATTAGATGATCTTAGCATAAAAAATAGAACGAAATATTTAAGGCACATCGGATCTGCATGCATTCACGTGTCACACCCATGTTACGTTACACAACCGTAAAACAAATATTTAAATATGGAAAGAATCACAAATTAAGTCAGCTCCATTATACCCAGATTAGATGATCGTAGTCTTAATTAGCACAAAATAGTACTCCTCCGTCCACAAATAACTGTTTTATATTTGTTAAAAAGTGGACGTATCTAGACTTGAAACATGTATAGATACATTTATTTTTGTGCAAATTTGAGACACTTATTTTGGGACGGAGGGAGTATATATGAGAAATCTTAATCTTCATTAGCACAAAATAGTATATACGGGTAAAATTGAGGAAGTTATCTTTTTATCAATCGTTAATCCTTCATATAGATCTGATCGGTTACACCGTGGGAAATAAGAAAACCCATTTGCAAGGTTGCGGCGTGCACATAGGAAAACTGAAGACCGATGCGACAACACCTTATAATAGAAAAAATACCATCACGAGGAGCTGAAGACGAACACGGCGAATTATCCTGATTGAAAATAATTTGGTGGTGTGTTTGATCACGTTCCCGCATTCGTTGATAGTTGCTCTGTCTTGGCGAAACATAATACCAGGAATGTTATAAATTTATATGTTTCCCGTTGCAACGCACGGGTATTTAGCTAGTAATAGTAGTATAGATATAAATATATATATAGATATATAAATAGTGGAGATAATACAACGTTTCAATACTATCGAGCATTATTACAAGATCACGACCAAGTGCTTCTCAAAAGAGATCGTGAACATGTAGCCTGGGCCGCGGCCCACTGCCGCATGGCACCCCTCCTCGCGGCTGCCCTCGCCCTTCTTCTCGTGTCGTGATTTTTCCGATAAAAAATCCCCGTAAATTTGTAGCGCAATCTGAGAATATTTCAGTAACAGGTTTTCTGAAATAAAAAGATAGCAGAAAACATGAATTGACCCTCTGGCACTTGTTAATAGGTTAGTCCAATAAAACGCATAAACACTATATAAAATTGGTATATAAAAATGTAGCAATGATATAATAATTGCATGAAACAATCAAAAATTATAAGATACGTTGTGGACGTATCAACCATCGCCTCCATAATGAGAAGGGAGTATTCTCTACCGTCGGACTACGGTTTGTGCCAGTAGCTTGATCCATTTCTCTCTATGAATTATCCTTTTTTAGATCCCGAGCATGTTTGCTCTTATAATAGTAGTATAGATATAAATATAGATATAGATATATAAATAGTGGAGATAATACAATGTTTCAATACTATCGAGCATTATTACAAGATCACAACCAAGTGCTTCTCAAAAGAGATCGTGAACATGTAGCCTGGGCCGCGGCCCACTGCCGCGTGGCACCCCTCCTCGCGGCTGCCCTCGCCCTTCTTTCTCGTGTCGTGGTTTTTCCGATAAAAAATCCCCGTAAATTTGCAGCGCAATCTGAGAATATTTCATTAACAGGTTTTCTGAAATAAAAGACAGCAGAAAACATGAATTGACCCTCTGGCACTTGTTAACATGTTAGTCCAATAAAACGCATAAAAACTATATAAAATTGTTGTATAAACATGTAGCAATGATATAATAATTGCATGAAACAATCGAAAATTATAAGATACGTTATGGACGTATCAACCATCGCCTCCATAATGAGAAGGGAGTATTCTCTACCGTCGGACTACGGTTTGTGCCAGTAGCTTGATCCATTTCTCTCTATGAATTATCTTTTTTAGATCCATACACTAGTATAGAACGACACATCGGACACCCCTCTATGGAAACGACACGAGTTAGGCGGTGGAAAATCACGATTTGATCGTTGCCGACGAGACCTGACAGAACTGGGCCACGGCTGGCCCATCAACATTGGTTACTGAGAAATTTGAATCTCCGTCACTCATTATATTAGCAACGGTTCCAATTATGCTTCCGTTTCTGATACTTTATTCTATGTCAACGGTTAGGGATGGGTATCCGTTTTCGATGTGTTTGGAAAATTGCACTTGCCATCTTCAAGCGCGCCTGTTCAATGCGGATGAATTAACGAGATATTGGAATCGCCGGCTTCGACTAATAAAATGGGATTGGAACCGCGCAAAGCAAGGCAGTTCTCGCATCTCCCTTTCGTTCATCCTACGTTCTCTACCACAACCACCATGGTTGACGACTGGTGGAGGAACGAGGAAGTGCCAAGCGACAACGCGAGCGGTGAAGATAGCGAGGGCCACGTCCCTTGGTTTGAGCAAGGGGCGCCGCCGAAGGACAAACCGCCGGAGGACGAGTAGGACTCCGAGGAGGAGGACCCGGCGGAGGAAGAAGCGCCAGAGGATGAGGAGCAGTCCCCTGAGGAGGACGACAGCGGGGACCACGCCCACGAAACTGACGATGAGGTAGAGGAGACCGACAACAACGACGATTCGTCGCTGATGACCGGCAAAAAGCGACGCCGCGCCACGGATGAGCAGGACGAGGGGAAAGAGGGGGAGGAGGCTGACTATGACCACGACGCGGACGACGAGGAGGCACCAGCACCGCCATCAAAGAAGCAAATAGGCATTAGGCAGTAGAAGATGTAAATATATTTATATGAATTTCGTATGTAGGGTCCATATGTCAATGTTGGCAATGAAACGGTGATATAAAATATCCGTTTTCAATTTGGTGCTGGTAGCTATAAATGTTGTCCCAACACGACAACCCTAGCTCAGTCGCATTCTCACTCTCACTATCTCACTCTCCCAGATCTGGAAACATTGTCACGGCGGCTGCGCATCTCCTTCGAGAGGCCCGTCCGGCAGCGCCGCCCATCTCTGCTCTGAGCTTCGCGGCTATGTATCTCCTTCGAGAGGCCCGTTCGGCAGCGCCGCCCATCTCTGCTCCGAGCTTCGCGGCAAGCATCACCGCCTGGTCCTCTGCTCCGACAGTCGCAGCCGCCTCCTCACCGCCCGGATCTGTTGCACGCTAATGGATCCGGGGGTCTCTCGGTGAGACTAAGGTATCAATAGACACGTCCACTGGATGTAGCATATATCCACTAGTTTGGTCACGGTTGACTTTCTCCTTTTGACTTACAACGATTTTGAGTATAGATCCAAACATCCACTGGATGTGGCATATTAGCATGGCACAAGTTGTATACTAGTTGACTAGCCTCTGTTTAGCATAGTTCACTCCCAAACTTTTTTTTAGTATAGATAACTAGTTGACTTTTTTTTAGTATACTAGTTGACTAGCCTCTGTTTAGCATAGTTCACTCCATAAAAATTCCTTCGACAACCTCTGTTCCCAATGGGGGCTTTCACATCAGCAGCGGGGGCAGGGGCACAGACCCTTTCTCCGTTTCCGATGAGTGTTTTGACCCGTTTCCGATGTGTCATTCTATACTAGTGATATGAGTTGTTGTATGTTATTATGGTCATATTTTTGTTATCGTCTTGGTGGATATTTTTATATGAGATGCAATTTCAGTTCATACTATGTTGTAGATGTTTATTACTACCATGTTCTTGTATGATTGTTCTGATCAAAATTGTATGCTAGTGCGTGAAAGGGGGAACATGTGCAGTAGCCGGAGTAAATGGGTAACAGAAACTTAATACTGACTACGAATTTGGAAACTATTAAGGTTTCAACCTTTCCACATCTATCTCGCTATGGATATGGATGTGATGCCGTTATGTCTGCCCAGTGACAAAAAATGTGGCGCTTGTTAGTTCAAGACTTAAAGTAACACATGAGATTATGCAACAACATGTCATGATACCTAAAGAAAGTACTATGTGTTTACACTTTGCACTCAGTTCTAAGCATGCGAACAGCCCACTTGCTTATGGAGTATTACTGAGTTATGTTACATCAACGCTATGTTTGGACGTGATGCACATACACATACTAATATTTACTTTGTCTTGAGAGTTATTTTCGTGCTACCGTGCTTCTGAGAGTGAGGACAAGTAAACCCATAAACCCTGTTCCTACTATAAGAAACACTGATGGCGTGTATCACACGTTCGCTGGGAACCCCAAGAGGAAGGTATGATGCAGCGTAGCAGCAATTTTCTCTTGATACAAAACCAAGGTTTATGGAACCAGTAGGACTTGGAGAAGGCTTTGGAAAGGTGTTTCCCTCCCTGGCGCTAGGAGGTAAACGTGGACCTGCACACAATCACGAACAAACTATTTTGCCCCAACGAAACAGAGAGGTTGTCAATGTCTCCGGATTGCTGAACACAAAGAATTAAATGTATGTGTGTAAAATAATATGAGAGCAAAAATGACCAGCGAGCAAATGACTAGGAAAAGCTATGAAAACGGTTGTAAGCAATATAGAAAAATAGGACCGGGGTCCACAGTTCACTAGTGGCGTCTCTCCAAAATATAAACATGTTGGGTAAACAAATTACAGCGAGGCAATTGACAAACATGGGCACAACACAATACTATCATGACACAAAGTTCACCGTTTCATCTAATATGGGCATTACGACAAAATACATAGACCGTTATCCAACTGCATCTATGACTAATAATCCACCCCGAGATCGCTATCCAGCCTGTCACCCGAAAGTATTAAGTTGCAAGCAACAGATAATTGCAATAAGCATGGTGTGTAATGTAAGCAATGATTACAACATATAGCAATAAACACCGCTGTTTTACCCCTAGTAGCAACAACACATCTCAAGCCTGAATCATTTCTGTCAACTCGAGCTCAGACAAGAGAGGCATGAACCCACTATCTAGCATAAATACCGTCTCTAAGACACTAGCAATTACTTCTGCCAAAGCATCCACAAGCATCAGAGAGCATGCAAGATCATAAATAAAACATAGCATAAATAAACTGAACAATAATGTCATGACTCCATAATTTATCGGATCCCCGCAAATACAACATGTAGCATTACAAATAGATGATCTTGATCATGTTAGACAGCTCACAAGATCTAAACAATGGAGTACAAGAGAGAGAGAGAGACAACCATCTAGCTACTGCCATGGACCCGTAGTCCCGTGGTGGACTACTCACGCATCACTCCGGAGGCAGGCATGGTGGTGTAGATGCCTCTGGTGATGATCTCCCCCTCCGACAGGGTGCCAGGAAGAGCTTCAGAACCCTCCCGATCTAGGGTTGGCGACGGTGGCGGCCTCAGATGTTTTCTGGAAAATATGATCAGGTCTCGAGGGTTTTCGGGATGAAGCCAATTTATAGGCGAAAGGGCAACTCGAGGACACGTCGGAGGGCGCCAGGTGGGCCCAGCCGCGGCCAAGGCCTGGGCCGCGGCTGGGTGGCGTCTGGGGGCTGTGGGCCCCCTGCAACTCCCCTCCTAGCGCAGTCTTTGTTTCCATGTAAAAATAATTCCCGTAAATTTTCAGGCGATTCGGAGAAACTTCCCTGACTAGCTTTTCTGAAACAAAAAGACAGCAGAAAACAGGAACTGACACTGGGCATCTTGTTAATAGGTGTCACAGCAGTGGAACACGGGGTTCCCTAGTGCTGCCAAAGTGGGTCCACCCCATGTAGGCCCAAGATGAAGATGGACAAGACCAAGACTCAAGTCAAGCTGGCGGGTTCACCGTCAGGACAAGCAAGGCCTACGTCGACAAAGGGCTCCGGTCCTGGGGGCCTGCCGGGTCCCGAACCAAGCAAGAAGGCAAGGAAGGACCCGAGAGCCCGAGTTCCCGGCAGGAGGCCGGGCTCCCTCTCGGGTACTTCCCCACATCACTGTGGATAAGCTCTCCACCTCACGCTAGAAGACCTCAGAAGACTTGGGAAGCAAGGCGAAGGTAGCGCGGGCAGGAAGCACAGCCCGTGGTGGTGTCAGCCCTGTCCACCCCAAGGCGGACGCTCCCACCTAACCCAAAGGAGACGCTAGGCTGAGAAGAGGCCACGTCTCCCCTAAACTAGATAAGGAGGGTCCTTCACGCCGAAGGTCCCTCGTGCCCCTCACGTGACCCTGTGGCAACCCCTTAGCGTATAAAAGGAGGACCAAGGCACGGAGGAGGGGGAGGTCGAACCAAGGAACAAGTCCTACCAGAGCAAGACTAGACTAGGGCTGCGAAGGTAGAGGGGAAGGTGATCTCCTCCGGGTCAGGATCTGTCCTTCTCTACCTCCAGCCAAAACCCTTCCGGGTACCCCATCCGGGAGGTTCCATTGTAAGCCACACTATGAAGAACCCATCAATCCAGACATGCAGGAGTAGGGCTTTTAGCCTCCGGGCGGCCTGAACCTGGGTAGCTCCTTGTGTCCCTTTGGTTGCATGCTTTGATCGTGGAGAGGAGAGCTTGATCTAGACTCCGCCCGAGAAGACGATTCTCAGCCTCCTTCGCGCCCCGTGCCGAACCTAAAAGGGGGTATCCTATACTCCCGGTGTCCGTGCATCGAGACACGACATCTGGCGCGCCAGGTAGGGGGCGCAAGCGCTGGATTCGTCTTCTTCTTCATCGACCTCAAGTTCAGCGCCAAGTTCATCGTCAAGTTCATCGTCAAGTTCTGCGTCAAGCTTTCGTCCGTGACAAGATCTGCTCCAAGACCCCCGTGCCTTCGGAGCAGCATTAGTTTCGGCTCTCACGAGTGAGGTGCCGAATCCGACGGCCAAGATGACAAAGAAGAGAAAGGGAAAGGCAGCCTTGGAGTTCCTGCGGTACCCTGGTCTCGGCTTCGTTCTTGACGAGTCCTCGCCAGCACTGCTGCTGAAGATCGCGCCTTTGGAGTCCATTTCGTTCCTCCCGCCGCTTATGTCAGCTCTCTGGTCAGAGGGAAGACCTGAGGAAGGTGCCACGAACATTGATGTCCCTCTTTCCCCATGGACGCATGGAGTGAAGGAGGAACTCTGTTCCGACGCGCCAACCACAGTGCCGCTTCCGGAGGAAGAAAACCTCGACCAAGACACAAAAGGCGAGCCTCGGCAAGAAGATCCTCTCATCTACGTGCCCCAAGAGCTCAAGATTCCTCTGCGCAAAGATGGCCAGCCCGGAGTGTGGTGCATGTACCACAGATCTGACAGGCACAGTCTTGAAGATTGCCGACAGTTCAACGACATCCAGATACGCCAGAAGAACGGTGATTGCTATACATGTGAGAACCAGGACATATCAGCCGAGATTGCCCTCTCAATAAGAAGCCCAAGAAAGCCAAGGGGAGCGCCACAGCTGGGGTTCCTCAAAAGGGAAGATCTTTCCGGACTTTCGCCAATGCGTCCACTCAGACTGAAGAGCCCCGGAACCTTGCCCACTACCGGCACCCCCACAGACACAAAGCAGTCAAGGGCAAACTGCAGCTAGCTGGGATCAAACCTTCATCTGCGGAGATTTGGCCAGGGAGAATGGGATCTCCCGGGTCACATCGTCACAATACAGCCAGGACCAAGTGGACCCCTCAGAAGTATCGGATTGCTAAGTGGCTGGCATCAGGATCCCGCGGGTAAAGCAGCTTCAGGGTCTCCGGACCGGCACGTGCCAGCAAGATTGACGGGTCATCAAGCAAGGAACATCCGGGTCCAGAAAGCTAAGACAACCGTAGGGTCTCCGGACCGGCGTCTCTGATACGCCAGCAAGTCGCCGGATCACCAGTTGGGTGGTCTCCGGGTAACTCGAGCAAGTAACACAATGGTCTCCGGACCGGCGCAAGCCAGCCAGTCATGCCCCTAGTCGGCATTGGAGGCTATCTCGGTTGGAAACCTTGTCCCCGCCAAGAATTGCTGGGCAAGGCAGAATTATGTCTGAAATACGGCATAGAAGACCCGCCTCGGCGGCAGCGCGACAAACGATTACCGAGGTAGCCTGAAGGAATCAAAACGCGAGCTAAGTATAAACGTGCTTGCACGGGCTTGTTCCCGGGTACATCTGTTTTATGTGCTTTGGCTAAGGCGAAAGCGGGCGTTCTCCTGGGGCAGCGCCTTCGCGATGACACTGTCAGTTTCCCTCGGGCAGTGGAGTCGTGGGCTGAGGTCCGTGCGGTCAGGAAACGGTGGGTCCTTTGGGGGGTTGCGCCCTGTGTCAGCATTTCGGACCAGTCTGAATGCCCACGGCTGGTTAGCGCTCACACCTTTGGATCCTTCCCGAGAGCGTTAAGCCCCCACGAGTATAATAAAACTTATATACTTTGGGAAGAAGTTATTTACATTCAAAAGCATGAGTTCATAAGCCAGTTGGCAATATCAGTACAAAAGCATGGTTCACGGCCCTTGGTATTGTCCTTTTCAGGACTTCACAGGTTCACGGGTCGTCTTTCGGGAAAGGCGCTCCAAGATTTCCTCCACCTGGCGGGACGTCTGGAGGAAGCGGCGTCTCGGGTTCAGGCGCCTCTAGCTCGGACAGCAAAGAAAGCTGCGGATGCCGCTGACGAAGTGCTGTGACAAACCGGGTCGTCACCTGCCTCACTGCCTGTTCCCCAGCAAGGCGAGTGGCTCTGCTAGCCTGCTCCTTGATACCCTTGATGAGCGAGGCCACGTACTTCAAGAACCCGGGATAGCGGACGAAGGAAGTGGAATGGTCGGCCATGAGAACAGGCGGAGAAGGCACTCCCAAGTTCGTGAACTCCCTCACGATATCCAAGGACCCGTGGTTCATCTGGAGCAAGATATTGTTATCATCGCGGCGGTGGAGTGTGAATCGTCGCTGTTCTTTCTCAAGTGCGTCTTTGCTTCCGCCAGCTCGACCTGCACTACTTCAGCTGGTTGGACACCTGCTCGTGTTGATGCCACGCAATCTGAGCTTGAGATTTGGACGCTTCCATCGCCGTTCGCCCGTCAGCCAGCTCCTTTGCCTCCTTCTTGCGAAGGACGGTCATGCGCGCATCTTTGTCCTTCCAGAAATCGTTCGCCTCGCCCAGTTCCCGGATCCTTCTTTCCATGGCGACGCGGCCAGCCGTGGCCTCTTGCTTGAACTTCTCAGCTGCATTGAGAGCCTGCTTCTGCGCCTCGATCGTGGCAGCCATCGACTCGACCCGGGCGGACAAGCTGTCTCTTTCGCCCCTAGCTCTCTGGAAATCCTTGGCGGCCTGTTCTCGCCTCTCCCTCTCGCTCTTGAGCTCGCTCTGGAGTTTGGAGACCTGCTTGCCTAGTGACGAGACGGCTCTGCTTTTGGCTCGAAGGTCATGTTCGACCTCGCTGCGAGCCCAGCTAGCCACGTTCTCCAGGCCCTGCTCAAAGCGGTCCTCGTCCCGCTCCATTCTGATCTGGAGCTCCTCAATGGTGCCGAGGTAGCGGCGCTCTTCGTCTTCCAGCTCGGTCTTTCGTCGCTCCAGCTCCTTCTCGCGGCTGGCCACTCTCGTTCCCAAGCGTAGAGCAGCTCTTCGTCCGCCGCCAGCTTCAGCTCTCTGGCGCCAAGAGCCTCCTCCCCCGAGGAAAGCCGCAGTTCGCGAGCTTGCGAGTGCTCCCCGCCGCCGGAGGTCGGGGGCACCAACCGCGCCAGTTCGGCGCGGGCAAAGGACAAGAACTCCGAGACGCTGGAGAATGTCTTGGAGAACCCGGGGCCTTCCTCAACTCTCCCGGGTTCAAGGCAGGGGTCAGCGTTCCCGAGGGCCGAGCCCCTGGGGATGAACCCGCCTGCTTCAAGTCTGCGCGGTCCAGAGGTCGCCTGGGGATCCACGTCGCGCCTTCCCCAGGGCCTTCCGCGCAACAGCTTCGCCTCGCCTGCAACGACTGGAGCCACCTCCCTGATCCTTGGGGCGGACCGGGGGCTCGGGGGCTCGGAGTCGCCTCCGTCGGAGGTGTCGGTGGAGCTCGTCGCTTCGGCATCTTCGCCTCCCCGGGGCCGTTTGCTTGGCCACTCCGGTGTCGGGCTCCTGTGCAAGAGACCAGAACAAGAAGTCAGGACGATGGCAAAAGGGAAGCAACTTCACGTTCAAGGCCAGTTGCCAGCGAAGCTTACCGGCGGGCTCTCTTCGATCCGGAGAAGCTCCATTTCTTCTTTACCAAGTCGTCAAAGAGGTCAGGCAAGGACAGGCTCTCCTCCCCAACCTCCACGTCTGCAAGGGGAGGAGGGATAGCCTCCGACGCCTGGTCAGACTCCTGCATCGACGGCGAGCCGGCGGCACTGGCTGCTCCAGAGGTCCGTCTCCCGGCGGGTTTGTCGCCGCCCGGAAGGAGCACCGGGGCCTCCGCGCCCGCAAGGCACTCCCGGAGGAGCCGCCTCGTCTTCGTCATCCGAAGACCCAGGTTCTTCAGGGGAAACGTCCCCGTGGGCAAGGCTCTGCCCCCTTGGCCTCTCTCCTTGAAGGCTGCGTGCTTTGGGTGCCGGCGGGGGCTCAATCTTGGTAGTACCCGCCACCCCGTACTCATTGCACGCTGGCATTGAAGATCGGATGCCGTCGGCGGCTGGATCCTCGAACAGCGGCAAGACCTCATCCTGGAATTCAAAGGGTACCCATGGCAACACATAGCCCATGGTCAGAGCCCAGGTAGTCTCTGTCAAGTGGAATCTGGACGTGGAAGGCTGCTGCCCACCTGTGAGTTCCCAGAGCGGGCGGCTCCGGAACTGCAAAGGGGCAATCCCTCTGCGAAGAAAGTCTGCCAGGATCATGGCGCCCGTCACTCCCCTTGCACGGAGCGCAGTCAGCCTGTTAATGGCCGAAGCCAGGGCTTCCCCTTGAGAGCTTCTTTCCTTGGAATGTGCCAATCGCTCCGCTGGATAAAATGGAGTCATCAGATGGGGGTTGGTCCCATCAGCTTCGACAAAGTACCAGTTGTGCCTCCATTCTCCAACGAGGCCTTGGTGAATGTTTCCGGGTACTGGTGCGCCGCATCACTCCGGAGGCAGAAAGAGACACCGCCAGCGATCCACTTGGACTTCCCCAGGCGTGGAACGAAGAAGAATGGCGGAATAAGGCCACCGAGGGCATGACGCCCACGAATGCCTCGCAGGCATAGGCAAAGGTAGCAAGCATCATCACGGCATTGGGGTGCAAGTGCAGCATGTGCAATCCATAAGCCTCCAAGATTGCCGCAAAGAACTCGGAGAACGGAGGAAGAAGGCCGACGACGGAGAAGTCATGGAAAGTAATCACCTCTCCTTCTCGTTGAGGTCCGCTCCCAGGGCGCACCACCACTCCCTCAGCACCGCGGAAGCTCGCGGCCAGGGATTGGCGGATGCGTTGAATGGCTTCCTCTGACGCATACTCGCTGGGAGAAAAGAGGGCTTGAGTCACCCTCCTTGAAGGCGGCGCCTCGGCCAGAGAAGCTTCCATCGCCATCTTCTCAGCGGCAGATTGTGACATCTTCCTCACTCCTATCCTATCCCGCTTAGGCGGCATGGGCTGGGGGCAAGAACAAGGAGCGGCGGCGGATTGCGGCGGCCGAGGCGGGGGGCGGCGCTGGCGAAGTCAGGGAGAAGGAGTCTCCTGCGCGGCGATTTGGGGATTTCGGCGAATCTGGAGAGGTAACGGCTACAGTGGAAGCCAGTCGTGGCTTATAAGGCATCCCACACGTCGCGTCGCGGCCTCATTACTCCGACGGACGTGGGGATCGAGGGGGCGTGCCGATTTCTGCGCGTTTCGCCCGTTGGATTCCAAGATAAGCACGGAGTCCGTATGAATCGCAACGTTCGCCGCGATTCAGTCAAAGGACCCGGGGGCTCGTCTCTACCTCGCCTCGGCGGGTCCCCAACGGAGCAGAGCAAGGAAGACCAGGTGCCCGGGGACCCACTTTGACCTATCTTTAGGCCATAGCCCCGGCAGCTGGAGCAAGAGCCGCCGGGACCATGCCCGGGGGCTACTGTCGCAGCAGTGGAACAGGGGTTCCCCTAGTGCTGCCAAAGTGGGTCCACCCCATGTGGGCCCAAGATGAAGATGGACAAGACCAAGACTCAAGTCAAGCTGGCGGGTTCACCGTCAGGACAAGCAAGGCCTACGTCGACAAAGGGCTCCGGTCCTGGGGGCCTGCCGGGTCCCCGAACCAAGCAAGAAGGCAGGAAGGACCCGAGAGCCCGAGTTCCCGGCAGGAGGCCAGGCTCCCTCTCGGGTACTTCCCCACATCACTGTGGATAAGCTCTCCACCTCACGCTAGAAGACCTCAGAAGACTTGGGAAGCAAGGCGAAGGTAGCGCGGGCGGGAAGCACAGCCCGTGGTGGTGTCAGCCCTGTCCACCCCAAGGCGGACGCTCCCACCTAACCCAAAGGAGACGCTAGGCTGAGAGAGGCCACGTCTCCCCCTAAACTAGATAAGGAGGGTCCTTCACGCCGAAGGTCCCTCGTGCCCCTCACGTGACCCTGTGGCAACCCCTTAGCCTATAAAAGGAGGACCAAGGCACGGAGGAGGGGGAGGTCGAACCAAGGAACAAGTCCTACCAGAGCAAGACTAGACTAGGGCTGCGAAGGTAGAGGGGAAGGTGATCTCCTCCGGGTCAGGATCTGTCCTTCTTCTACCTCCAGCCAAAACCCTTCCGGGTACCCATCCGGGAGGTTCCATTGTAAGCCACACTATGAAGAACCCATCAATCCAGACATGCAGGAGTAGGGCTTTTAGCCTCCGGGCGGCCTGAACCTGGGTAGCTCCTTGTGTCCCTTTGGTTGCATGCTTTGATCGTGGAGAGGAGAGCTTGATCTAGACTCCACCCGAGAAGACGATTCTCAGCCTCCTTCGCGCCCCATGCCGAACCTAAAAGGGGGTATCCTATACTCCCGGTGTCCGTGCATCGAGACACGACAATAGGTTAGTTCCATAAAATATGCCAAAATTATATAAAAACATTATAAAAACATGTGGCAATGATATATAACAAGCATGGAAAGATCAAAAAGTATAGATACGTTTGAGACGTATCAAACACCGTTTACTTTGCTGCACTGCATTTCTATTTCCAGCTATTATTTACTCCAAAAATCACAAAAAACATATCTCTTGCATTTATTAAGATAGTTTACGTATTATTTTATGTTGCATTTGTTTTACTTAATGACAACTTTTACAACACTTTGTTTTCATCTCGTTTAATAACCGTGCGCCTGAAAACCACGTGGTTGAGTTGGGGACATGAAAGAATTTTTTACTGTTTTGTAGAGTTGCTGAAATGGGGCAAAGGAGAAGTTGTTCGCTCCCTAAGGATCAGTATTAAACGCCGAGTCACCTTTATGGCAAAAACATTCATGTGCTTCATCACTCTGCACTTGGAGTCCCAACGTGTGTTACACAACTGATGACCCACAAGTATAGGGGATCACAACAGTCTTCGAGGGAAGTTAAACCAAATTTATTGATTCGACACAAGGGGAGCCAAAGAATAAATATAAGTCTTAACAGATGAATTGTCATTCAGCTGCACCTGAAAGTAAACTTGCTCGACACAATTTATCAGTAGTAACAGTGATATAACAGCAGCAGTGTTGAAGTAACAGTAGCAACAGTGTAACAGAGACAGCAGTAGTGATTTCGGTAAACAGCAGGATTAAAATACTGTAGGCATAGGGACGGATGTACGGGCGTTGCATGGATAAGATAGCTCATGTAATAGTCATAACACAGGGCATTTGCAGGTAGATAATAATAAAGCATCCAAGTACTAGTCAAACATAGGCATGTGTTCCGTATTTAGTCGTACGTGCTCGCAATGAGAAACTTGCACAACATCTTCTGTCCTGCCAGCCCGTTTGCAGCGGGGCCTCTAGGGAAACTACTGGCAATTAAGGTACTCCTTTTAATAAAGTACCGGAGCAAAGCATTAACACTCCGTGAACACACGTGATCCTCAAGTCACAGCCATCCCCTCGGTTATCCCAATTCTTGTCACTTTGGGGCCTCGGGTTCCGGACAACGACAGGTGTATACAACTTGCAGATATGATCCAAAACATAATTATACTCATGATTCAATAACATGTTCAGATCTGAGATCATGGCACTCGGGCCCTAAGTGTCAAGCACTAAGCACAACAAGTTGCAACAACGATAAATAGCACTAACAATGGATACTAGGCACCATGCCCTAACAATCTGACATCTATTACATGAACAATCTCATCCAATCCCTACCATCCCCTTCAGCCTACAGCGGGAATTACTCACACATGGATGGGGGAATCATGGATGGTTGATGGAGAGGCGTTGGTGATGACGATGGCGATGATCTCCTCCGAATCCCCGTCCCGGCAGGGTGCCAGAACGGAACTTCTGATCCCCGTATTAGGGTTTTCGGTGGCGGCGGAGCGGATGTGTTTCGCGAAAGAACGACGGACCCCGATGTTTTTAGGTCAGAGGCAATAAGTAGTCGAAAGGGCGGCGTCGGGGGGCGACCGAGGTGGCCACGCCAACCCTGGGCGCGGGCCCACCTCTGCCGCGCCGGGCCCTGGCGTGGTGGCCTGGTGCGTCGCCTCCGACTCCCCTTCTGGCTCCGTGGGTCTTCTGGTAAAATAGGATGTTTGCGATTATTTCCAGGGATTTTCTCGAAAGTTGACTTTCTGCACAAAAATAAGACACCAGGGTAATTCTGCTGAAAACAGCGTTAGTCGTGTTAGTTACATTCAAATCACACAAATTAGAGGTGGAACAATAGCAAAAGTGTTCGGGAAAGTAGATACGTTTTGGACGTATCAACTCCCCCCAAGCTTAGCTTATTGCTTGTCCTCAAGCAATTCAGTTGACAAACTGAACGCGACAAAGAAAACTTTTACGAACACATTTGCTTCATATGATGTATACATACTTGAACTATGATCAAAACTTAGGCAGTTCATGATAGGAGATATGTAAATAACGAAACCTGCTAATTATGCAACCATGAAAAGATTCCAACATACTAAGAGTAAACAACCTGAAATATATCTATGTGCAGGATTGCAATGTTCGTAATAAGATATGGTAAAGTGGTATCTCGCTTGCCTGTATTTGTACAGCAAAACATAAATGCCCGGGCACCTCTGAAATTTAAATGAGGACTAGATAAAAAGATATCAGAGATAAAAGCATCAAAGTTATACCACAAATAACCGTATTCTGGGACAAGTACATTTCACTAAGAATGACAGTTGTGCTCTCGAAGAAGTGCTCAAAGAAAGGATAGTGACTCAACATAAAATAAAAGATGGCCCTTCGCAGAGGGAAGCAGAGATTATCATGTGCTAGAGCTTTTTATTTATAAAACAGAAGTAAAATTGTTTTGAGAGGTGGTTGTTCCTGTCAACGAATAGTAATAGAGTTCTTATCATCTTCCATGCTAAACAAGTTTTTAGAGCGGTTCCGAGATATTGATATTAGGCATTTATAGCATGCACTTTTATATAGTTTGACACTCCTCCCAACCTTTTGCTTTCACAAACCATGGCTAACCGAATCCTCGGGTGCCTGCCAACAATCACATACCATGGAGGAGTGTCTTTTTTCATTACTTTTCAGATGTTATAGTGGTCTAACCAGCTCTTGTGCAAAATAAAAGTAGATAAGCAGATGTAAGCTGCTAGTCTGAGAAACTAAATTTAGCATGGAAGATAATAATCCCAACTACCACGTCCTCATGAGCTAAAAACAGTGTCACAAAATGAGAAGTATTTTGAAGATTTTAAAGGTAGCACATGAAAATTTACTTGGAATGGTGTGAAATACCATGCATAGGAATTTATAGTGGACTCTTTGGAATAACTTGGTTTTAAAGATTTTGGATGCACGAGCAGCATTCCCGCTCAGTACAAGTGAAGGCTAGCAATAGACTGGGAAGCGACAACAAAGAGAGCATAACCGTCATAATCATACTTGCGACAGAATAAAATTAACAGTGGCATAAAAGTGATACTAAAACTCTGAGGCAAAATAAATCATCGAGGCTTTGATTGACTTTTGCTTTGAGTCATAAACATGTGTGAGCATGTGCCAAGTCGATTCAAGTAAATCATTCAGAGGAGGATACCACAATGCCATACCGCTTTACGAATAAAACAATGCAAGCAAATATCTATATGACAGGTTATCCATAATCAGTAAATTGGAATTGATCATAAGAGACATGAACTAACAAGCAAACATTAAATAACATAACCACCACCATGACAGACTAAGCATGTCCATATGGATAAGTATATGTACAAAAATGAAAACAAATAGAGTTCATACCAGCCTCTCACCACATCCAAGTTGTCGAACATCGTCATTATTGCCTTTCACTTGCATGACTTGAATGATATGAAATGAAAACCAAGCCCCAAGTGGAGTCACGGACGGCTGTTGACTCTGGAAAAACTATACAAAACACAAGAAGAGCAACAAATATTTTTGGGTTTTCGATTTTAAAGCAAAGTAGGAAAGAAACAAATAAACAAAGGAAATCTTTTTGGGTTTTTAATATTGAACCGAAAATTAAAGAAGCAAAATAAACTACAATTCGAAATAACAGAAGTAAAAGGATAGAGAAATAACAGAAATATTTTTGGTCTTTTGGGGTTTTGAGAAAATAAAACAAACACAAGAAGAACAAATAAAAGAAAACGAACATGGATATACAAAGAAACATGATATGATATAGAAATGAGTGAGATGTCGGCATACGCGTACCTCCCCCAAGCTTAGGCTTTTGGCCTAAGTGGAGGTCAATCAGCCCCATGGCCGCCACTCAGACGTGTCCTCCGTGTGGGACGAAGAAGGTTCCCCGTCCTGGTACGAGTACGAAGATGTGCCACCATAGTGATATGTGGCGTGATCCTCTGGAGGCACCATGTGAGTCTCCTGACGATGCTCAGGGTAGTGTTGCAAATGGAACTCTGGCTGCGCCGGCATGTCGAGGTGCATATCCAGATCATCCTTCGAATATGACAGAGGCCTCCTGTAAATACTGAACAAACTAGGCTGCGGCAAAGGAACTTCCCGCTCAGGTTCATTAGCAAATAAAACTCTATAAAATAAATGACCAGGGAATGAGCCATTAGTAACAAATTGGTGAACTTTCATAGCAGCAAGGTCAAGTCTTTCCGGAACCATTACCTCATCATTGGAATCAACAGAGAACCCAGAATCAGCTAAAACACGAGAGGCAATAATTCCTCCATAGATGGGGCCTTTAGTAGAAAGGCGACGAGCAATTAAAGCACCAAGATTGTAAGATGTATTGTTTTTAAGTGCAGCAGCAAGAAAGGCTAGGTGATAGTTGGAAATATTACTAGTGTTTTCTCTAGCCAGAACGCTTGTAGCCAGGTAGTATGTAAAATACCTTATGGCTGGAAACTGAATGCTCCTTATCTTACCACGCTGCACCGTACGGCTGTCTTGGCTCAACTCCCTGTAAAGTTCTAACAGATCATGTGGTTGGGCCTTGATTTTCCTTGCTGTCCCCGATGGAGCAATACCTATAACTCTGCAAAATCTTTTCAAGTCCATTGTGCATGCATGATCATAAATTTTAAACTCAACAGTTGGGTTAAATGTTCTATTATTGAATTTAAAACTTTCAACAAAAATCTTGGTGAGCCTAGAATACTGAGGACTCTCATCCCTCATGAATTCGAACAACCCCACTTTGTTGATCATACTCATGAAGTCATCAAAAATCCCTGCATCCTGCATAAACTGAGTACACGGGAAAACAGATGGATGTGGATCACCATAATCTTCCCCATCATCAATACTTGGTGTTATAAGGTCTTCATTGTAGGACTGCCTAGGAATATTGGACCTAGAGGACCTGGTTGCCCTTGAGGAGGGTGGTGTTTGTCTCTCAAACATCTCTCCAAAGGCAAATTTGTCCATCTTCTTTCTCTGAAATTTTTCAACAACTCTCATAAAAAATGATTTTGGAACAATTAAATCAAGGGAACTACTATAGAAACTTGCAAGAGGGCTACACATGCATCAAAACTAATTAATCTAAGCAAAGAACAAGCATGCAAGCTCACTTAACAAGCAATCTACAGCAGCTAAATACTCAGGATATACTCAACCAATCAAAATTCTACTTGGATAATCGGGGGAGTCACTTACCGGAGAACAAATGATCCAAATCTCAGCAACAAAGATGGGCTGAGCAAGGAGATCGAAAAATTCGAGCAAGAACAGCAAGAACACGAGTTTGAGCAATGGTGGTGAGTTTGGTCGAGAGAGAAAGGATGGGGAGGAAACTCACCATGTGGATGGCCAGGTGGGGCCCACGCCAGGGCAGGGCGCGCCCCTGCCTCTGCCGCGCCGAGGGGTGGCCTGGTGGGTCCCCCTGGTCATCCCCAGGTGCTCCCACGCTCCATTTTTCAAACTAGGAATTTTCGTAATTTTTCCAGAAATTTTTGACAACTTTTATTTTCGAGCAATTTCTGGGTATTTAAAACAATGAATAGCAGCAAAAACAATTTTATAACTGAACTATTCATCACTAAAAATTTGTAATGACAGAGGTAAAACAGTGGGTAGATCAGGTGAGAGGGAGAGAATGTTGTTTAACAATTTTATGCATCTAAAATGTATTTGTTAACAAGGTTGATCAAGTCTTGCCACCAAATATATTTTATTTGACATAAAAGAATTAAGCTACATGAAACCATCATTTTACCTTATATTGAATAGCTATAGATCCCACCATGATATTTTGATATCCTTCATGATGATCATATATAGGACAATCAATACTTCCCACTTTGACAGTACTAAAATTTGCAATTGTATTAACACCATATATTTTATCCTGCTTCTTGGGAAAATAAACAGTATGCTCTTTATCATTGACATTGAAAGTAACCTTCCCTTTATTGCAATCAATAACAGCTCCTGCAGTGTTAAGAAAAGGTCTTCCAAGAATAATAGACATATTATCATCTTCAGGCATTTCCAACACAACAAAGTCAGTTAAAATCAAGCAATTGTTAGCAACTTGAACAGGAACATCCTCACATATACCAACGGGGACAGCAGTAGATTTATCAGCCATTTGCAAAGATATATCAGTTGGTATCAATTTATCCAAATACAGTCTTTTATAAAGGGAGAAAGGCATCACACTTACTCCTGCTCCAAGATCACAAAGTGCAGTTCTAACATAATTATTTTTGATGGAACAAGGAATAGTTGGTATACCTGGATCTCCAAGCTTCTTTGGGACCTTACCATTGAAAGAATAATTAGCAAGCATAGTAGAAATTTCCTCATTAGGAATCTTCCTTTTGTTAGAGACAATATCTTTCATATATTTCGAATAAGGAGGCAACTTAATAGCATCAGTCAAAGGAATTTGCAAAAACAAAGGTTTCATCCACTCACAAAATTTGTTGTAGTGTTCTTCTTCCTTGGATTTATGTTTCTTATTAGGAAAAGGCATTGGTTTTTGCACCCAAGGTTCTCTTTCCTTACCATGTTTCTTGGCAATAAAATCCTCTTTAGTATAATTCTTATTTTCAGTATCCTCATCAGATTCCTCTTCAATTTCTTCTTTATCAATGGCATTGTTCTTATCATTATCATTAGCATGTTCATTACCACTTTCAGTTTCAGCATCAGACACAGATATACTATTAGGATCATTAACAGGTTCTTTATCCCTAGCAGTTTCAGAGGACTCTACAACATGTTTATGTTTCTTCTTCTTTCTCTTAGAAGAAGTACCAGGTTTTTCAGTTAATTGAGAGTCTTGTTCAATTCTTTTAGGATGTCCTTCAGGATACAAGGGATCCTGAGTAGAAGCACCACCCCTAGTTTCTATACCAAAAGCATGTTTCCCATCATTGTTAGAATTCTTAGCTAGCAGATCTTTTTGTACTTTAGTAATTTGCTCCATTTGAGTTTGAACCATATTAAAATGTTTAACAAGGCCTCTAACATCATTAGCAGTTCTTTCCAAAACATCATGCAAATTACTAATAATACGAGAATTTTCTAACAGATGATTTTGCACTCTCATATTAAAATGCTCCTGTTTAACAATAAAATTATCCAACTCATCTAAGCATTGATCAGGAGGCTTACGATAAGGAACATCACCAGAATTAAAATATTGGAGAGAGTGTACCTCAACTGTAGAAGGGTGAGGAATTGGCTTACATAATTCTTCTATTGGAGGTAGATTCTTCACATCTTCAGATTTAATTCCTCTCTCCTTAAGAGATTTCTTGGCTTCTCTCATTCCTTCATCATTCAATTCAATAACACCTCTTTTCCTCGGTGTGGGCACTGGAGCAGGTTCAGGTACCGGAGCAGGTTCAGGTATAGTCCAATCTTCATGATTTTGGCTTATCTTAGCCATTAATTCCTCAGCTTCATCTGGAGTTCGTTTCCTGAAAACACAACCAGCACAACTATCCAGGTAGGTCCTAGATTCAACAGTTAGTCCATTATAGAATATATCAAGAAGTTCATTTTTAGCTAGTTGGTGTCCCGGTCGAATTCTAATTAAATAGCAAAATCTTGTCCAAGATTCAGACAAGTTTTCTTCCTTTAATTGCTTAAAGTTAAAAATTCTCTGCAAAGCAGCATGCTGAGCACTAGCAGGATAATATTTCTGGAAGAAAACATCAATCAAACCTAGAGGACTTTTAATAGAACCAGGAGATAAATTACTAAACCAAGTTTTAGCATCATCTTTCAATGAGAAAGGAAATATTTTAGTAACGAAGTAGCTGCGTTTTTTAATATCATCAGAAAATAAGCTACTTAAAGTAGAAAGCTTATTCATGTGTTCTACAACACTTTCATTTTCGACACCTCGAAAAGGTTCTTTCTCTGCAATGGATATAAGAGACAAATCCACAGAAAAATCATAATCTTTATCTCTTATATTTATAGGAGACGTAGCAAACTTAGGATCAGGAGACAATTTATAATTAACAGCACGCCTTTGAATAAGATTTCTTATAGCATTAGCATCAGCAGATGATTCAAAATTCATACATTCATCAATAAAATCATCATCAAGATCTATATAGGCTTCCTCGGGATCATCATCATCAATGAATTCCCTCGACCCAGGTGAATCAGCAGGTGTAATAAGATTTTCATTAGGCATTTCATCATTTTCAATTTGTCTAGACCTAGCAATCGTAGCATCCAGAAAAGCACCTAGTGAACTACTTTCATCAAGAACAGTAGAAGCATCATCAAATTCATCAGAAATATTTTCAGATTCAGCAGTAACAGCATGTGAAATACGTGCATGAGGTGGTGTGATAAGTTGACTTATAACAGACGGGGAATCTAGAGCAGCAGCAGTGTTCAGAGTTGTACCTTTCCTTGTAGTGGATGGCAATATAGCCACCTTCTGATCACGAGCCTTCCCCATGATAAATAAATTGCAGCGAATAATATCACCTTCAGATGAGCTTATAAATAAAGCTATGCTCCCCGGCAACGGCGCCAGAAAATAGTCTTGATGACCCACAAGTATAGGGGATCGCAACAGTCTTCGAGGGAAGTAAAACCCAAATTTATTGATTCGACACAAGGGGAGCCAAAGAATAAATATAAGCCTTAACAGATGAATTGTCAGTTCAGCTGCACCTGAAAGTAAACTTGCTCGACACAATTTATCAGTAGTAACAGTGATATAACAGCAGCAGTGTTGAAGTAACAGTAGCAACAGTGTAACGGAGACAGCAGTAGTGATTTCGGTAAACAACAGGATTAAAATACTGTAGGCATAGGGACGGATGTACGGGCGTTGCATGGATAAGATAACTTATGTAATAGTAATAACACAGGTCATTTGCAGGTAGATAATAATAAAGCATCCAAATACTAGTCAAACATAGACATGTGTTCCGTATTTAGTCGTACGTGCTCGCAATGAGAAACTTGCACAACATCTTCTGTCCTGCCAGCCCGTTTGCAGCGGTGCCTCTAGGGAAACTACTGGCAATTAAGGTACTCCTTTTAATAAAGTACCGGAGCAAAGCATTAACACTCCGGGCCCTGGCGTGGTGGCCTGGTGCGTCGCCTCCGACTCCCCTTCTGGCTCCGTGGGTCTTCTGGTAAAATAGGATGTTTGCGATTATTTCCAGGAATTTTCTCGAAAGTTGACTTTCTGCACAAAAATAAGACACCAGGGTAATTAAGCTGAAAACAGTGTTAGTCCGTGTTAGTTACATTCAAATCACACAAATTAAAGGTGGAACAATAGCAAAAGTGTTCGGGAAAGTAGATACGTTTTGGACGTATCAACAACTAAGTTTGTTGCCATCAAGGTCCTATCTATGGGTTCAAATCGACATCTAGCCGTTGGAGGGATTATGCTCTTGCAATGAAGGATATTAACGGTCATATTCTTGTTTATTCAAAACCATCATGTTTCTTCAAACACTGAACCGTATTTTTTTCACTTCATTTTCAGGGGTCAATATCGTTGCGTTTAACAAAACTTCCTCGGACTAATAACCTATAAATACTCATTAACACATTCGAAGTTTAATCGTTTTCCTATCATCTAAAACCCGCTTAGATGACACTAGCTGCACTTTCGGTATCTATGTTGATGCCACATAATTGATAAATTGTTTTATCAATATAACTGACTCGATTACTTATTTATATGCAAACATATGAGACACTTTTGTGATTTATTGGTTCACTGCACAAGGCACATATTTAGTCAATAGGATTTGTACAATGTTGAAAAAAATATCGCGACGGTGACAAACATAGTTAACTGAAGATTCTGAACAAGAAACTACAAGCGCAACCTTCAGATTCTTGGGAAGATAATGACAATATATTTGTGAACCTATCACATAGACAACGATGTAACTAAGAAAACATAATTCCATTCTTTGTGGACATTTCTCATTTGTATAGGTAGCAATTGAAATTACTCGCAATGTATATAGAAATGTGGTGTCTGAAATGCTCAATGAAATATTATTGAGATGTGCTATTGCTTGAATGAAATATTGAATTATGGGTTACAGGGCATCAACTTCTAACATGGTTCTAATAGGTGCGGCCTAAGCTTTCTAGCATCAGGGAGACATCGCATACAGTTTAGTATGATTAAGCGTGTGTGATAATTGGCGTAACGCGGACAATTCAGTATCTATCTGTGTGCGATAATTTTCCAACACACCACGAAATATGAAAAAGCGCATGCAATCTTACGGAAACTCAGACGGTTCAGTTTTAAAAAAAATGTGTAAAATGTCTACAAGTATCGCACGCGAATTTTTTGTGGGGACCGTTAGCCAAGGGTACACGAATTTTTAACCATGTAGGATGGCGCACCCTTTCTCCCATGATCAACAGGGCCGGAGGACCCCTTCGTTCAAGGTAGGGCGGCCACCCTACCTTGATTTTTGGCAAAAAGTGGAGTATATGTATGGGGATCCCCTATACATCGCCTTCTGCGAGTCGTATCATACGACTCGCCCGCGAACAGCTCCTCCACGCGAAGGCCAAGTAAGCACGACGGCCCATTATGGGTTGATTTCCATTCGCTGCGAAAGGTTCGCTTCGAATCGTTTTCTTTTCGTTCGTTCTTCCCGCGCATGCTAGCTTCACTGAGACTAGTTTTTTTTCCAGGTTTCGAACTATTCGCCGGTTTGTGTCTCCCTCGTTGGTGCCTAACCTAGTCTATCCAAACCATTTTTCAAAAATGGAAACCATTTTTAAGAATTGAACTGTTTTCATGTACGAACTAATTTAGAAATTGAAAAAATATTAAATATGAACTGTTTTAAATTCGAATCATTTAAAAAATTGTAACCATTTTCATAAAAAAACCATTTTACAAAAACTGGAACATTTTAAAAAATCGAACCATATTCAAAAAATCGGAACCATTTTCAAAAATCGGAACCATTTTTTAAATTGGAACCATTTACAAAAAAAAGGAACAATTTAAAAAAATCGGAACCATTCTTTCGGTCCGGAACCATTTAAAAAAATCGGAACCATTTTCAAAAAATCGGAACCATTTTCAAAAAGGAACCATTTTTGAAAATCAGAACCATTTTCAAAAAAGCGGAACATTTTTTAAAATTGGAACCATTTTTTAAATCAGAACCATTTTCAAAAAAGCGAAACAATTTTCAAATGGTTCCGATTTTTAAAATATTCCTTTTTCAATCGGAACCATTTTAAAAAACCGGAACCATTTTTAGATCGAACCATTTTCAAAAAAGCGGAACCATTTTCAAAAATCGGAACCATTTACAAAAAAAGAACCATTTTCAAAAATCGGCACCATTTTTAAAAATTGGAACCATTTTTAAAATCGAACCATTTTGAAAATTCGAAACCATTTTTTTAAACCGGAACCATTAAAAAAGGAACCATTTAAAAAAAATTGGAACCATTTTTAAAATCGGAACCATTTTCAAAAAAGAACCATTTTCAAAAATCGGAACCCTTTTTTAAATCGGAACCATTTTAAAAAAGGAACCATTTTTTAAATCGAACCATTTTGAAAATCGGAACCATTTTTTAAACCGGAGCCATTTTCAAAAAGGAACCATTTTCAAAACCGGAACCAATTTTCAAATCGGAACCATTTTGTTTTTAAACCGGAACCATTTAAAAAATGGTTCTGATTTTTAAAAATGGGCCAACATTTTTATAATCAGAACCACTTTCAAAAAATGAAACCATTTTTAAATATTATAACCATTTTTCAAAAATCGGAAACATTTTTATAATCGGAGCCACTTTAAAAAATCGGAAACCGTTTTCAAAAAACAAAAAGACGGAACCATTTTTCAAAAGTGGGAACCATTTTCAAAAATCGGAACCTTTTTCCGAAAATCAGAACCATTTTTTGAATCCGAACAACTTTCAAAAAATAAATGTTTTCAAAACTAATTATTTTCCAAAATACGAACCATTTTCAAAATAAGCGAAAATTAAAACATAAAAAAGAAAAAGGAAAAGTGAAACAGAAAAATGGAAAACAAAAAATAAAACCGAAAAAGAAAACAGAAAAAGAAAATGGAAAAGAACACATAAAAAGAAAACGGGAGAAGAAAACGAAAAAAGAAAAAAAACAGAAAAGAAAAATAAAACAGAAAAAGAAATAGGAAACAGAAAAAGAAAACAGAAAAATAAAATAATAATAAAAAGGAAAAGAAAAAGAAAACAAAAAAGAAAACGACAAAAAGAAAACAAAAAAGAAAACGACAAAAAGAAAAATAAAACGGAAAAAGAATATAGAAAACGGAAAAAGAAAACATAAAAGGAAACAAGTGAAACAGAAAGTATGAAAAAAACGACAGAAAAAGAAAAAAAACGAAAACAGAAAATCGAAAACTATGGAAGGTATAATAAAGAATGTATAACAAGAACACGATTGTAGCGCAGTGGCCATCTCTCTTTCTGCCTCGCCGGAGGTGCCAAGTTCGAATCCCACCAACGCTCCATTTTCCGTAATATTTTGTCCACTGAGCGAGTTAAATGGGCCGGTCCACTAAGGAAATCTCTGCGGGCGACGTAGATTTACAGCTCGCAGAAGGCGATATATAGGGTTTGTGTATGTATGCAGCATAGTTGCCGGTCGGTCAGTTCGCGAATCCTTTATATCGCCCCGCGGCGACGCTTCCCGCTTGCGTCGCCTGAAGGGACGCGCGCGTCGCCGCGGGTGGGCCGGCCCAACAGTCGATTTTCTTTCCTTTTTTTCTTTTTCTTTTTCTGTTTTTCATTTTTTCCTATTTTCCTATTTTTGTTTTTGTTTTTGTTTTTGTTTTCTCTTTTCTTTTTATTTTCCTTTTCCTTTTACGTTTTCTTTTTCTGTTTTTGTTCTATTTTCTTTTTTATTTTTGAACGATTTTCATTTTGTTTTTCATTTTCGTTTTCTTTTCTGTTTTCGTTTTCTGTTTTCATTTACTTTTTTTTTGTTCTTTTAATTATTCTTTTCCTTTTTCTTTTCTTTTCTTTTCTCGTTTTTCACTTTTTATTTTCTGTTTCTGTTTTTGTTTTTTGTTTTGTTTTCTTTTTCTTTTCTTTTGTTTTTCACCCCCATTTTCTGTTTTTAAAATCCATGCAAAAATAGCTTCCGGTCACCCCCATTTTCTGTTCACTTTTAAAATCATTCAAAAATAGTTTCTGTTCCACCGCTTTTTCTTTTCACATTTAAAATTGTTCAAAAAAAGTTTCCGTTCACACCCCATTTTTGTTCATTTTTTTAAAATCGTTCAAAAATAGTTTCCGTTTACTGGCCTTTTGTGTTCAATTTTGAAATCGTTCAAAAATAGTTTTTGATCACTTTATAAAATCGTTCAAAAATAATTTTCGTTCATAAACATTTTTTCTCACTTTTTAAATCTGTTCAAAAATAATTTTTGTTCACCGACATTTTTCTGTTCACTTTATAAAATCATTCAAAAATAATTTCGTTCATTTTAAAATCGTTAAAAAATAATTTTTGTTCACTTTTTAAAATCGTTCAAAAATAATATTTCTTCAGTTTTTTTCTTTTTCTTTGTGGATTTGATTTTTGTCCAGATTTGAATTTTGTTCAGATTTTGATTTTTGTTCGGATTTATTTTTTGTTCGAATATGATTTTTTTTCAATTTTTTAATTTGTTCGGATTTGATTTTTATTCGGATTTGATTTTTTGTTCCATTTTGAAATTTGTTCGATTTTGAAATTTGTTCGGATTTGATTTTTGTTCAGATTTCTTTTTTGTTCGGATTTAATTTTTTATTCGATTCTGAATTTTTTTTACGGTTTTGAATTTTGTTGGTTTTGAAATTTGTTCGGATTTGATTTTTGTTCAGATTTATTTTTTGTTCGGATTTGAATTTTGTTCAAATTTGAAATTTGTACATATTTTAAAAAACTATTAGAAATTTATTTATATTCAAAATTTGTTCGAATTTATAATTTATTCAGATTTAAAAACAGAAGAAAAATAATAAAAACAAAAAAAGTACCTTTTTGTACTGGGCCGATCGAAAATGCGGCCCGTGAAGCAGCTGCTTGAGGCGACGCTGCGTCCCGCGTCGCCGTAAGGCGACCTAAAGGAGGTCCCCGTTCGTCGTTCCAAGGCGATTGGAGAAAAAGGGGAAAGGAAGGGAAGAGGTGGGCTGGTCAACTGGTTAATGGGCCTCTTTGGGCCAAGTTAGAAGATATCAGAGCGCTGGCCTGGTGCGGCTCGACTGATCCAGCTCGTTTCATTCTTTCTCCGACCGAGCAAGGAAGCAGAGAGGAATCGAATGGAGACGGAGATGGCGACCGCACGGCAGGAACCCTAGAGGCGGAGCGCTGCTGCGGGCAGGCGGACCGCGCCACCATGGACAGCCAGATCGGCGGCGGCAGGAAGTGCAGCAAGGCTGCAAGGGCGTCCGTGTTTACAATCCTAACCTTCAGCCCACATGCGCAGTTCATCTACCTCGAGCAGTTTGCAGGTTTCCATGCCTCATATTTCTTCACGGTCATGGTGTCTTTGTTTATTTGTTCACTTCCTGCCCAGCTACTCATCCATTAGATGGGCTTCGATACTGATTTTATTGTTTTGCATTATCAGATTTTGTTTGTTTACTACAAAGGATTATCCTTATCATTATCAGATTTTGTCAACAAGTGCAAAAAAGGGAGAGGTAAGGTGAGGGGACAACACAAGGGAAAAAGTAATTTATTTTACTAGTAATTATTTGCAATTATGTGCATGGATTGCTAGTAGCAGTGGTGGAGAAGTTGTCTAATTCACTAATTGTGTGCTCAGTGTGAATTAGTGATTTTAGTGGTCTTTAGAGTTCGTCCGAGCTCAATTTTTTCGTCCTCCGCCACTGCCCATGAACACGTAGTGACCGTTCGGTTAACCGTGTGCAATGAGCCGAGAAATCATGTGCAACGGTCTGATCTGTACTAATGACATGTGGAACCCTTTTTTTGATTAAATCAAAAAAAAAATCAACGCATGTAGTAAAATCACGACGTTAAGAGGGCAAAAAATGACATAACTCAGGTGTACTGGGCTGGACGCGAGGTAATTGTGCCTTGGACCGGCGTCTCCTCATACAAGCAGCGAGTGATTCCCTTAGCAATCGCTCATTGCGGTACCGAGCAGTGTGTCGAATCTGTCTATCCATATTCTACTTTCTCGCTGAGAGTACTTCCATTCCTCCCTCTTGGGCCAAGCCCAGCTGCGTGCTCCCTTGCTGAAACAGCCTGGCCTGGAGGCTTTGTCTAGGCACATATCGCGTCGTTCCCGAGAACGAGCAAGCATTGCTCCAGACGACTTGAAATTATTGTTCTGCAAATCGATATGGTTTTAGAAAAAAAGTCTATGGAATCCATTTTTTTTTAGAAAGGGACATGTCCCGAAGGACCAGCTGCTATATTCCACCGGTGGCCAAAGAGATTACGTCAAGGTCCACAACAAAAAAGAAATTACAGCTCTGACCCGAACTATTACAAAAAGAAACCCAACTGAGAAACACAATCAGGTCCCTAGGATTCTTCTCCACTGCATCACCATCGGGAGCTCGACGGCCAGTGTATCACCATAGACGCCGAGGACGAACCACTTGGCTTGTAGCACCGAGAGATCCTTATACGGAGTTGAAGATCGATCCTCTAGAGTGTCTTGAGGCCAGGAGGAAGCACAATCAATAAGATCTGGCTAAGGAGGGTCGCCTTTTCGACCTGAAAAAGCAGTGGAAAGACGAGTTTCATCGTCGCGAGTACACCGCTGGGAAACTCCTGAGAGATGTCGCAGCTAACATGCCAACCCATCGTGAGTCACCAAGGCATGTTCCATGCCACGCCGCCATGTTGCTAGCCACATAGGACCATGCACAAACCCTAAATCTACATCGAAAACTACGTACAGGTATGAACAGAGGGTGGCTGACCTCCCCTCCCTGGCCGGCGAGACCGCCAGAGAGAAGAGGGAGAGGAGTCGAGGACGCACCGTCGACTGTCAAGGGAGGGGTAATCCATAGAAACCCTAACTGGCTAGCATTGGAGGCAGCAGAGTGGAGCATTCAAGGTGAGACGAATGCAAGGACGACGTACGTACGCATACATGCATACTATGGCACTCGCAAAACGGTTAGCCGCCGGCGGAAACAAAACGCAGAGGAGAGAGGAGTGCCTGCTGGCCTGGACGGGAGACCGAGAAATTGAAATCGCGGCAGGCGGCGTGCATATAATGTGCATGGCCCCCATGCAGGCCATGATATGCGTGGCATGCATGGCGCGTAATTTGTTTGCCTGCGGATTCTGTTCCGTGGCCACCGCCGCACATACAGGACGAGCCTCGTCGTCTTGCTGTTGTTCGCTTCTTCCCCGTCAGGATCTTTCCATCGCGCGCGGCGTCTGGCCCAATCCGTTATTTTTTTAAATAATACATTTTTTTACAGAAATTTGATGAATATTACGCGGATTGAGACTATTTAAAAAATAATACACCCTAATTTGCGGCCTGGACGATAAGCACCTATCGTCCGGTCGATAGGGTCGTTGTCCGTCGACTGCCTGCACCACAGGACCTGCTCGTCAGCGGCCAACACGATAAGCACCTATCGTCGGGGGCCCAGACCACAGGCCTGGTCGTCGGCGCCCCGGACGACCGCTGCATGGCACGCTGTGCCATGCACGACAGCTGCATGGCAGGCTGTTTTCCTGCTATTTTCGTTGCCACGACCGTGGTTTTTCTGCCCATTTTTTCACGCATTGTTTGTCCCGCCATTTTTCTCGTCAAATTGCTTCCCGCCATCCTATCTTCCGCCAAATTCATTCCCGCCATCGTATCTCCCGCAAAAATCGTTCCCACCTCTTTTTCCTGCCACCCTATCTCTCGCCAATACTTGTATTCTCCCGCCACCGCTCGATCCCGCCAAATCCGTTCCCGCCCTATTTTTCCCGCCATCTTCTCCCCGCCTGTTTCTCCCACCAAATTCTTTCCCGCCCTTTTTTCCGCCATCGTATCTCCGCCTGTTTTTTTCGCCAAATCTTCTCATCTCGTCCTATAAAAACCCCTTCTCACTGAGATTGGTAAGCATTCTAATCCAGTCAGTCGAACATGTCGAGCTTTCCTTCAGATCGTAGTTTCCAGCCAGGAATGTCGGCACTCCTTTTGAGGTTAACGGCCGAGTTCAAGGTATACAATAAGGAAGTGCCATTCGAGTATATTGTTACTTATCCACCTCATATCCGTGAGCTATCAGCGAAGCTAAGTAGGCTTGGGTGGCCATCGAGGACTTGGAGGGAAATACAGAAAGAACTTCTCAGGATGCATGCTAGGTGGCAGAAGAAGAAGCTAACCTATACGAGGGAAACAGATTTGGAGGATGCTATGAGATATCCACCGGTATAATCATCCTCCGCATTAGCCTGACTGCTCTCGCCTGACTCGTAACTGCCACCTCCAACATCTCCTGACTGGCTATAATCATGTTCTTCTGTATGCATCTCTTGACTGCTATGCCCAGGTTCCTGCCCACCCTCGCCGACATATGAATTCACCTCCTTCGCGATAGGAAGTAGTAGGGCGATGCCCTTGAAGCGTGACTCGATTCACCGGAGCAGCAGCACAACCACCTCACCATCACAACCATCACGACCACCACCACCATGAGCACCACATCTCCATCATCCCTCCAAAATACCACCACCAAATCGCCTCCCTAACTATCCCATGAGGATATGGATGTTGCCCTTGCTCCCTAGCACCTCTAATATGCTCTAAAATGGAGTTTCTGTGGTTGATTGGACGAAATCGGGAGAGAGTAGCCGGAGGAGGAAGAACAGCAGAGAGGAAACGCGAGGAAGAAGAAAGAAACGGGCGTCGCTCTTATCCAGCGACTAATCGTCGGGGGCCCGGACGATAGGCCTGGTGCCCAAACGCGATAAGGGCTAATCATCGGAGGCCCAAACGATAAGTCCCTATCGTCTAGGGCGCCGATTAGGGTGTATTATTTTTGAAATAGTCTCAATCCACGTAATATTCTTCGACTTTCTGTAATAAAATGTATTATTTAAAAAAAATTAGCGCCCAATCCCAACAATATGCCCCCTTCCCTCTCTGCTCTGCTCTGCATTGCCTCCCGGCCGGCCTGTACGTAAATATACTGGCAGCTGCATGCACGCTGTGGCAAAATCATCTTCATATGTGCATGCATGCACAGGTTGTATGGTTTGCCCTAGGTTTTACTCTCCACTCCACTCCCCCTCCCCTCTCCTCTCCCTCGCCGGGCCCGGGAGAGCGAGCAATCCCCTAATCGGCGATGGCGCTTCGTCTTCTTCGGTTGTGAGATGGTGGAAGCTTGGTGTCTTTGTTCCAACGGATCGGGAACGTCTCAGTGAGATCTGGGTGCGGCTACCTCATCCTCCGAGCAAGATCGGCGGTCCGATGTACTCGTTGGATGGACATTTGGGGAACAGATTCTGGGTCCAAACCCTGCTTCCGGCAGGTGGCCGAAGTCTATGAATGCGACGCCCCGTCTCCTTCCTGAAGGCATCGTCAAACCCTTTGTCCGTCGATCGGACTCCTGCGATGTCCTACTTGGGGCACTAGTACAGAACGACACATCGGATACCCCTCTATGGAAACGGCAGGTGTTAGGCGACAGAGAATCGCGACTTTAGCGTTGCGGACGAGGCCTGGCAGAGGTTGGTCCGTCAACATTGGTTACGGAGAATTTTATATCTCCGTTACCAAAAGTATTGGCAACGGTCATAAATTTGTCTCCGTTTCCAATATGTATCTCTATGGCTACGGTTGTTTATGTATATCCGTTTGCGATGTGATTGGGAAATTGCAGTTGCAATTTGGAAGCGCGCCTGTTCAATGCGGCTTAATTCACGAGGGATTGGAACCGCCTGATCGACGCTAATAAAATGTGGCTGGAACCGCACGAAGCCAGGCAGGTCCCGCATTCTCCCCTTCGTTCTCTCCCACATTATCTACCACACTAGCACAACCGCCATGGCGGAACCCTGGTGGCAGAACGAGGAAGTCCCGAGCGACGACGCGAGCGCGGAAGACCGCGGTGAAGTTCCATGGTGGGATCAAGACGGCCCGCCAGACTCGGACCCCGACGACTCGGACCCGCTATCTTCACGCTCTGTAGAAGACGACTCCGACGACTCGGACCCGCCGTCTTCACGCGAAGGAGAAGACGTCTCCGAAGAGGACGAGTCGCCGGAGGAAGAGGAGCCGGAGGACCCGCCGGAGCCGTATTATTCTAGCTAGGAAGAATACGACGCCGACGACGACGAGGAGGCGTCGGAGGAGGCGCCGGAGGAGGAGGCATCGTTGGAGGCGCCGGAGGAGGAGGCGCCGGAGGAGGAGGAGCACGCGCCTGAGGAAAAGGCAACCGGCAAGAAGCGACGCCGCGCCGCGGATGACAATGGCGCGGAGGCAGGGCGTAAGCAGAACAAGTAGAGTAGATAGTTAGTTCAATTACTCTATCGATCCTTTGTAAGTAGGCCCAGTGTGTCAGTGAAGAAATTAGAGGAAACGGTTGTTTATCGCCTCCGTTTTGCGATGTTATTATATGCTATAAATGTGCCACTGCGACAACCCTAACGCTCTCGCTCTCACTCTCACTCTCACTCCACAGTCATAGTGTGGCGGCGGCTACAGACCTAACCCTTATCTCGCAGATCTGAGCGGCACGTCCGGCCGGCATCGCCGCCGTGCATCTTCCCCCAGCGGCGCGTCGGCGCATCTTCCCCTAGCGGCGCGTCGTGAGCCGCCGCGCATCCCCCCCAGCAGCGCGTCGTGAGCCGCCGCGCATCCCCCTCAGTGGCTCGTCGGCGAGCCGCCGCGCATCTTCCCCGAGTATGTCGCCGACGCGGATCTACTGGTCTATTGCCGTGCATCTTCCCCGGGTATGTAGCCGACTAGATCTTACATTTTGTTTAAAGTAGCACAGAAAACTTGTCTAGTATTTGAAGTCTAGTATTTGAAGTCTAGTATTGTGTTCTGTCTAGTGCCGATGATGAATACACCCCTCGACACTAGATCTTACATTTTATTTAAAGTAGCATCTACCGATCTAGTATTGTAGTACTGTCTAGTATTGTAGTATTGTGTTCTGTCTAGTATTGTAGTACTGCCGATGATGAATACACCCCTCAACACTAGATCTTACATTTTTTTTAAAGTAGCATATAAAACTTGTCTAGTATTTGAAGTCTAGTATTGTGTTGTGTTTGTTTTTAGTACTGCCGATGATGAATACATTACCTTCAACTTGTCTAGTATTTGAAGTCTAGTATTGTGTTGTGTTTGTTTTTAGTATTTGAAGTCTAATAGATTAATTTCAACCCTTTGTCAATGTGCTAATCCTCGTTATGGTTTTGTGTAGCTAGTGTATGAATTAATAGTATATTTCGGCGACAATGCATAAAAATGGTGAGGCAATTGAAGGTAACATCACCTTCAAGTTCTGCCTCCAAATCGTTTTGATCGGACAGCAAGCACACGGATATAGGCGCTTAAGGTGTAAACTGTTTTCATCTTAAATTGTATTTATGTCATGTAGCATCATATTTGGCTCTTTTCTAACTAGACATCCATGTATTTTATATGCAGAAGCGCCATGCAGATCCAAACAGGCTTTAAAAGAGCTAAATACAAAGTTGGATCATATCCGTGAACCGTCGCTGTTGTGACGTTTCGCTGCACTGTTCAAAACACTTTTTTAATTAAGAGTGTCTTGGACAGTGTGGCCGAAATGTCACAGCGGTGACGTTATTATATTTCGGCGACACCGTCCAAGATGGAGCAAGCCTCGCTACGAAGAATTTGGCAAGATTAATTTGCTAAGGAGGCTTGCGAGCTCGGTGTGGTTTCTTGTTTTTAGTTTCTCCATCTATTTTGTGTATGTGTGTAGCAATTTGGCTGCAGATGTGATTTGGAGAAGCATGAAACCGCTACTCGAGTCTTTTGCTAGGTCGAATTCCGTTTTCGGCGCTTCGGAACTGAGGAAGAAGGTGGAGCTGGAGAAGAGTGAAGTGTCATAAAAGTTAAGTTTAGGGAGACATGAGAATGATAGGATTAGCGAGGCATGTGTAACTCATCTTTTGATGCTATGTAATGATGACAATTCTTATATACGTTATGAATGGATTTGGTAGCAACTTTGTGCTTCTGCTGTGAGATTTTGAATGTAATTTGGCAAACGAATTGCTCCTGTAGGCTTCTGAAAGAACCTCAATGCAAACGAGTAAAATAGAATCTCCGTTACTGATGCACCGATATATCGGAAACAGAGATGGGTCCGCAACCATAGCCAACTTATTCCTCATCGGTGACGGTTTTTTGCCTCCGTTACCGATGAAGGCCTTCACATCAGTGACAGGGTCGGGACACGGACCCTTTCTCCGTTGCCGAAGGGGTTTTTGGCCCGTTTTCGATGTGTCGTTCTGTACTAGTGGGGGCATCATTTTGGAGGTGTGCATCGGCCTTGGGGATCACCGCATGGTTTTAGTGCTAGAGCGGAGTTGTATCTACCGCATCGACGGCGTCATGTCTCCATGGTGTGGTGCAGGGGGTCTCGGCGACATACGCGTGATGTTGGATATGCGCACGGCGTGGTGATGTCTGACGCGGTGGCGGTGCCCATGGCAGGCATGGGCTGGATCTTCAATTGGATCTACGCACTGAACATGGATTGACGGAAGATGGTGGTGGCGACTTCCAGAGCGCCCGCACGAGGAGTTATCTGTGAATTTACCGAGTGAGCCAGATGTGGCCGGCCGTTTGATTGTTGTATCGTTGTGCTAGGGAGTAGTGGACTAGTGGTTTGTCACCTTGATTGACTGTTTCGGTCTCTATGATAACTGTAAAATTTATACCACAATTAGTTGAATAAATGAAATGTCAAACACGTATGCATCTTTTCAATGGAGAGTCCGGATACAACCCTTTTCAAAAAACAAAAAGTGCGTGCGCATGATGAGTCCGGACAACGAACAGCAACTACAAATCTACAACAGCTACAGAGGCACAGGCAGGCAAGCTAGAGAGATTGTGTGTGCCGGCCCGGGTTAGGTTGTTGAAAGGGCTTAAATTGGGAATTAAATGAAATGAGAAGAGGCGGCCGGTTGCATTGCATGGCTCATGATCACTTAATACGGGCCTGCAGCTTCATATTTATTCATTACTTAACTATGCCATGACTTCTCCGTGTCTTGCATCATTCAATCGCTCCTCATTATTAAAGACAAACAGAGATCGATCGAGAGACTACCACTCCTAGCTCCCGCAGGATGTACTTTTTTTTTTTGAGGATTTTTTTTTTTTTTGAGTCCGGACAACGAACAGCAACTACAAATCTACAACAGCTACAGAGGCACAGGCAGACAAGCTAGAGAGATTGACTACCACTCCTAGCTCCTGCTCCTGCAGGATACTAATATCCTAGGAGCATGGCCATTGGAATACGAACAGTTTTAGTTCTGTAGACATATACATATATCTTGGGTATGTATACCTTAGATGTGTAGAAGGTACATATTATTATGGGTATGCACATTATGTGGTATGCATACCTAATATATATACACATACCTAAGTTATTTATATATATATCTGATCTGTACGCTTACAATTGGACACACATAACCAAGGTATATATAACATGTAGATACCTCGAATACGCATACCCAAGGGTATGTGTACCTCCTATATATCCAACATGTGCATACCTGAGATATACGTGTCGTCTACATACCCAAAATGTACTGTATTCTATCTTGGTGCTCGGGCACCAGGGAGCATCTATTAATTTATCTATATATATATACATACTGTTGCAAATTGTCTTTTTTTTCTGCAACTTTTCCTGACTGTAGCAACACGCTAACATACACTACTATTCCATGTTAGTTTTGTGTACTGTGCTTAACTATATAGTATTACATAGTACTTTAGCTGCAGTCTAGCTATGCAATTTCGTGCATATATGGCCGTCCCCTACACCAACGTCCTCCTTGCTTAGCTAGCTTCTGGACTTTTGTGTCTCTCTGATCTTGCATGCATTGGCACATGCATTTCTGTGTCACGCAGCTTGTCGGTATGTGTTTGTTTGCGTGCAAAGCATTCAACATACACTGACATCAAGTTCTTAGCGTACTGATTTCGGCTCCGTCTAGGTCATTCTACAATTTATTCCCCAAAGTATTTAATAATTTATTCATCTAAATTCGGTATATATTCTATAATTTATTACTCATTGTTGCCAAAACATCATTTACGAAATTGACTAGTAAGTCAAATGCTTAAAAGATTACCAATAATCAGATACGCAATTTCAAAAACGCCCGACAAATAGTCATTCCTAAGTCGAACGAGTTACCCACCACTAGCCTACAGTTTGTACAAAAGGAGTGGCGCATTATGCCCCCTTCTGTGCAACAGCCTAATCGTACATCTGAAAATTTGAAGCTGCACAATTAGTAAAATGGGCAACACCCTTAATTAATTTTTAGATGAATAATTATGGTCCAAGATCACCGAGTTAGAAATAAATACTCAGATCGACACCCTTTTGTCATAGTAGGCCCATTAAAATATTCTTTAATAGTGGATGATATTTTAATCGCGCAACATAGTTTGTATATAAATTGATTGCCACACTATGCCTTTGGGGAGTTTCTGATTCTCCCAACAACATGCACACAAAAGGAGTGGCGCATCATGTCTCTGGTAGACAAACAAAGAGATTTGGCACCTGTTTTACCTCGTCCATCCCAACTAGCAGATGATCTTGTCTTCTTCCTTTTGTCAAGTTTGCTGTTTACTACTTCAACACAGCGAAATGCAGGTACGCATTCAACCGGCTGGGTGCACTACAAGCGTTAGAGCATCTCTAGTGGAACGTGGAAATTTGGACGTGTATATTTTCATATACACGTCCATATACACCTTCTCAAATTTTACACGTCCTTTTTTTTCAGTGGAACGTGTATATTAGGACGTGTATATTTACAACGGCTATATTTACAACGGTCAAATTTCAAACGACTATATTTCAAGACTAGACCAATTTTTCCCTTTGTGGGATTTTCCTTTCACAGGCGCGGAAGGTTGTTGTGTCGGCGGCGTCACTTCCTCTACCACTTGAGAAACTTCTGGCAATTGTGAGACACCGAACCCAACCTGCTCCAGAAAGCTCTGGTTTTCCTCCGTCTGCAATGTACATACACAAATGGGAATTAGTACTGCATCACATCCTCCCCCATCGAGTACAAATGGTGATTTCCCTGCTCGATCTCCAGCCAGCCAGCATCCCCATCGCTCTCTCCTTCCCTGCTCCAGCCATCTCCATCCCCAATTCCCCATCGATCTCCAGCCAGCATCCCCATCGATCTCCAGCCAGCCAGCCAGCCCGAACGCTCCCTGCTCTCTCCTTCCCCATCCCCATCGCCCTCCAGCCCGAGAAGACCATGAGCGACCGCCTCCTCCGGCTGCTGCGGAAGGCGACGCGCACGCGCCGGCCGACGATGGCGCGCCGCCCAGGCTCGGGAGCTTCTCATCTTCCCCATCCCCTTCTCATCTTCCCCATCCCCTGCTCGATTCTGCTAGCCCAGCCCCTCCTCTCCTCCCTGCTCGTGGCCCAGCCCCTCCTCTCCTCCAATCCCTCCCCTCCCTCTCTCAATAGGGCGCGCGCGGCCGCCGGCACATCTGGCCGCACGGCGTGGCGGCCGCCGCCCCTCTCTTCTCTGGTTCGATCCGGGGACGGCGAGCTCGGATGCGGAAACGTACCTATGCCGGAGGGGGCGGTGACGGCGAGCTCGGATGCGGCGGCGACGACCTTGGAGGCGAGCTTGGAGGAGGCGGCGGCGAGCTCGGACGGGCGCGGGAACCAGGTGCGGAGAGGATTTCCTTCGCGCCTTGCTTTTCCGGAGGTGGATGCGTCGTGGAAGTATCCACGCCTCGTACCGTCGTGGGTGGGCGTGGAAACGATGCACGACCTTATCCACGATCCGCTGGAGGCAGTTTTCCGGTCGTGGTCGTGTATATTTGGTTTGCACGCCCGTATCCACGAGCCACTAGAGATGCTCTTAAGGCTACAATGTGACATGTTCAGGTGAAAATGATCTAGGCAACTCTAGCCAATTCAATTCTCCTACAGAGGTTTAGATTCCTTAAGATTGCTACTCCAATCCTGCTTTAATTTATTGCATTGATTAGAATCCTACAGTCGTGGTCCAAACTAACTTGATTGAGTGTGAGACATACACAACAAGACACAGAAGTGACGCTAGATGAAAACTTTCTGAATTGCTTATAACAAGACATGCATAAACAGACATGCAAGTAGATCTACATAAGCACTTTATAACAACTGATTTATATAAGACACACACAAAAAGACATGCAATAGCTGATAGATGTGCACTTTGTCGTTTTTTTTTTTTTTTTTTTTTACTTTTTCCACTGGACGGCCTTAAATTTCATGGCCCTGTTTTGTTAGCCTGTTGCACTCTATTGTATTGCCAGCTTCTAGTCTCTGGGGATGACGAATGCTATCAAAAGGTGATAGTAATAAGTTTGGGTATTCAAACTGACGAACTGATTATATATTTGTTTGGGAGGGAAGATGGAATGTTAATCGGCTATGTCAAGTAAAAATATCGACTACTTACCTGTTCTAACCACAGTCAAATTAACTACATGTTTAGTCCAAAAAAAGAATGTTTTGACTCACGCAAATCGGGTCATGTATACCTTCTTCGATATTAATTGAAACCATATGGATAATAATTGATTCGTATACAATGGATGAATGGATACCATTGGTATAGCATGCATAGTTCATATATATTTGTATTGCGAGTCCTTGCATTGCATGCATTAGTGGCAAAGTTTATGCACATTTATTATGTCCTAGAGATTTGAAACATTGTACTCCTTCCGTTCCAACATAAGCTTTTTACCAATGATTACGCTCTTACTATAAAAAAAATTGCAATACAAAATCCTAATCCTAAATTAGTAATTTGGAACACAACTGTAATGGCATCAATTTTATGTCACCTGCAATATATACTAACATTATAATTGTTGGTCAAAGACTTGTCCTAAAACCTAATATACGGTGTATTTGGAACCATGAAGTACCAAAGTTCAAGACGTATGCCCTTTCCTATTCATTTCATGTGTCCTACGATATTGGTCCTTCCTAGAAACTTTGGTCCTGCTAACTATAGTATAACTCACACTATATTGTACTAAAGAAAAAATGGAACTCCCCGTGAACAACTAATTTGAATGTAGGTATACCACTAGATCAAAAAAAGTGTAAGCATTTTCTATTTACTAAAGACAATCTAAAGATATGTCTCATATACATGTATATGTATGGAAGATAAAGTTTTAATAGTAGTCTCCTTTTCGTTCCGAAATACATGATGTCTTATATATATAAACACAAGCTCAAACATACAAATTATGCCACTATATTTGCCATGTATATAAGTTACTAAAATTGAACAAAAACATACTTGGGAGATATTTCTCCTAAGACATCAAACTAGAACTTTTCCATTTTACCAATCTCATTGATGCTTTTCATACAATAATAGTCGTAGTCGAATTTTGATTGGAAATAGCGAATAGCAATCACATTTTCTACTAGACATTAAAATGCGTAATGTTGCGCATAGTTCCATCACGAACATAAACTATATTGCTGAGTTCGCCGATAACAATTCCAACCGAGTAGAACTATGAATCATGGTCATTGTAAACCCTATAAATATTACATATGCAAGGTGTCTCTGTGATACTATGCTACTCCATCCGTTTCAAAATACTTGACATGGATTTATCTAAATTCAGATGTATCTAGACGTGTTTTAGTGTGTAGCTACATCTGAATTTGGACAAACCCACGTCGTAGAAAGGAGGGAGTACTAGCTATAGCTCTGAAAGCCGTGAGCGTCAACTAGGTAGCCCTTTAATTACTCTCTCTAGCTCTAAACTTGCATCCATGCACATACTTACAAAACTTACGTAGGAGGAGTAGGTGCATAGCTGACCCGGCTGGCTTAGGTATACATGGATAGATGTGTCATTCTGCACTGCATATATAGCAATTTATATATGTGGCTCTGGTACAAAGGTGCTAGAGATGCAGATGCTATATATGTTTAGGATCGTTGGTTAGCTTTCTCTGCTCCCGTCCATATCGTTCGTGATGAGCTCCTCTGGAAAAGCTAGCGATTGGTGCAGCCGTGCAGGGTGTGGTCTCGTATCATGTACCGGTGCATGCAACGACTCCATTATGAAATAATCATGGATGTATTAACGGTGATATGGATGCAGCTCAGCTCGTGCCACAAGGTGGATACTAGCCGAAACCGAATAGTACATCCAATGCAGTCGATCCAATGTACCAACTGCTATGGTCCTCCTAAAAAGAAGAGAGGAGAGATGGCGATAGGCATGGGGGTTGTGGCGATCGAGATGCATGGTTCAGCGTCGAGGCTAGTTCAGCATGTTCGTCGTCTCGTCGGCAGAGGCGCCAACCCAAGTGATGCTAGTAGTACATCCTAGTATGAATTAGCATATTCAATCGCCGTAGTATTTAGAGAAAATTATCTTTCACCTATGTATTTCCAGCCTATCACCTCCGCCCAACCCCAACCTCCGCTTCCGCCTCAGCGCGGCGGCGGGGCGCTAGCCCCTCCCACGCCCCCTAGCCCTTCCCTCCCGCCACCGCCGTCGGGGGGGGGGGGGGGGGGGGGGGTCGCCCGGCAAAGATCGGATGGCGTGGCGGTGGCGGCGGATTTCCTCGACCCGAGATCGGCCCGACGCGGCGGCGCCCACTAGGGTTCATCGACGGCAAGACGGCGGCGAAGCGGCGGCGAGGAGGATCTGGGCTGGCGGTGTGCTCGGCTGGGCCTCGGCCGTGCCGTCCGACGTCAGTGCTCGAGTGCTCTTCGGCTACGTACGATCTGGAGGAAGCCGTGGCTCCGGCCTCGGCTTGATGGTGGTGGCTTCCTTCTCCGCCGGAGGGGTCGACCCGCTGGTCTCGATGGCGAGTTGGGAGGCACAGACCCGGTGAAAGCCGAGCTATGACCCCGGTCATGGCGGCGATTGCGGCGTTTCCTCGCCGTTACCTTGTTGAAGGCATCGCCGTTGCAGTCTGCGTCTCCCTGCTCGTGCTGCTCTGGGGAAACCCTAGATTCGGATATCCTTATCGGACGATGAAGGCGCTTCACCATAAATTTACCTCTTGGGGCATCGTTTTTGGAGCAGCTAATGGACGGGGGTGCTAAAAAGTGGAGCGGTGTACATCTTTTGGGTTGACGACGGCGAGTCTCGGCGGCGTGGCGCAGTGGGGTCTCGGCGACGAGCGTATGATGATGGACTCGCGCAGGTTGTTGGAGCCGTCTGGTGTCATGGCGATGCCGATGGCAGGCCTTGCAAGGTCATCACGTTGATCACTCCTGAAGATGGGATGGCGGAAGATTAGGGATGTAAATGGACCATTAAATGGTGCCATATAATCGCGTGTAAGTGGCGCGTAATTCATTTTCCCAAGAAACGAAACACGTTTTTAATCTGTTGACCAAAATAAGTGGTATTAGGTGGCGCCATTTAATGGTCCATTTACATCCCTACGGAAGATGGTGGCGGCGGCTTCGGTTGTGCGCATGCGGCGTGCGCTGAGGATCGGCTGGACCGTTTGTGCTTCCGACGCGCTGTCGGAGGGCCTGGTTGAAGCCTCCGGATTTAGATGATGTGCGTAGGTACGTGAGGTCAGGGCATCGGCTCTGATTGTTCCACCCCCTTCATCACGCTTGTAGGTGTAGCGACGCCTGGATGGTGGTTCTTCTGGTTGATCGATTTATTACTTTGTAAAGGCTTGTGCTTACTGTTTTTCCATATTAATAAAACTCGGCTGTGTGCATGCAGAAGCTGGGGGCACACCCACCATTTCTAAAAAAAAAATGTATTTCCAGCCATTCTATGGATGCCCTGTTTGGTTTTGCCGAAGGAACGATCAAATAAAAACCAAACAAGGACGCATCTAGGCATTTTGGTCACCCGTGATCCCATTTCCTTCCCTCCGGTCGCGTTACCAAATCATACGGAGTACTAGATGACGTTGTTGACATGTAAATTTATTACGGAGTTTAAAAAGTAGTTAGTTTTAAACCAGGCATCCAAATCAAAATAAGCACCGTTGTGTTATTCACGACGAGATATTCTAAACTATATCACCCATCAACATGTTCAGATGATCACTTTTGGAAAGCAACTTTGTTTCGCGAAAAATCAACTTTGTGATAAATTTGCTTTCCATACAAGAAGTTGCTTTTCCGAACAGCAACTATGGATGTTGATCGACAATATTGTAGAACAAACATGATTTTCTCTTATAAAACCGACAAGTTGGAGATTTCTTGGATTAAAAACAAGCCCCTCCTCCTCAAATTTATATGTGTTCGCGATAGAAAAGCAAGTTTTATAGTATGAAGTTGTTTTTTTATAGAAAAGCAAGTTTATAGTATAAATTTGCTTATAGAAAATATTCATCCAAATATGTCTATATGAGATCTTGTTTTGAATATCTGGGGACCAAAATCACGATGGTGAAATGGTTTGTAATTTCAGCGCACGATTTAGAATAAATGTGATTTTTGACTAAAAAATAACTGCTTCCGATCCTTCGACATTTTTTTTCGTGTTGACGATGAGAGTCACTCGGTTTGGTAGTAGTATCTGTACCACTTGCATCGCTTCCAAAACAACAGTGAGGATCTTTTTCCTACCCAAAAATAGAAGTGAGGAGTGAGCACTAGAGCAAGGCGACTTCTCGCTTGCCACCAAAACGTGTGAGCACCAGGATTCTCCATTGGGGCTCCACCGAGCCCCGCCATTCCACTTCACGCACATGAGCCTAGCTTGATGTAAATGGAAGAAACATGTGTTTCTCCTAGGCTTGGCTAAGGGGTGCTTTAATCTTGACGTACAGAACCCTTATACAAGCATCTAAACAAAAAATTGCACCCGCCTGGTCTTGGTATCTGATACGTCTCAAACGTATCTATAATTTTTGATATTCCATGCATGTTTTATACCTATTGCTACATGTTTTATATACACTTCATAGTATTTTATGCATTTTCTGTGACTAACCTATTAATAAGATGCCACAGTGTCAGTTCCTATTTTCTGCTGTTTTTCCGTTTCAGAAAAACTAGTCGGGAAATATTCTCGGAATTGAACGAAAATCAACGGGCATCAGTTTTTCACCGACACGAACACCAAGTCCGAAGGGCGCACGAAGAGGCGAGGGCACCTCGGGTGCCTCCAGCCGCCGCCCTTTCGCCTATATATTGTCTCCGTCCCGAAAACCCTAAATACACGAGCATTATTCCACGAAAAGTTCCGTCGCCGCCGTCGTCACAAATCCTAATTCGGGAGGGTTCTGGAGCTGTTCCCGGCACCCTGCCGGAGAGGAGATAATCGCCATGCCTGCCTCCGGAGTGATGCATGAGTAGTTCATCCTTGGACTACGGGTCCATAGCAGTAGCTAGATGGCTGTCTCTCCACTTTGTGCTATCATGTTTAGATCTTGTGAGCTGCCTATCATGATCAAGATCATCTTATTATAATGCTACATGTTGTATTTGCTGGGATCCGATGAATAGTGATGTTATGATCAAGTTGTTTATCAATCTATCTGCATGTTTTATTTATGTTCTTGCATGCTCTCCGTTACTAGTAGATTATTTGGCCAAGTAGATGCTTGTGACTCCAAGAGGGAGTATTTATGCTCGATAGTGGGTTCATGCCTCCAGTAATCTGGGTACGAGCGACATAAACTTCTAAGATTGTGGATGTGATGTTGCCACTTGGGATAAAATAACTAATGCTTATCTTAAGGGTACTGCTGTTAGGTCTAATGCATTTGTTTACATTACACACTTTGCTTAATGCAATTATCCGTTGCTTGCAACTTAATACTGACGAGAGACACGGAAGTTATCCTCGAACTGGATTATTTAGGCATGGATGCGGCTGGTAAGCGGTCCATGTATTATGTTGTAATGCCCAATAAATACTACAATAAACATTCTTGTCATATACTGCATTGTCATGCGTTTGCTATTTGTCAATTGCCCAACTGTAATTTGTTTACCCAGCATGCATATTATCTTTTATGGTGAGACACCACTAGTGAACTGTGGACCCCGGTCTATTCTTCTACACTGATAAAAACACCAACTGCAATCATCTGTTCCCTGTTACTTCCTGCAATTATTATTACTCCCCACACCATACGTTTAATCTTTTGTTTTCTGCAAGCCAGGAAGACTGACAACTTTCGTATTTCGTTAGGACAAAGTAGTTTTGTTGTGTGCAGGTCCACGTCAACAACCATATTTTCTAGCGCTGTTAGGAGACTTCTCCCATCAAGAGCCATATTTTCTGGTGCCGTTTTCAACCTTCTGAAGCACTTTTGACTCCTACTGGTTTGATAACCATGTTAGATTCATAAGGAAAAATTGCTGCTGCACTACATGATACCTTCCTCTTGGGGTCTCCCAACGAACGTGTGTTTTCACGTTATCAAGCACATTTTCTGGCACCGTTGCCGGGGAGTCAAGAGGCTACGGCAAGGGGAGTCTCACACTTCCAATCTCATTACTTTGTTTTTTGTCTTGCTTAGTTTATTTTATTTTATTTCATCTGTTTGCTTTTAAAAATAAAAAACACACAAAAAAAATCCTGCATCTGGTTATTTCGATTTATGTTTTCTTATCTTGTTTGCTTTTAGTCAAGAGGTTACTGTTTGCTTTTACCTAAGTTTACCATGAAAGACATAAAGGTAGGTTGACGTGGGCCTACCCTTCGGGTGACCCACTATGAGGATACCTGGTGCACGTACAAGGCTAAGGCCCAATGGCGAGCCTGCCAGCAAACCGCAACCATGGCCCACAAAGGGGGCCCAAGAGGACAACGTACGCTCCAAGATAAGCAAAACCTAAGTCGGTAGAAACCTATCTTACATGTAAACCTAGTCGGTTGCGAATCCCCGAGACCTAGCCTCCTATATAAAGGCTGGGAGGGCCGCCGATCTAGGTCAAGCAATACTCATACCACCAAAAGCCCTAGCGAGATCGCATCTCGCCGGGACGCCATTGTAGCTCCATTGTACACCTCAAACATCAATAACCAGACAAGCAGGAAGTAGGGTGTTACCCTCCGGGGGCCTGAACCTGGGTAAACCTTGCTTGTCAGCCGACGATACTACCAGCGCTACCACGTCTCTCCCCTTAATCTCAACCCTAGGTATCGAACCATGGGATTTGATGTGTTAAAACCACGTCAATTGGCGCCGTCTGTGGGAATGACTAGTGCTGGATCCGCGGTTTCGGCATCTCCATCTTCATCGATAACCGGCAACTCACCGGCTCCATCTTCATCGACAACCGGCAACTCGCCGGCTCCATCTTCATCGACAAACGGCAACTCGCCATCAATCATCAAGCCGATGTACTTCGGCTCCTTCGGATTCGACCCGCACTCGTCGATCGCTTGCCCGGTGTTCGCGGATCTCCACTCAGGTGCGGATCTGACATTCGGTAGCTTCAATTTCCATGTTAGCCGATGGGGAACGCATAACTTGATGGACCCGAGTCAACTTGCGGTGATCGCGCCCGCATCTCCATCGACTGCATCTGCACTGACCGTGACGTCGACCGCATCTCCATCAACAAACGCGACTGCATCGGCAACGCCTTCATCAACTACATCTCCATCGGGAGCGCCATCTTCACCGGCGCCTTCATCAACCGAGCCTTCGTCACTCGCGTCTCCACCGACCGCAAAATTCATGCCTTTTTCAATCGCGGGAGTCGCGTCTTCATCAACTGCTTCACCAAGATCGAAGAGGTCGAGTCTGCCTATCATGACGATGGTGACGGGCCTCTGATAACCCAGAAGAGCAGGAGATCACTGTAGCACCTCTCAATGTGGAAGTAGGGTATCGATCCGCAGGAGTGATACGTCTCCAACGTATCCATAATTTCTGTTGTTCCATGCTTATATTATACCATTTGCTACATGTTTTATATACACTTCGTATCACTTTTATGCATTTTCTGGGACTAACCTATTAACAAGATGCCACAGTGCCAGTTCCCTGTTTTCTGCTGTTTTTGGTTTCAGAAAGTTACTTCTGGAAATATTCTCGGAATTGCACGAAACAAAAGGCCAAGTCCCTATTTTTCCAGCACGTACACGGAGTCCGAAGGAGAGACGAAGAGAGCCACGAGGTGGCCAAACCACCTGGCGGCGCGGCAGTGGGCCCAGCCGCGCCGCCTGTGGTTTGGGCCCCTCGGGGGTCCGCCGACATCGCCCCTTCGCCTATTTATTCCCCGAGACGTGAAAACCCTAAAACACCGAGCCTTTCATCCAGAACATATTCGCTGCCGCCGCCGTCGTCAACCCTAACTCGGGGGGTTCTGAAGCTCTTCCCGGCACCCTGCCGGAGAGGGGAATCATCACCGGAGGGCTCTACATCGCCATGCCCGCCTCCGGAGTGATGCGTGAGTAGTTCATCCTTGGACTATGGGTCCATAGCAGTAGCTAGATGGTTGTCTTCTCCACTTGTGCCATCATGTTTAGATCTTGTGAGCTGCCTATCATGATCAAGATCATCTTATTGTAATGCTACATGTTGTGTTTGCTGGGATCTGACTTATATTGATACCTATGTGGAGCTGAATATTATATTATCATGTCTATGTCATTTGTGATCTTGCATGCTCTCCGTTACTTGTTGAAGCCTTGGCCAAGTGAATACTTGTGACTCCAAGAGGGGGTATTTATGCATGATAGTTGGGTTCAACCTCTATTTAACCTGGGATAGTGACAGCAAGTTCTAAGGTTGTAGATGTGTTGTTGCCACTAGGGGTAAAACAGCAATGCTTTATTCAAGGATGAATGTATTGTTTACATTACGCACATTACTTAATGCAATTGTCTGTTGCTTGCAACTTAATACTGGAAGGGGTACGGATGTTAACCGGAAAGTGGACTATTTAGGCATAGATGCATGCTGGATAGCGGTCTATGTACTTTGTCGTAATGCCCAAATGAATCTCATAGTAGACACCACAGCTCACACATGCATGTTATATGCACTTATCAATTGTCAATTGCCCAGCTGTAATTTGTTTACCCAGCATGTTAGTTATCTTATTGGAGAGACACCACTAGTGAACTGTGGACCCCGGTCCATTCTTTTACATCTGAAATACAATCTACTGCAATCATTGTTCTCTACTGTTTTATGCAAACAAACATCATTTTCCATTCGATACGTTTAACCCTTTGTTTTCAGCAAGCCGGTGAGATTGACAACCTCACTGTTAAGTTGGGGCAAAGTAATTTGATTGTGTTGTGCAGGTTCCACGTTGGCACCGGAATCCCTGGTGTTGCGCCGCACTACACTCCTTCACCAACACCTTCGAAGCAACCTCGTTTTCCTACTGGTTCGATTAAACCTTGGTTTCATACTGAGGGAAAACTTGCTGCTGCACTCATCATACCTTCCTCTTGGGGTTCCCAACTGACGTGTGACGTACAAGCATTGTTTCTGGCACTGTTGCCGGGGAGATATTCCCTCGTCAACTTAGAGCCACAACACGTTTTCTGGCGCCGTTGCCGGGGAAAACCGAATTGCTTCTGCAAGGGGAGTCTCTCACACCCAATCTCTTTACTTTGTTATTTGTCTTGCTTAGTTTATTTTTATTTAGTCTTGTTTGCTCTCTTTATCAAAAACACAAAAAAATTAGTTACTTGTTTATTTCGGTTTTGTTTTGTCTTGTCACCATCATGTCTTGTTCCATGCCTGTTGCTATGTCACCTGAGGAATTGATCTTCACTTTTAAACAAGGGAGTGAGGAGAATTTTAAAGAAGCTTGGTCTAGAATTAATGATTCCTTTGGTAAAACTGATCCTAAAATGACTTTAAGTTGCTTCTCACTAGCTTCTACTTTGGTCTAGCCCTTTGTTATAGATATGCTTTAGATGCTATTGTGGGAGGAGATTTCCTTCACTGTGATGGGGACCAAGCTTTTAATGCCATAAAAAAGTTGATTGCAACTTCTAGCTCAACTAATAAATTTGATTCGGCCCTTGTTAGCATCCATGCTAGATTAAACACTCTTGAGACACATATATCTTGTTTAAAGGACGGCTATAATCAAATTCGGGAATATTTTGACTATGTTCCAACAAATTTTGAACCTTCGATGTGGGTCCCTACGGTAAAGGTTGCTATTTGTGGTGAAACCTTTTATGCTCGTTGTGATATTATGTCTGAGTTTTGCCTTATGCCTAAAAGCATTTATGAAACTTTGAATCTTTGGGGACTTGCTGAAGGAGGAGAAGGAATAACTCTTACTGATAACTCTGTTATATTTCCCGAGGGGATAGCTGAGGGTGTGTTTACAACCTTTCTTGGGAGAACGGTGTCCACTGATTATCTTGTTATTGAATGTGCAGGGACAGGACAAATTACACTTGGAAGATCTCTGCTCAAATTAATGGGAGCAACCATAGATGTGGGAAAAGGCACTCTGAATCTTACCTCCACACCAAGGTGCGGCCATGTATTCCCCAAACCAAAGAGTAAGTCTAAGGGTAAGAGAGGTAGGCACATGGCCCTTGGTATTGATGTCAATGCTCCTCCACTTGATAACACTTGATTTTCACTTTCTGCGCCTAGCTGAAAGGCGTTAAAGAAAAGCGCTTATGGGAGACAACCCATCGTTTTTATTTGCTGTTATTTTTGTTTTCTTTGAGTCAAGGAGTTTTGTTACTTCTGTAGCAACTCCTTTGTATCTTTATTTTATCGCAATGTTGTGCCAAGTAAAGTTCTATATTGAAAGTTGATGCAAGATTTGGATTTCTGCGCAGTGACAGATTTTTAGCTGTCACGGATTTGAGCTTATCTCCCTGTAGAAAATTCAAAAAATTCTGAAAAAATCACGCATATTCCTGAGATATGTACGCAACTTTCATTATTTTAGGCCAGATCCATCTGAGCAACTTAAGTGCCTCGAAAAAATTCGTCATTCCAGACTGTTCTGTTTTTGACAGATTCTGCCTTTTGTTTTGCATTCGCTCTTTTACTGTGTTTGTGTGGATTTCTTTGCTCCACAAAGCATTGGTGGCTGTAGCTAATGTCCAGAAGCTTTGGGATTGATTGTATCATTACAGAATATGAGAATTTTTGATTATGCACTAACCCTCTAATGAGAACTGTCTTGAGTTTGGTGTGAAGGAAGTTTTCAAGGATCAAGCGAGAAGGGTGATATTATGTGATCAAGAAGAGTGAAAAGCCTAAGCTTGGGGATGCCCCCGTGGTTCATCCCAACCATATTCAGAGAGACTCATCCCCTTCTTCATCAACAAACTTATCAGGTCATCTCTAGTGAAACTATATTTTAATTCTTTCACATCTTATGCGCTTTACTTGGAGCGTCTGTGTGTTTTTATTTTTGTTTTTGTTTGAATAAATTCGGATCCTAGCAATCCTTGTGTGGGAGAGAGACACGCTCCGCTTTTTCATGTGAATACTCATGTTCTTCACTTATATTTGTTGAGTATTCTTAACTAGCTACTGCAGTGCTTTTAGCTCCTGTTTTTCATGCATCTCTTCGAGCTGTTAGCACTTGTTTATAAATACTCTCTTGCTGCATTATATTATCATTTGGAGAGTTTATGTTTAAATAAATTGATTGGTGTTTGTTTGGAAGAAAGAAAATGCTACATGTAGTAGTTGGTATTGGAAAAGACATATGCATTCTTGTAGATCATTGTCTTGTTTTGATTTGATGCTTTGCAATTGTTTTGAGCTCTCAAGTAGATCATGTTTAAGCTCTTGCATCATGTAGTTAAAGCCTAGTAGTGGAGAACTACCGTAGAGCTTGTTGAGACTTGGGATGCATATTTGTTCTCTCTAAGGTCTAGATATTTTCTGGTAAAATGTTTGAGCAACAAGGAAGACAGTGTAGAGTCTTATAATACTTGCAATATGTTTTTATGTGATTCTTGCTGTACCGGTTTATACTTGTGTTTGCTTCAAACAACCTTGCTAGCCTAAACTCTGTACTGAGAGGGAATGCTTCTCGTGCATCCAAAACTTGAGCCAAAACCCATGCCATTTGTGTCCACCATACCTACCTACTATGTGGTATTTCCTGCCATTCCAAGTAAATATTTCATGTGCTACCTTTAAACTATTCAAAACTTTATTACTCCTTATTTGTGTCAATGTTTTATAGCTCATGAGGAAGTATGTGGTGTTTTATCTTTCAATCTTGTCATTTACTTCTGACAGACTTTCACCAATGGACTAGTGGCATATACATCCGCTTATCCAATAATTTGCAAAAAGAGCTGGCAACGGGGTGCCCAGCCCCAATTAATTACAACTTTCATTAATAATTCTCTTCACATGTTTTGCCCTGATTTATCAGTAAGCAACTTAATTTTGCAAATAGACACTCCTCCATGGTATGTGAATGTTGGAAGGCACCCGAGGATTCGGTTAGCCATGGCTTGTGTAAGCAAAAGGTTGGGAGGAGTGTCATCTATAAAGAAACTAAAATACATGTGTAAACAAAAGAGAAGAGGGATGATCTACCTTGCTGGTAGAGATAACGTCCTTCATGGGAGCCGCTCTTGAAAGTCTGGTTGACAAGGGGGTTAGAGTGCCCACTACCATTCGTTGACAACAACAAACACCTCTCAAATACTTATTTTGTGCTCTCTATATGCTTTCGAAAACTTAAAAAGCTCTAGCACATGATTTAATCCCTGCTTCCCTCTGCGAAGGGCCTATCTTTTACTTTATGTTGAGTCAGTTTACCTACTCCTTTCTATCTTAGAAGCAAACACTTGTGTCAACTTTGTGTGCATTGATTCTTACATATTTACTTATTGCACTTGTTATATTGCTTTATGTTGACAACTATCCATGAGATATACATGTTACAAGTTGAAAGCAAATGCTGAAACTTAATCATCCTTTGTGTTGCTTCAATGCCTTTTACTTTGAATCTATTGCTTTATGAGTTACCTCTTATGCAAAACTTTTTGATGCTTGTCTTGAAAGTACTATTCATGAAAAGTTTTTGCTTATATGATTCATTGTTTACTCTTTATCTATTTGTTAGCAAACTATAGATCATTGCTTTGAGTCACTTCATTCATGACATGAGCCTTGCAATATATTGATCAAGATTGTGTGAAAGCATGTCTCCTCAGAAATTATTTGTTGTTATCGTTTTACCTACTCGAGGACGAGTAGAACTAAGCTTGGGGATGCTTGATACGTCTCCAACGTATCCATAATTTCTGCTGTTCCATGCTTATATTATACCATTTGCTACATGTTTTATATACACTTCGTATCACTTTTATGCATTTTCTGGGACTAACCTATTAACAAGATGCCACAGTGCCAGTTCCCTGTTTTCTGCTGTTTTTGGTTTCAGAAAGTTACTTCTGGAAATATTCTCGGAATTGCACGAAACAAAAGGCCAAGTCCCTATTTTTCCAGCACGTACACGGAGTCCGAAGGAGAGACGAAGGAGAGCCACGAGGTGGCCAAACCACCTGGCGGCGCGGCAGTGGGCCCAGCCGCGCCGCCTGTGGTTTGGGCCCCTCGGGGGTCCGCCGACATCGCCCCTTCGCCTATTTATTCCCCGAGACGTGAAAACCCTAAAACACCGAGCCTTTCATCCAGAACATATTCGCTGCCGCCGCCGTCGTCAACCCTAACTCGGGGGGTTCTGAAGCTCTTCCCGGCACCCTGCCGGAGAGGGGAATCATCACCGGAGGGCTCTACATCGCCATGCCCGCCTCCGGAGTGATGCGTGAGTAGTTCATCCTTGGACTATGGGTCCATAGCAGTAGCTAGATGGTTGTCTTCTCCACTTGTGCCATCATGTTTAGATCTTGTGAGCTGCCTATCATGATCAAGATCATCTTATTGTAATGCTACATGTTGTGTTTGCTGGGATCTGACTTATATTGATACCTATGTGGAGCTGAATATTATATTATCATGTCTATGTCATTTGTGATCTTGCATGCTCTCCGTTACTTGTTGAAGCCTTGGCCAAGTGAATACTTGTAACTCCAAGAGGGGGTATTTATGCATGATAGTTGGGTTCAACCTCTATTTAACCTGGGATAGTGACAGCAAGTTCTAAGGTTGTAGATGTGTTGTTGCCACTAGGGGTAAAACAGCAATGCTTTATTCAAGGATGAATGTATTGTTTACATTACGCACATTACTTAATGCAATTGTCTGTTGCTTGCAACTTAATACTGGAAGGGGTACGGATGTTAACCGGAAAGTGGACTATTTAGGCATAGATGCATGCTGGATAGCGGTCTATGTACTTTGTCGTAATGCCCAAATGAATCTCATAGTAGACACCACAGCTCACACATGCATGTTATATGCACTTATCAATTGTCAATTGCCCAGCTGTAATTTGTTTACCCAGCATGTTAGTTATCTTATTGGAGAGACACCACTAGTGAACTGTGGACCCCGGTCCATTCTTTTACATCTGAAATACAATCTACTGCAATCATTGTTCTCTACTGTTTTATGCAAACAAACATCATTTTCCATTCGATACGTTTAACCCTTTGTTTTCAGCAAGCCGGTGAGATTGACAACCTCACTGTTAAGTTGGGGCAAAGTAATTTGATTGTGTTGTGCAGGTTCCACGTTGGCACCGGAATCCCTGGTGTTGCGCCGCACTACACTCCTTCACCAACACCTTCGAAGCAACCTCGTTTTCCTACTGGTTCGATTAAACCTTGGTTTCATACTGAGGGAAAACTTGCTGCTGCACTCATCATACCTTCCTCTTGGGGTTCCCAACTGACGTGTGACGTACAAGCATTGTTTCTGGCACTGTTGCCGGGGAGATATTCCCTCGTCAACTTAGAGCTAGCAAGGAGCAAGAAGGAAAAGTTATATATTCCCTACAACTAAAGTGTCACAAGTTTTAGTTGATTATGCACTAAACAGGTTTAAAGAACAAGATGGTTGATTTAATGGATGGAAGTTTAATGTAACAAAACAAGAATGTAAAAGTGTCCCAATCCTCTTCAATGCAAGAGGACAAGACAAAGGTTTTCTCTTATAGGAACAATGGACATGGGTTCATGGGTTCACTCAATCCTCTCTCCCATCTATGGTGATTATCATGTTATAGATAAAAGTACACACAATTGTTATGCTTTAATAGTAAACTTCTATGACGGCTGCATGTCCTAAAATACATAGTTGAAAGAAAATAATCATTTGTGTTGCTAGGTCACCCTCGTAAGGCTAGCGTGGTTTGTTGTCACTCCCACATCATACTTCTTCCTTTTTACCCCCAGATAAAGGATGTTGGGCTGTATTGTGTCACTCAATACATATGCCGTTGTCACATCGGCCATCCCGTACCTACATACATCATACTTCATAATGGACAATATTCTAAACACTAGTGCAATGATTCATATTTCGTGTGCATGACCACATCTCTCTCATCTATCTACACTTGGTGGTGTCAATCACCTCATGACATGGATAAACAAGGCATTATGCATAATCGAACCATCACATGCATCATAGAATATCTCCAAAGTATGACAAGTCATAAAAGATCCAACACAACGGTAAATGCATAACAAATATCATCTCATACCACAATATCCACCATAGGAATTACATAGATAGATCCATACTTATGCAAGGCACATCATATGGACTTCAACAATGATCATACATAGAGAGATTAGATCAAGTTACCACCACAAACCCAAAGTCCAGGGGGTGGACTACTCCCCCTTCATCATGGTGATGATGGTGGAGAAGATGGAGACCACACCGGCAGCGCCCCGCTGGAGTTTTCCCCCTCCAATCTGCAACTCCAGGTCTCTGTTTCGTGGTTTCTGTGTTTCGGCGGCGCTCCTTTCCGAAGGGCGTCGGGGACTATTTTTATAGTCGTTTTTAGGTCAAGACGGAGGCTCGGGGACGAAGATCGACAGCATCGGAGGCTCGAGGCCCAGGATAAGGGGTCCCACGCGGCCAAGGAATCTGGCTGCGTGGGCCCACCTCTTTTGGCCCTCGGGTTTCCATTTTTTCGCTTCCTTCGCTCCTACGCTTTGTTCCTTCCAAGAAAATGATCCCCGCAAAATATTAGGTCATTTGGACGTCGTTTGGGTCCCTGAAACATCAAAATATAGAAAATAGGGTTTTCTGCCAGTGCAGGGTTAATTCCAGAAAAATAGGGAAACTGTGAAATATTCCCAAAATCAATATAAAACAATGATATAACCCTTATATGATGCAAATATGATTGAAATATAAGTAATATAATGCAAAGTTCATGTATGCATTTTACATGCATCAACATCCCCAAGCTTAACCTATACTCGTCCTCGAGTATGAAGGTGATAAAACTAACATGGACTTTGCTTTTTAATACTATCAATGGATATCAAAGATGATTACTATTGCTACATAAAGTCAAATGATTCATTCTTCAAAGGAATAGCAATATACAAGATGGATTATGAAGTGATATCAAATATTCAATGTAAGGATGTTCAATGATAATTCACAAAGTGTAACATAGAAGAAAATACTATGGACCAAATGTATGCACAATAAAAAGTAAAAACATCCTATAATGGTCATAGAGTATTCTTGTAAATCTAAATATAAAAGATGGACACTTTGGAAAGATATATAAATAAGTAGAGGTAAAACATGAATAAGTTTCATCTAGCTTCCAAATGCTTCTACTTAAGTTAATGTTTGCAATGTGGTATCCATTGGTGTGGAGCTCTCATTACCCCTATCATAGCATCTTGAATGGTTAAAGTTTAAAGTTAAAGCAAATATGAGTAGTGTGCTTGACAAAGTATGGGTTGAATGCCTCATGCCCCGTGAATACGAGTACCTACACCACGGTGTTACTCAACTCGGGCCACAAAGCAAGTTCAAGTTAAAGTCATTGTAATTAATATAATAGCGTCATCAAGAGTGTCAACTGGGGTACCTCTTGCCTCAGGACATGGAAACTAGCCCATGTCAAAATGACAAGACAAACAGACAATGAACAATCTCAGCACTCTTTTATTTACTATTTGTATAGCTTTTTATTATGACGTGCATCACTGAATGTTCACTTTGGTACGCTGTAAATTTCCACCAGGAATGATGCATGGCTTAGGTTAGCGGCCCAGTCGTCTCTCTAGCCATTTATACAAACTCCTCAAACTTACTAAGTTTCCGCATTTATTTGGCACCATGATAAGCATCCATAAACAAAAGTACATGATATCAACTAAATATAATTAAGAGCACGTTGAAAGCTTGCCATGTGACAGCACATATGAGCTAACTCCCAACCAAGACTCTTATCAAGCATACAACTTCATAATTTTAATCACAATGGTTCATGTTTATTAAGTGCAATAAAAGTAAAGTGTGCATCAAGTTCGTGAGAGTTTTTTAACCAACTTTCCCATAACAATCAATAACATAAGCATTTTAATTTGGAAACATAGATAATACAATATAACATGATAAACATACTCGGAATAGCATTAAGCTAATAGGTAGATTGTGAGGACCCCGGATTAGCTATCCGAGATACTCGTTATGTTTCCTGCAACAATCCCATGATCAGTCTGTTGTTGCACATAACTTGAATTGGCATCACAGGACAACCATAAATACCGAATAAATATACTTACGTGATTGAAGTTATAAGCTTCAACAGGTACTTGCAGCGGAATCACCAAACAACGTGGAGCCCGAGTCATTCGCCTTAACCCTACAGGCAGCTGACTGGGAAGCGCCCTAGTTTGCAAAGACGCCAGTGAACTCCTCCTCTTTAAAATCTGGCTAAGACAATGGCCAGGGACGAAACCAATATGAGTACATTTGATTGTACTCGCAAACTACCCCAACTCGAGCATGCACTAGTTTTGATAATCTTTAAAACCTTTAGTTTTAGATAAACATCTCTATATCTTTATTGAAAAAGAGAAGAGTAGATCTTACATCCTTGTTGAAGGCAAAATATTTTGAAAAGTAGTTTCTCAATATCTTGGTTGGAAACAAACCCTTTGGAAAAATAGTTTTCTCACCATGTTTGTTGAAAAAGGGTAAGAAGTCTTTTTAAACCTTTTTCTCGAAAATATACCTTTGGTTGAAAAGGTAAGAAATCTCTTTTAAAACTTTTTCTTCGAAAATCACCATCTTGTCCGTTTCTCCAAAACTCCTCCTTTCCCGAACATAGCCCCTTCAGGGTCACTCATTTTCCAGCAACCTCATACCAACTTATTGGAACAGGTATGAAACATCATCTCCACTTCAATTTCATTTTAAACCTAAACACTTTTCAAAACTTGCAAAGCTTGCACATGGTCTTAGGACAGCCTCCCAACTGTCCATATCCGAGGACTCGACTATTCGAATAGTTTTACCCTCTGCAGAGGTAGCACACTTTTCCCACACCCATCCGGTCACTCATCGTGTCAGCCACGTCCCGCCATACCAGGGGTATGCGAAGTTGAGTTCCCGGCCATAGCCTGTCCTTTGCTCATGCTAGTATAGGACCCTACCGCTACGAAACATTCCATCGACACTTAAATCCTCAGAAACTAAGTGTGAGGACTCGTAGTTCTGCCGGCGAATTTTAATGGCCCTACAAATCCTCTATCTCCATTTCATATCATAACAGCCCTTAGGCGTTCTTCTCTCTAGAGGACCCGGGTCAGGGGGTAGGTCCTCAGACCATCCCCTCATGGAACGAGGTTATCCTCGTTATTGAGGCATCCAGTACTAACATGAGCAAATTATATGACTACGCCCTTTCCCATATGTGGCTAAATGTGGTCGCACAGGTTATCGGCTGGTAGTCATAGTACAAAGACACAATGTGCATTTTTCATAAACATCACCATACTCCATTTCTCCACTTCCATACCGACATCCCGGTATACCATATTTTATCCACGGATTTGAAAAAGGAGTTTTGAATAATCAATGTTTTTCCCATCCTATAGTTTTATATAAACAAACTGATACTTCTACATAGGGTGGCAAAATAGTTTTTCATATATTTTTGAAAAGGCTTTCAAAATCATTTCCGATTTTCATAGCAAAATACTTTTAACCAAAACTTGGGTGGATCGTAATCTCACCAAAAGATTTTTATAATAGGCTTTTGAGTAAAAACAAATACATTTAGAAATTACTGCACACTACTAACACCTCTATATCGGGTGTCTCAATAATGTACCTGTATTTTGTAAAAGGGTTTTCAAAATCATAACTTTAGTGGCAAACACCACGTAAATCACTTATGCTTCTTACACGTAAAACATGTGAATCAAAATAGAGGTATATAGATGCAAGCTCAGTGAAGTAGCTTGCCTGGTTTCAGCATAATGTCCCTGGATTTCTCCTTGTTGATCAATATAATAAAAATCCCATCCTTCCTCGATCAATTCTCTCCAATTACCACTCCGGTTGCGTTATTATCTAGCGTCGCAAACAGGGAAATAAACAACAATCAATACACCAAACAAACCCACAAGTGGTGCACAGACAGATAACAACAACCAGCATCAAACTAATTATTCAAGCAACAAACTAGGATCTACACTTACAAGGGCCTCATACTAATTAGTGGTCTAACACTTATACACAAGCTAGGGCCAAATAATAGGTAGCAAGGGATGACATGCTATAATATCAGTAGCTATGGAATGCTACTGATGTTTAAGCAATATTTTCAAAAAATCAAACCACTCAAGGAAATTCATCCACAAACAATTCCTAACTCTAGGAATATTCTAGGAATTAACTACACTAGTAGTATTACTCTTAAATAAACATATGCAATACCAACTTTTCTAACACGCTAAAGATATGAGCTAACACACACATATCAGAGAGTACAGCACCTATGCATGCTAGAAATCACAAATAAGACATTAACACATTCTACAAAATTAAATAAACTATAAACAAGAATTAACAGAAAAGCACTAAAACTAGTTATGCACACCAAAAATAATATATAGCTCTGAAAATCACACCAAGCTAGATTTAGGTATTTCTAAACATAAACAAGGCCATACAATTGGATTCACATCAAAATTCATCACCAATAAATTTACACAAATCCTAGAAAAGGCTCTCTGGTCATTTACCAAAGTGGATGCCAATTTAATTAGAAAGCTCATTTGCATAAGGGGTAAATTGATACTGCTAGGTATCACTTAGATCTTTCCAAATCAGTTGAGTTTGCATCAATAGCTATCTTAGAGAAATAGTTATTGATATTTTGGTGAGGAGCAGCAGTTCTGGCTCACATTTATTTTTTCCAAAAATATTTACCCAAAAGTAGATCTGCAAGTTGGGTGTGGTCAAGAACTTGCAGAGGTACTACCTGAATTTTGGTTTGGTCAAAAATGCATTTTTCATATTTTATAACGATTTAAACCAGCAGTCAAGTTTCTGCCCAATTTTCAAATTAATAAACACAGGGAATAAAAACCAGCGCGCGGGCCAGATCTTGCTGGGCCGAGCCCAACAGTGGCCAAAACGGCCCACGGCGGTCGCGCGCGCGGAACGCGGCGCGGGAAAGGTGGTTTCAAGGAGAGCCGTTGATCGGGAGATGGACGGCTGAGGACTGTCTCCTTCCTCACCTAGGCATGCAATCACGCAGAGCGGCGGCGAGCTAGGTCATCAAGCACGGCGGCTCACCGTGGGGCTTCTGGGGACGGCGATGATGGTGGAGGCGAGTGCGGAGGGCGTGGGGAAGACAATGGCGTGGACGGCGAGGCTCGGGGATGCTCGGCTGGACCACGGCGAGTTCCGCTGCTTCCTCGGCCTCGGCGGAACTCCGGCGAGCTCCTGGCTTCCCTCCTCGGCCGTGGACGGCGCGGTGTGCGCAGCACGGCCGCGAGCAGCAGCAGCACTTGCAGCACGGCGCTACTCTCCTGGCGATGCAAAAAGAGATGGGGAGTGGAGGAGAAGCAGAGGGAGTGAGCGGAGAGAGGCAGGTGCAGCCTCGGGTGGAGTTTAAATGGAGGCGGAGGTGAGCACGGCATGGTGAGAGAGAGGGGTAGGAGAGGTGCGGGGTCCAGATGGAGGTGTCTGGGAGGTTGCGGTGAGCTAGGGGGGGGGCTGCAGAGGTGGTCGGCTGGTCGGGGGGGGGAACAGAGATGGCGCGGCGTGCTGCGGTGCCGTGTGCTGCCCGCCATGGTGAGCGGCGTGTACGGGCATGGACGGCGTGCACGCTAGGGAGCTTCTGCGGCGGTGTGGTCTCGTCGAGCAGGAGCAGAGGGTGGAGTGTGGTGCGGTGGACACGGCACGGCGTCGCCTCGAGGTCGCATCGTCCCTCTCCACGGAGGTGACCCGTGCGGCAGCGCGCCATGGACGGCAGTGGCGTGGCGCCTCGTGCACTCCTCCTCTGGGGTTAACAAGCACGTGTAACTTGCTTCCTTCGAGTGAGGGAGAGGTGTGGAGTGAGTGGGGGCTAGGGGAGGCAGAGGCGTGCAGGAGGGAGCACGATAGCGAGGAGCACGGTGGCGTGCAGGAAGAAAACATGTCCTCTCCTTCTTTTCCTTGCTTCACTGCCTCCTCTTCTCTCTTCCTTCTCTCTCTCTCAGGTCAAATCTAGGGCAAGCCAAAGGCTGGGTCAGGGTGGTGGCACATCAGTGAACAAAAGGGACAAGGTTTCCTCTCCTAATTCAACGCAAACCCACCATTTGAATGAGTTAGAAACGGTGACAGAAAACAGATTCAGAAAATTCAGTTTCAGACTTTGGGGAAATTTTCTAAGTGTTGAAAACTGTTAAAACTATCAAAAGTTCATGCATGTTTGAAGGATCAAAAGGACTCCAATTCTTTTGATTCAACTTGGGTTTTTAAGAACATGATAAGTATTTTCATAAACACATTTGTAATAATTTTAATAAAATAATTAAGACACTGAAAACATGTGATGAAAAGGGTACCAGACGGTTTTTTTCAGAAAAACCTAGTTTTAGAAACTGCTAAGTCCAGGGACTATTAAAATCAGTGGAAAGTTCAATCAAGGTTAACATAGCAAACAATCTCCAAATGTGGGAAATTCCAACTGGGAATTGTTGACCATGTTACAATGATTCAGAAACATATTTTCAATAATTTTCATAAAATGTGCAAGGCTAGGAAAACATGCTAAACATCTGGTATCATTCTGCCTTTTCTCGGGTTTTCAAAACTCTCTGTTTTTCTGTTTTAATAACTCGTCACCAAAACATGCATGCATAAAAAGGTTCCCAAACTCCAAAATTTAAAACAAGTGCATGGAGTTGTAGTCCACACACCAGAGAGAATTTTTGATCACAAAAGTCACACAATTGGATAGTCTGGCTCAAAGAAAACATAGGGTGAAAACAGCTAGTTGGAGAGGGTTTTAGGGAGAAAACCTAATTGGAAAAACCCACACAAATCACAATGCATTTTTGTTTCCTTTGATGATACCTTGCTAAATGATGTTGTCAAGGATGGGTTGGTTGAGCTCAAAGAGAACTAGAATGGATGTAAGAAAGGCTGGCAAAAGATTTCACAAGATGGAAGGATATAGCCACTGATTCTGGGGATGATGTCCTAAGGGCTTGAAAACAATGTGTTGAAAAGCTCAAATATCCAATTTCACAACTTGGATAGGAATAGAAGATACAGAGAAGATGAGACTTTAAGAAGGTGCGTTGATGAAAGTATCAAGATTCCCATTTATGTCATGAGGCCAAAATAGATGAGGGTGAGATAGAATTAGACCTGATACTGAGGCCTGGACTTGTTATTTATAAAACCATTTTATTTTGGTTTACCTAACACAAACAATCCTCCACACAAAGTCAAACAGAGCAATGGGAAGTGAAACACAAGCAAAAGTCAGGCATTTCAAAAAAAGTTTTTGTTGGTTCTGAATTTTGGGGTCTTAGTTTTAAAATTTGGGATGTTACATAGATATGGTGGACTCACTGGAAAACTTTGGTTGAAGGTGTTGGAAAACAAGTTTCTACTTGTTGGAATTTTTGGGCTAGCAAAAGGGAGAAAGTTGACCGTCTAAATGCATGCATAAGTGTCCATAGAACTAATCAATCCATGTTAAAAAAAGTAAAGTAACATTCAGCATCAAAACATTAATAAAAGATAGCTCTTGATAAAACACTTGCAAATTAATACTAATTAAAAAGCACATGAATCATGCAACTATATGTATCTTTTTGAATCAACTCAAACATCCCTTTCCCAATCTTTTTAATAGCATCCAATCTTAACTAAACCCAAATTTCCAGTAGCTCTCTCATAACATAAATGAAAAGTGGTGGTCTCACAAATAAAAACCAAACCGAAATAACAAAAATAAAAGATGCTCCAAGTTTATGCGATAAAGTGCATTGATCGAAAGACAGAAGTTAGACGTGTGCAAACCGAGAGTGTGTTGGTCCAATGGGGTTGTCTCCACATCCCCAATCTTATGGTCTTCACCATCCTTAGATAGCTCTTGGTGCATCTCCTCTAATCCCCGTGAAAAAACTTCAAAACACCGTTTCTCCCATTTGTTTTCTATGGGGCGACATTAGTAGTGATAGACAAATGAATTGCATACTGCATAAAATCCTTAAACAAAAATTCATATGAATATCCAGAAAGTGTATAATGTTGTATGCCTACTTATAAACTCAATTGGATAAAAAAGATTCAAGTTAAAAGTTCAAAGAATGCATCAAACAAAATGGGACAGAATCTGTCCAGAAAAACAGCAGCAGCAAAACACATTTTTCTACCCTACTTAAGTATGTCGAAAAAATCTGAAAAAATTCACGCTTACAGAGGATGAAAGGTTGCAACTACAGTTCAAATTTCAGCTCATTCGGAGTCACATGATAGGAATGAAAAATCATACCGTGCACAGATTCGTGTTGGAATGAAATCTCCGAATGCAAAAAGCAACTTTTTCAAGCCAAAATAGGTAAAACTTGGCACTTTATTAAAAATTCCTGAAACAAAAAAAAACTAAGTCTCTTGTTACAGCAAGAGGACACAAAGAAAATAAAAAATAAAAACAACCGGGTTGCCTCCCGTAAAGCGCTTTCTTTATAGCCATGTAACTAGGCTTCTTACTTTGGTGATCATGAAGGTTGAAGCTCATGAGGGAGCTTGTTCTTTGGTGTGTCCCTCTTCCTTGAGAAGTGTTCATGCATAATACGAGGGTCCCATGGTGTTATCAATACAATCAAAATAATATTCAAGTTGAGACCTAGTAGAGAGAAAAACAAAACACAAAAGTAATAACAACAAGGTCTAACTTTCTTTCTATGCATTGACATTTTGTATATGAATGTAGCACAATAAATAGAAATTTTCCAATGCATATTAACAGTAGATACTTGCAACTTATAGTTATTAGCAACATAAAGAGGGCTCTTATCACCTCCTCTTTCATAATAGTTGCAAGAAGTAAAAGTAAATTCACCCATATAACCATTGGACTCATCCAACTTAGATAATTTAGGTACATAAAGAGGATCATTAAATTTATTATGGAATTCATTAGCATGCTTCCCTCTTTCAAAATAGTTATTAAGATCAATATCAAGTTTAATATCCTGGTTGCAACAAAGATTTGGAACTAAAGGTAATTGCAAACCACATAAGTATTTCTCAACATAAGCAAATTTCTCCTCTATGGTGTAATTAGGAGAATCCAGAAACAAAGTAGGACTCTCATGAGTAAGAGTAACATCACAAACAACAAGTATATCATTTTTATCCTCACATAATTTAGTAACAACTAAACATGGAGGTTTATCAATAAGCATAGGACCATCATCTAAAGCATTATCATATAGCATATTTAAGCAATACTCCTCATTATCATCAATAAGTTCACTAGTAGCATTAATAGAAAGTAAAGGAGCATTATTAGTTTCATCATAATAGCATGAGTTATCATATAGGACCATAGAATTTTTAGTTTGACACTCATCATAACATGGGTTTTCATAAATAACAAAAGACTTTTGAGTTTGAGTGCTACTATCAAATGTTGATGGTGAAGTTGGGAGATCCAACTCTTCCCCAAGCTTAGGTTGGAACACATCCATTTCAATCTCCTCGTCACATACTTCCTCTTCCAAGGTTATGTTTTCATTATCCTTTTCCTGCAAAATATTAGTACTTTCCATGGCAGCAAGAATTCTTTCTTTAACATAAACATTATCACTAAACTCTTTTTTGCAATGTTGGAGAAGAATATAAATGTGTCCTTTCATTACACGAGCTTCATGACTAGTTGCAAAAAATTTATCAATAAGAAAGTCTATTTCATGGGCTGCAACATAAGCAATATATTTCTCAACTTGTTCTATATCAGGGCATGAAAATTTATTTTCACGATAACAAGCAATTAGAGGATCACTGTTGTGCTTACATTGATAGGGAGAGTGTTTATAGTCTTTTCTAAAGCAGCAGGTTACATCATGTAATTCACAAAACTCAATAGCCATATCATTGAGATGTTCAAGTAATTCAAGCATTCTATTTCCTTCTTTGGTTGATTGATATTTTGACATAACCTTCCTCCATAGCTTAGATGATTGTAAGATATAAAACAAGATAAAATAAATCTAAAGTCTAGTGCACAAAAGAATAGAAACTTAAGCGCTACGCTCCCCGGCAACGGCGCCAGAAAAGTACTTGATAACCCCCAAAAGCAGGGGATCAATGTAGCACCTCTCAATGTGCAAGTAGGGTATCGATCCGCAGGAGCAAGAAGGAAACGTTATCTATTCCCTACAACTAAAGTGTCACAAGTTTTAGTTGATTATGCACTAAACAGGTTTAAAGAACAAGATGGTTGATTTAATGGATGGAAGTTTAATGTAATAAAACAAGAATGTAAAAGTGTCCCAATCCTCTTCAATGCAAGAGGACAAGACAAAGGTTTTCTCTTATAGGAACAATGGACATGGGTTCATGGGTTCACTCAATCCTCTCTCCCATCTATGGTGATTATTATGTTATAGATAAAAAGTACACACAATTGTCATGCTTTAATGGTAAACTTCTATGACGGCTACATGTCCTAAAACACATAGTTGAAAGAAAATAATCATTTGTGTTGCTAGGTCACCCTCGTAAGGCTAGCGTGGTTTGTTGTCACTCCCACATCATACTTCTTCCTTTTTACCCCCAGATAAAGGATGTTGGGCTGTATTGTGTCACTCAATACATATGCCGTTGTCACATCGGCCATCCCGTACCTACATACATCATACTTCATAATGGACAATATTCTAAACACTAGTGCAATGATTCATATTTCGTGTGCATGACCACATCTGTCTCATCTATCTACACTTTTTGGTGTCAATCACCTCATGACATGGATAAACAAGGCATTATGCATAAATCGAACCATCACATGCATCATAGAATATCTCCAAAGTATGACAAGTCATAAAAGATCCAACACAACGGTAAATGCATAACAAATATCATCTCATACCACAATATCCACCATAGGAATTACATAGATAGATCCATACTTATGCAAGGCACATCATATGGACTTCAACAATGATCATACATAGAGAGATTAGATCAAGTTACCACCACAAACCCAAAGTCCAGGGGGTGGACTACTCCCCCTTCATCATGGTGATGATGGTGGAGATCTTGGAGAAGATGGAGACCACGCCGGCAGTGCCCCGCCGGATTTTTCCCCCTCCAATCTGCAACTCCAAGTCTCTGTTTCGTGGTTTCTGTGTTTTGGCGGCGCTCCTTTCCGAAGGGCGTCGGGGACTATTTTTATAGTCGTTTTTAGGTCAAGACGGAGGCTCGGGGACGAAGATCGACGGCATCGGAGGCTCGAGGCCCAGGATAGGGGTCCCACGCGGCCAAGGAATCTGGCCGCGTGGGCCCACCTCTTTTGGCCCTCGGGTTTCCATTTTTTTCGCTTCCTTCGCTCCTACGCTTTGTTCCTTCCAAAAAAATAATCCCCGCAAAATATTAGGTAATTTGGACGTCGTTTGGGTCCCTGAAACATCAAAATATAGAAAATAGGGTTTTCTGCCAGTGCAGGGTTAATTCCAGAAAAATAGGGAAACTGTGAAATATTCCCAAAATCAATATAAAACAATGATATAACCATTATATGATGCAAATATGATTGAAATATAAGTAATATAATGTAAACTTCATGTATGCATTTTACATGCATCAGCCTCGCATACTACTCGACGACTACGTCGACTCCGACATTTTCACCAACTGCAGCGGTGGCGGCGGAAACCAAGTTTCGCACGCCATCCCCTACCAGGTCTGCGTGGCCTTCGAGAACGGCAACGACGGGAGAGATCCCGAAACATCTGAGGCTGCGCTCACCGCAACGCGCTAACCTACCCAATGACGGTGACTCTGCCAGATGGGAAGACAACACTCGTCATCACGGAGGAGATGGCGGCAAAAGCAAAAAAGGCCATCCAGTAGTGCCTCATGATGCCCGAAGACTCGACCCGTGAGGAGCTCGCAACACATCAATACCTCATCTGGCAAGAGAACCTTCGACTGAAGAGCTATCAAGCAGCCCTCGACGAGCGCAGGAGGTAAGCTAGTGCATCGAGTGTGCGAAGAGCGGGACTATCCTTCAATCCTCGGGGCGGACGGACCCAAGACGCCACTCCAGGCTACACCACCTCTCGGAAAGAGACAGAGCGACCTTATCCCGCAATTTGGACGTTTCTTTCATGACGCACGACGAGGAGGGAATTCCTATCCCCAAAACAGCCACGGGAGCTTTGCTCTCGGTGGCCACATACCTGAGAACAACACAACCTCCCGAAGGCGACCCTAATGTGGCTCTGCACCGTCAGCAGATCAAATCACTCAATCTGGCCGCTACGGCCATAGTCCCAGAAGCCGAGGTCGCTGAGGGAAACACGACACGTGGAGGAGGCAGAGGGCACCACGCGGCCAACCCACGGCGAGACCTGCGGACTTGCGATAATCGCGACCGCGCAGTAACCATCCACGAGGACAGAGACCGCCGGCGCCGCGACGACGACGGATGGAACCGAGGACAACCAGCCACTCGCCACCTCAGGGAAGGCGAGGACGCGCGCAACGTCATAACCCAGCGCAGGGTCAACAAAAGCCGGTCCAGGAGATCCTCTCGCTCCTCCAGCAGCGAATCACACTCTGATGACGAGTTCGACCCTGCGGATCTTTGTGCTTCACCCGACGCATTCGCGAGAGCAGGATGCCCAAAGGGTTCAGATTAACATCTGAAACACCCAAGTTCGACGGTCGCCAGGAACCATCATCCTGGCTGAAAGACTACAAGATAGCAGTCTCCTGTCAGCGGGGCACAACAACAACGGCGATGCAATACATCCAACTGATGCTAGTGGGTTCAGCTCGCGACTGGCTCAAGAGCTTACCCAATAGCTTATATGACTCATGGGATCACTTCAAGGAGGACTTCGTCAAAAACTTCGTCGCAACATGCGAATGGCCCGCAACATTCGAAGAGTTGCGAGCATGCAAACAACGATCAGACGAGTCGCTGCGATCGTACATCCGGCGTTGGACCACCATATGCAACTCCGTGGGCGCAGTTTCAGAGGATAGAGCGATCGATGCGTTCACCCGAGGCGTTGCCAGGCGGGACCTCCGAGAGGCACTCGGGCGTGAGAAGCCTGGATCCATCGCCCAGCTCATGAAGGTGGTCAATGAGTGGGCAGATGGCGAAGACTCGGTGCGAGAAGAGCACCACGGGTCACCGCGTGGCGACATCGACAACGGCAACTGGAGTCGCAAAGATAGCCGCGGGAATGATCGAAGGCGGAAGCGCAAATATCGCCACTACGATGACACAGAAGGCACCGAACTGGTGGCGGCTGGATACGTCGACACACGCGATGATCAAGGTCGCAGTGGAGGCCGTCAGGATGACCGCAGCCGCGACTATGGACAACGCAGCGATGGGTACCGCAAGCGGGAGTGGCGGAAAACCCGCGACGACCCGCAAGACCAAGGCAAACCCGCAGAAGAAATAGAGGAGGAATGCAGATTCCACATGTACAAGGGTGAGGACGGAAAACTCCACTCAATCCACCTGCTGAAGGATTGTAGAAATTTCAATAGGCTGGAGAGTGAGCATTCAAAACGCCTTCACGCGGCTCCCGCCGCCGCCGCAAACGGAGCCCCTCCAGCACCTCCAGCACCAGCCGGGCACATGGCGGGTGCAATACATCATCAACCGCGCATAGAAGGCCCTGGAGCAGCAGCGGATCAATATCCTCAGCCTCAAGGACAAATGAACATGATACAAAAGGGACGCCCCTCCAACGGCTTCAAAAGTTGCACACTCGACAGGTTAACCTGGCCACCATGTCACCACCTGCCGTGCCCGAATACTTGAAAGGGTCCGAGACCAGCATCACATTCTCCCGCGAGGATCACCCGCCTGCCGTGGTGCGTCCAGGACACGCCGCCTTAGTGCTTGACACCCAGATCGGTGGGTTTGCCATGTCGAAGTATTCATGGATGGAGGAAGCGGAATCAACATCTTATTTGCTGACACACTACGCAAAATGAACCGCTCGGTGGAAAATCTGGCAAAATCAGAGAACACCTTCCATGGCATTGTTCTGGGCAAGGCAGTCTACCCGCTCGGCACAATACAACTCGAAGTTATCTTTGAGGACACTTCAGGTCAGAGACGATTGAGTTCGAGGTAGTCTACTGGAAGTCACAGTACCACGCCATTCTTGGGCGCCCGACGTTCGCTCGATTCATGGCCGTCCCGCACTACGCCCACCTCAAGCTGAAGATGCCAGGACCCAAGGGAGTCATCACAGTGACCGGCAACTTCCAGCGCTCGGATAGCTGCGATCGGGAGTTCAGCAAGATCTCTGAGATGTTTGGCATGCAGGAGCAACTCGAAGAGCTCTTTCTCACCAACGATCGCACCCTCTTTCCTGAAGCCAAGAAATTGGCACCCGACAGTGCCTTCAATGCCACAAACGATACGAGATCGCATCAGGTGCAACCGACGGACCCAGCCAAGACGGTCAATGTGTCATCAAGCTTGTCTCCGCATAGGAAGGCGCGCTCGTCAAGTTCCTTCGTGAGAACTGGGAAATTTTCGCCTGATGTCCAGCTGACATGCCTGGTATATCCAACTATTTGCAGACACCAGACCCGTGAAGCAAACAATGCGCCGTTTCTCCAAGCCGAAATGGGAAGCCATATGACAGGAAGTCGACAGACTGCTCGCCGCCAAGTTCATTCGCGAGATCAAGAAATCAGATTGGGTAGCTAACCCCGTCCTTGTACCAAAAAAGCATACAGACATACTTCGCATGTGTGTCGAGTTCACAGCTCTCAACAAATGTTGTCCCAAAGACCACTTCCCGCTGCCACGCATCGACCAGATAGTCGATTCGACTGCGGGCTGCACATGTCTATCCTTCCTGGATGCCTACTCAGGCTGCAACCAGATAAGGATGAAGGTCGAAGACGAGGACAAAACAGCTTTCATAACGTCATTCGGCGTTTATTGCTACACAACCATGCCCTTCGGGCTCAAGAACGCGGGTGCCACGTACCAGCGCATGATGCAGAACTGCCTCAAGGAGCAGATCGGACGAAACATCCAAATATATGTCGACGACATCGTCATCAAAACCAAGGAGGAGGACACACTCCTCGACGACCTGCGAGAGACATTCTCCAACCTCAACCGCTACACGATCAGGCTCAATCCTAAGTGTGTCTTTGGAGTGCCAACCGGACAGCTTCTGGGGTACCTCGTCTCGGCTCGAGGCATTGAGGCGGACCCAGAGAAAATCCAAGCCATCCTGACCATGGAGCGGCCGACCAAGCTTCGAGAGGTGCAGAAGCTAGCAGGTCGGGTGGCAGCCCTCAGTCGCTTCATCAGCAAGCTCGGTGAAAAAGCACTCCCATTCTATTAGCTGATGAAGAAGTCAGACAAATTCGAGTGGACACCAGAAGCACAAGCAGCTTCATCGACCACAAGCGTGTCCTGACGAGCCCTCCAGTCTTAGTCGCGCCTCGGGAACGCGAGTCGCTGTATTTATACGTCTCCGCCACCAACAGGGTGGTCAGTACCGCGCTTGTCGTCGAGCGCATGGAGGAAGGACATGCCCATGGCATACAGAGACCTGTATACTATCTCAGCGAAGTTCTCTCCATATCAAAACAGCGGTACACGCATTATAAGAAGCTGGCCTACGCGTGTTCATGTCATCGCGAAAGGTCGTCCACTACTTCGCCGAGCACCCGATAACTGTCGTCAGCTCGGCGGGACCGGTGACATACTCACCAACCCTGACGCAACTGGAAGAATCGCCAAGTGGGTCATCGAGTTAGGACCTCGAGACATCAAGTACGAACACCCGAAAGCAATCAAGGCGCAAGTCCTTCCTGACTTCACCACCGAGTGGATCGAAGCCCAGTTACCAGGAGTCCCAGATGTGTCCAGCTCATGGACCATGTATTTTGATGGGTCGAAGAAACATGAAGGCGCGGGCGCAGGCGTCGTACTCACATCGCCAAAAGGGGACAAGCTTCGTTACGTCCTGCAGATGGACTTTCCAAAACCCTCCAACAACGAGGCAGAGTACAAGGCCTTACTACACGGCATGCGGATGGCCAAAGCTTGCGGGTGCACCCGACTCATGATCTACGGCGACTCAAATCTCGTTGTACAGCAATAAATGAAGACCTGCGATGCTACAATAGATAACATGATCGCATATCGCGAGCTGTACAACATCATGCAGGGCAACTTCGACGGTTGTGAGCTGCATCACATTGGACGTGAAAGCAACGAGGAGGCAGACATGTTAGCCAACCTTGGTTCCACCAAGGCACCAGTTCCACCTGGCATTTTCCTCAAGCGAATCGAGCACATGTCGATCAAGACCAAGCACATAGCAGTACCATTGGCGCAAACCGATGCAGAAAGGACTCTCCTCCACCGAGCACTGAGGATCGGCCAGTCGAAGTTCTCCTCATCGAACCGACTTGGACGCACCCTTTCCTCGCATACATGTTGCGCAACGAACTGCCAGAGGATGCAGCAGAATCACGACGTGTCACTCGACGTGCCAAGGCGTACACAATCATCAAAGGCGAGTTGTACAAACGCAACATATCAGGGATCCTCCAGAGGTGCATCGCATTCGAGGACGGCAAGGCCATCCTACGAGACATCCACGCAGGAACCTATGGACACCATGCAAGCAGTCGAGTACTCGTCGCCAAGGCCTTCCGAGCAGGGTTCTATTGGCCAACAACACTCAAGGACGTAGATGACATAGTCAAGAGGTGCATCGGCTGTCAAAAATTCGCAACCAAGCCGCACGCACCCGCATCAGAGCTGAAAATAATACCACTGGCATGGCCCTTCGCCCAATGGGGACTCGACATGGTCGGGCCACTCAAGAAATCCTCGCGTGGAGGACACACCCACCTCTTGGTGGCAGTCGACAAATTTACCAAATGGATCGAAGCGGTCCCTATCACAAACTCGGCCGCCGCGACGGCGGTGAACTTCATCAAGTCAATCATCTACCGCTTCGGGGTCCCTCATAGCATCATAACTGACAATGGTACAAACTTCACGGCTGAAGAGTTCCGTGACTTCTGCAAAGACCAAGGTGTCAAGCTCAACTACGCATCTGTAGCGCACCCGCAGTCGAACGGTCAGGTGGAAAAGGCTAACAGACTTGTGTGCAGCGGGATTAAGAAGCGGCTCCTGGTGCCACTCAAGAGAGCTGCAGGTGCTTGGGTCGAAGAGGTACCATCCGTACTTTGGAGTTTACGCACTACTCCAAACAGGTCCACACAATTCATGGTGTACGGTGCAGAAGCAGTCTTGCCCTTTGATGTGCAGTTCGACGCACCTAGAGTTGTCGCATACGAAGAACAAGAAGCGGAGGATGCACTCGAAGATGGCGTCGACACGCTGGATGAAGCACGAGACATCGCGCTAGCTCGAACCTACCAGCAGAACCTCCGCAACTACCATAGCCGTTGACTGTGAACCAGGTCCTTCATGGTTGGCGACCTGGTGCTTCGCCTGAAGCATAAGAAGGTGCACAAGCTCGCCTCCCATGGGAGGGACCCTTCATCGTCACGGAAGTCATCGATGGCGGACCATACCGTATGAAGCACGCGAAGCCGGGAGAGCTCTCGCACAACCCTTGAAACGTTGCGCACCTACGCCATTTCTATGCTTAGGCTGCTCAGTCATCAATGTAATAGCGCATAATGCCAAAGGCAGCAGGTTTCAGACGCACTCTTTTCCTTACCAGGGTACCTAAGGGGACTGGAAGATTTTTAATGAGTCGGCCTGCCAGCTTAAGAAAAATTGGAATAAAAGCAATGTTCCGCTATCTTCTTTGGTCATAGCAAATTCATAACACCTCGGCCGCACCCGAACACTCGAGGGCTGCGTCGCGCAGGTTAAAGCAAAATTCATAAAACTTTGGCTGCACCCGAACACTCGGGGGCTGTGCCTCACAGGTTAAGCAAAATAACAGCACCTCGGCCGCACCCGTACTATCGGGGGCCGCACCGCATAGTTCAAGCAAATTCAAAACACTTTGGCCCCACCCGAACACTAGGGGGCTGCGCCATGTAGATCTCAAACTTCACAAATCGCCGAATGCACCCGAACACTCGGAGGCTGCGTCCAACCGACCGCATAAACTGAAACCAAAATAATCGCAAACTTCACACTCGGGGGCTACGCCCCGCATATACATTACAATTGTCCATAATTGGCTCGCAACGAGCATACATACATACAAACTGCCGAAACGCAGTAACTAAACTACACATATACCTACAAGCCTACGAGGCAGAGACCGCCTACTGCGGCTCTTCCTTCGGCTCCACCAAGGCTCCGTTTCCTTCAAGACTGGTCCATGATAACGCAAGCAGGCTCCCGAGTCGCCCGGTAATGCTCCTGCATTAACACAGGATCACTACCGATCGCGGGTGGAAAACCTTGAGCAATCCTCCCCAAGTCAAGGTGCGGGCGGTGAACCCGCACGAAGGCGAGTGCAACAGTGGCTCCGCCAATAAGTTGCTCTCGAACAAATTTCTTGATAACTTTGCCTTCTCGAAATTTCTTCAGCAACGTTGCAAGACCCTGTGGCTGCTCATTCAGCGGGAACAAAGCTCGATGAACTCGAGCCAAAGCCGACCTACAAGTTTCGAGCAAAATACCTGCGCTCCAGGCACGGTCTTGAAGTCTAGCCAGCACAAGGCCTCTCGCCCTATCGGACCAATAGGGGTGAGTAGAAAATTGTGTGTTGTTGGCATAACCGTCCAGGCGGTCGCGCAAACGCGCCGCTTCGGCCGGCCCATCCATACAAGCACCTGCACAGTCACAAAAATATCATAACAGCCCATTCGCAAAAGGACTCGACGCTTGTTTGGGTACACTTACACTCCAGCTGCAGGTTCACCTTGTCCAGCTCTCCAAGCAAATAGGTCTCCTATGCCGTGGCCGGTGAAGGCCTCGACTGCAACTCAGCCAGCGCACCTCTTGTGTCCTTCAGCTCTTGCTCCACCCTCACGAGTTTCGACTGAAGATAGTTGATGAGTTTCTCATTGTTCTTGCTTCGGGAACCGCCTTAGGAGCAACACCTCCAGAGGAAGAGCCAGCAGACGCGTCGGTGCTCCAGGCTACACAAAAGCAACTTTAGTTGTAAGAATTGGCAAAATCAAGCGTGAACCCCGACTAATAGACTCGGGGGCTGCAATTTTGGGAAGCACACTCAAAACACAGAAATGGAAGCAAAAGTATTACATTCCTTAAACAATAAAATAGGGTCATGGTTCATTACAAGCAAAAGAAGATTCAGAAGGGAGTCTGTCTTGCCATCTAAGACATCGACTCCGACCTAGACCTAGAGGTGCGGGCAGCACGGTCGGAAAAGGGGGCGGCACGCTTTTCCATCATCGCCACCATGTCCCTCGACAGCGTCCCTGCCTGCTCCCTCATGGCGTTCGTCACAGCCGACTTTCCGTCAGATCTCTTCGGAAAGCCGGCTACAACTTTCTCGAAGTCACGCGGGTCAAAGTTGTAGCCGGCTTTCCGAAGAGATCTGACGGGTCAAAGCTGAAAGAAGTCAGCGTTGAGCTCCTTCTCCAGCTCCTGCACGCGGGTCAAAGCCGCCTCCCGGTCGCCCGTGCACAGGATATACGAAATTCGGTGTCAAAAAATCAATAGTGCAAAGAAGTAACAAGGCCAACGCGGAAGATGCTTACGGTCCGACTGCTCCATCTTGGACCGCAGCTGGTTGCGCTCCTGCTCCATCCGAACATATGTCGCACCCGACTCCAGCAGGGTGTGGAAGAAAGGCTGCAGATACAATCAGGACTTTAGAAACGGTAGGCAAAAGAAGCACGAGTTTGAGCCTATACCCAACTACAACGTGAGCGCTGTCGCGCACCCGATAAATATAAGGTCCAGATGACACTTACGTGATCATAATGTGCCGGCAGCGGAGAACCTGATGAAGAAGGCGCGTCATCCTGTGGTTTGGGTGACGCAGTGGCAGCTCCAGCTGGTTGTGGTTCCGCCCGGACCGCTTCACCCGAAGACGAAACAGGAGTCACCTCGGGGACGCTCGGTGGCACTTTGGCCTTCGGAAGGACTTCCTCCTCCGGGCTGAACAGTAAAAATTCAGAACACAGGCGAATACATGGAACCTAGGCAAAATATCGAGTGCTTACCTCGCATCTTTGTCATCACTCAGAAGATTTGTGAAGCCAAGATGCGTGCCAAATTCCGAGCCTCCTTCGGAAGGGCTGTGCGCAATGGGGTCACCACCATGGGTTCCCTCGCGTCAGGAGTCGAAGAGCCCGAGTCCTCACCATGCTCGGTCACCGGGTCCACGGGAGCGGGCTGGCCGCAGTCGAAGTCGTCTCACTCAGACGGAGTCGCTTCGCGGCTGCTCTTCCTCCTCCTGCTCGGACTCCTCCACCTCCTCGACTGGCGTGTGCGCGGAGGCAAGAGAGACATCGTCGCTGTCTGGCTCAGCCGTCAGAATCTCTCCCTCCGTAGTCCTCCCATTTTCGGGCAGGGGATGCAAATGCTTGGGGGAGACATGACCCTGCATTCGCAAACCCAAAATAGTCAGTCGAAAGCATACATTTTGGCAAAAAGGAAAAGCATAGACCGAAACACACCTCTGGGCGTGGATGCTCACTGTCAAACGCATCAACCAGACAATCGAGACGGCAGGGGTCATTCGCTGTCAATTTGGTCAGTGACCGAACTCGAGTCTTCACCTCTCTCTTTGAAGGAAGAGGCTCCTCCTCTGCCAGGCACGTCGGGTCGCGTGCGCCATGGAACTCCCACATTTGGTGCGACCGCACGCGCAAGGGCTGCACTCCTCTCTTGATGAAAGTCGACATCAGATGCAAGCCGCTAACTTCGCGAGCAACGGTCTTCAGAAGTCCCGCAACCTTCGCCAACAAAGGCTTCGCTTCGGCCTCTTCGGCGGCGGACGTCTAGTGCAGCCAGGCTTGGGTCTTCACCAGCGTCGCGTGGGCGTCGAAGTCCGGCAGCCCTCCCTGCTGGGTCCTGAAGTAGAACCACTTCTTCCTCCAGTTCTGCGCTGACTCGACTTGCTTCAGGTCGAAGTAGTCGACTTCCTTGCGGGCCTGGATGTTGAAACCCCAACAGCATACACACCGTCCGCACCAGCGTTCCTCTTCACGTTGAAGATCTTCTTCCACAAGCCCCAGTGCGGGTGCACCCCCAGAAGCACTTGCACAGCACGACGAAGCAGGCGACATGCAGCAAGGAATTGGGTGAGAAGTCGTGCAATTGCACCTTGTACACATACATTAAACCTCGCACGAAATCGTGAATGGGGAAGGAAAATCCCCTGTTCACGAAATCATGGAAGCAAACACGCTCGCCCTCCCTGGGTTGAGGGCTTGCCTCGTTTCCAGGCAGGCGCGTTGGCAGCTCCTCGGCGGAGGGAAGCCATCCATCCCGCCGGTACGCCTCCAGCTGCGCGGCCTTCATGGTGGACCTCGTCCAATCGCCGACTTTCTTCTTCAGCGTGGCCACGGCGCTCGTGACCGCGGTATTGCTAGCCGTGGCGGCGGCACCGGCGGCGTTCCGAGCTTTCTTCACTGGCTTGGTCATGGTGCTGGTGGCTATGGAGGAGAAGAGCACCGAGGTAGAAGAAGCAGAAACAGCGGCGGCGGGGGGGAGAATGGCAAGTAAAATTATTCATCCCACCGTTCTCCTTATTTATCCGCACGGGCCACGGATCTCCACCGTTGATGGAAGATCGTGCACCGCAAAGAAAATCAAGCCATACACCTGGCAGCATCGGAGAGCAACCGTCGCTGGCCACGCCGCCCACTACGCACGGGAAACGAGGAGACCATCATCACGTCCCCGCAAAAATCGTGCCAGAACGGCCAATTCCAGTCCAAACGGCACCGCCCTCGGTCAACACTGCCAGGTGGGACCCACATGTCACGTCCCATCCATCGTATCAAGAACGTCGTCACCTGTCAGGTGGTGCAGTCGCCAAACAAGTCAGCCCTGATGTCATTGCTAGCCCATTGCTCAAAAGCATACGAGTCATTACATCATTCGAGTCAGGCAAAGTGGTCATTCGACTGCTTCAGGATTGAAGCATTCAACTCCCATCGGGAGCGTATCAAAATTTTGTCGATCTGTGCAAAGTTTCAAAGATTTGAGATTATCCTCAACTGCAAGCAATTAAGCACAATCTCGGGGGCTACTCCCATCGGGAGCGCTGTCGTGCACCCAATAAGGCTATGATCAAAGACATTAAGTTGTCCAAAGCAGAGCAGTCGAAGCTTATTCGACTCGGCTACTTAGCCGCATACAAACTTCAATCATAATTCCCCGAGTTGCGTCCGCCGCATATATCTCGGATGCTGTACACATGGTGCAAAGGTAAGACCCGCCGATCCGTCGAGCTGGGCCGGGGCCCACACATATAGCGTTTGCCCTGAAGCTTTCCGTGTCAACAGACATGAAGAAAAATCCTAGCGGACGCGTTAGGTACCCGCAAAGTTATGCTGCAGATCGGCTCTGTAAGTCCTCCGCGGCATGAGTCGAATCTGACCAGCCAGTTCCGGGTTCAAGTCCGGGGACTCGAACTTGAAGTAGGCTAGTAAGGTTTTGCCCAAAAGTGCAGTTAACTGGTCTCGATCCGTCGAGTGTACCATGCCTACTACGCCATCATCCCTAGGCAAAATAAGCAAAGTATCAGTCGACGTATTTCCGGCTCAGCATGTGCACTCGAGACAGTCTCGACTCAAAAATACATAGCAAAACGACCAAAAAGCAAGACGATGCATCACCGGCCTATAACGTTCACCGCGAATCAAGCAAATTACGACGTGCACTTACGGAGGAGTCCCTGCCCGATTCTTCGAGTCGACCAAGCACTCGGGGGCTACTGACGTGGGCCTACCCTTCGGGTGACCCACTATGAGTATACCTGGTGCACGAACAAGACTAAGGCCCAGTGGCGAGCCTGTCAGCAAACCGCAGCCAAGGCCCACAAAGGGGGCCCAAGAGGAGAACGTACGCTCCAAGATAAGCAAAACCTGAGTCGGTAGAAACCTACCTTACCTGTAAACCTAGTCGGTTGCGAATCCCCGAGACCCAGCCTCCTATATAAAGGCTGGGAGGGCCGCCGATCTAGGTCAAGCAATACTCATACCACCAAAAGCCCTAGCGAGATGGCATCTCGCTGTGACGCCATTGTAGCTCCATTGTACACCTCAAACATCAATAACAGACAAGCAGGAAGTAGGGTGTTACCCTCCGGGGGCCTGAACCTGGGTAAACCTTGCTTGTCAGCCGACGATACAACCAGCGCTACCACGTCTCTCCCCTTAATCTCAACCCTAGGTATCGAACCATGGGATTTGATGTGTTAACACCACGTCATAGGTAGTGGTTCTATCATTGGGACGAATAATATTGAAGAATTCTTTAATCATGTGAGATGGTGTGATGATTTTGAGGATAGACCTTTGGTTGACCTTGCTTATAATTAGAAAATTGCTATATCTTCTTTAGTGCACATGTTAGAAGCCAGGTGTGTTAACCTTAATCCCATAATGCAACAAATGTTTCTTAAACTCTATGATATGGAAGATGGTGAAAAGAAAGATTTTGTTTTAGAGACTTTGCTTAAAGAATTTGGTGATGTTGCTAGGGAAGTTAGAAAAGTTTTCATTCGTTATAAGATGCTTGATTGTTACATTAATCTTATAAATACTCTTGAAACCTTGGAAATTGATAGGCTTAAATATACTAGGAGTACTGATTATGAAGGGGAAGTAAAAGTACCAATTCTTTTTAAACTTATAGGAATGCATGAAGCTTTGGAAAAGAATTTTGATTGGATTGTTCCTGAAAATCCTTTTGATGAGAGCAGTGTACCTAAAAGTAGTGAAAGAAGAGACTCTGAAACTTACATAGATAAGATACAATGCATTATTGAAAAAACTTCTGAGCTTTCTTTGGAGAAGTCTAACCTTGATAATACTTGATTCATGCTTTGTGCCTAGCTAAAAGGCGTTAAAGATAAGCGCTTATGGGAGGCAACCCATGTTTACTTCTGTTATTTCCTTTTGTTGAGTCAAGGAGTTTGTTTACTTCTGTAACAACTCCTTTGTATCTTTTGTTTTTTATTTTTTTGTGCCAAGAAGAGCCTCTAATAGCAAGATATGCTAAAGTTTGGGTTGCTGCGCAGGAACATATTTATGTTCTTCACTGTACGAAAATCCAAAAAATCACGGAACATGATTTAAATCTGCCATTTTTGTGCAGAAGCCTGAGATATGTACCTATCTTTCGTTGGTTTAGCGTTTTTGATTTGAGTGACGTAAGTGCCTCGAACAAATTTGTCTTTACGGACTGTTCTGGTTTTGACAGATTCTGTCTTTGTTTTGCATTCTCTCTTTTACAAGTGTTAAGTGAAATTCTTTTAAGGTGAAGAGCTTCACATAAGGCTAGTAAACAGTAGATAATGTTTAAAATAATGTTTATGATGTGTCTTTACAGAACCATGTGACTTATGTTTGATGCACTAACCCGCTAATGAAGTTTATGCTGAGTTTTGTGTGAAGGAAGTTTTCAAGTATTAGAGAGAAGGATGATGAAATAAGATCAAGAAGAGTGAAGAGCTTAAGCTTGGGGAGGCTCCCTGGACCTCCCAAACATATTTCAATAAGACTCAAGCGTCTAAGCTTGGGGATGCCAAGGCATCCCCTTCTTCATCAACAAATTATCAGGTCATCTCTAGTGAGACTATATTTTTATTTCTTCACGTTTTAAGTGCTGTTCTTGGAGCGTCTGTGTGTTTTTATTTTCAGTTTGTTTATGTTTTGTTCTCTAGTTAGACCCTAGCACTCTTGTTTGGGAGAGAGACACGCTCCGCTTTTTCATTAGAATACTCATGTTTTTCACTTATACTTGTTGAGTATTCTTGTCTAGCGCTGTTATGCTTTTAGCTCTTGTTTTTCATGTATCTCTTGTTCAGAGCTATTAGTTCTTTTGAAAAAGTACTCTCTTGCTTCACTTATATTTGTTGGAGAGTTGTTTAAATAAGTTGATTGGTGTTTGGTTGGAACAGAAAATGCTATGCATGTGGTAATGGTATAAAGAAAATGCTTACATAGTCTTGTAGATCATTTGTCTTGAGTAATTTGATACTTGTCAATTGTTTTGAGTTATCAAGTAAGTAATGTTTAAACTTGTGTATCATGTAAGTAAGGCTTGTTAGTGAAGAACTACGTAAAGTTGTAGTTATTCGGTTTGTCATATTGCTAGTTCCAAAGTCTAGATATTTTCTGGTTAAAAGGATGTTTTGGTTAATAAGGAAGAGAGTGTGGAGTCGTATAATTTTTCTTATATGTTCATCATATGGTTCTTTTTTACCAGTTGACGTTATGTGTTTGCTTAAATAACCTTGCTAGCCTAAACTCTGTACTAAGGGAATGCTACTTGTGCATCCAAAACTTGAGCCAAAATCCATGCCATCTGTGTCCACAATACCTACCTATATGTGGTATTTTCCTGCCACTCCAAGTAAATTTGTCATGTGCTACCTTTAAAATATTCAAAATTGTTACTACTCCTTTTTGTGTCCTGTTTACCAGCTCATGAGGAAGTGGTAGATGGTCTTTATTACACTTGTCAAACAGACTTTACGCTAGACTAGCAGCTTACATCTGCTTATCTATAATTTTGCAAAAAGAGCTGGCAAAGGGGTGCCCAGTCCCAATTAATTTACGATTTTAACCGTTACTTCTCTTCACATTTTTTCCTGAGCAATCAGTTAAACATCTGCATGTGTAAACCAAAGAGAAAGAGGGATGATCTGCTTGCTGCAGAAATAACATTCCTCATGGGAGCCGCTCTTGAAAAGTCTGGTTGGCAGGGGTAATACTGTATTGTCTACTACCATTCGTTGACCATTAGCACACACCTCTCAAAATATATTTTAACTCTCTATATGATTTCAAAAACTAAAAAGCTCTAGCACATGATATAATCCCTGCTTCCCTCTGCGAAGTGCCTTTCTTTTACTTTTATGTTGAGTCAGTTTTCCTACTCCTTTCTATTCTCCACAAGCAAACGCTAGTGTCAACTTTGGTACAATAATTGTTATATGTTAGCATATTAGACTAATTATGCTACTTTGTGTTGACAATATCCATGAGATAAATATGTTGAAAGTTGAAGCAAATGCTGAAACTTAAATCTTCCTTTGTGTTGGTCAAACACTTTTGATTTGAAAATGTTGCTTGGTGAGCTAACTTTTATGCAAAGTCTTATAACTCCATGTCTCCAAAGTACTATCCATGAAAAGTTTTTACTTGTATGATGCATTTTGTTTACTCCTTGTTTACTTTTTAGCAACTATAGATAATTTTCTTGGATCATTCATTCAGTTCATGTGCTTTACATTACTATTTGATCAAGATTGTGTTGGTAGCAAGTCACTACAAAAATTACATTGTTTTTATCGTTTACCTACTCGAGGACGAGTAGGAACTAAGCTTGGGGATGCTGATACGTCTCAAACGTATCTATAATTTTTGATGTTCCATGCATGTTTTATACCTATTGCTACATGTTTTATATACACTTCATAGCATTTTTATGCATTTTCTGGGACTAACCTATTAACAAGATGCCACAGTGCCAGTTCCTGTTTTCTGTTGTTTTTCCGTTTCAGAAAAGCTAGTCGGGAAATATTCTCGGAATTGGACGAAAATCAACGGGCGTCAGTTTTTCACCGACACAAAGACCAAGTCCGAAGGGCGCACGAAGAGGCGACCCAGGGGGGCCACCCCACCCCTAGGCGCGCCCACATGCCAGGCACGCCTAGGTATGGGGAGGGCACCTCGGGTGCCTCCAGCCGCCGCCCTTTCGCCTATATATTGCCTCCGTCCTGAAAACCCGAAATACCCGAGCATTATTCCACGAAAAGTTCCTTCGCCGCCGTCGTCGCAAACCCTAGTTCGGGAGGGTTCTGGAGCTCTTCATGGCACCCTGCCGGAGAGGAGATCATCACGGAGTGCTCTACATCGCCATGCCTGCCTCCGAGTGATGCGTGAGTAGTTCATCCTTGGACTACGGGTCCATAGCAGTAGCAAAATGGTTGTCTCTCCACTTTGTGCTATCATGTTTAGATCTTGTGAGCTGTCTATCATGATCAAGATCATCTTATTGTAATGCTACATGTTGTGTTTGTTGAGATCCGATGAATAGTGATGTTATGATCAAGTTGTTTATCAATCTATCTACATGTTTTATTTATGTTCTTGCATGCTCTCCGTTGCTAGTAGATGCTTTGGCCAAGTAGATTCTTGTGACTCCAAGAGGGAGTATTTATGCTCGATAGTGGGTTCATGCCTCCAGTAACCTGGGTACGAGCGACAGAAACGTCTAAGGTTGTGGATGTGCTATTGCCACTAGGGATAAAATAACTAATGCTTAGCTTAAGGGTACTGCTGTTAGGTCTAATGCATTTGTTTACATTGCACACTTTGTTTAATGCAATTATCCGTTGCTTGCAACTTAATACTGACGGGAGGCACGGAAGTTATCCTGGAAGTGGATTATTTAGGCATGGATGCGCTGGTAAGCGGTCCATGTATTATGTTGTAATTAATGCCCAATAAATACTACAGTAAACATTCTTGTCATATATTGCATTGTCATGCGTTTGCTATTTGTCAGTTGCCCAGCTGTAATTTGTTTACCAAGCATGCATATTATCTTTTATGGAGAGACACCACTAGTGAACTGTGGACCCCGGTCCATTCTTCTACACTGATAAAATACCAATTGCAATCATCTGTTCCCTGTTACTTCCTGCAATTATTATTACTCACCACACCATACGTTTAATCTTTGTTTTTAGCAAGCCAGGAAGACTGACAACCTTCCTGTTTCGTTGAGACAAAGTAGTTTTATTTTGTTGTGTGCAGGTCCACGTCAACAACCATATTTTCTGGCGTTGTTAGGAGACTTCTCCCATCAAGAGCCATATTTTCTGGTGCCGTTGTCAACCTTCTGAAGCACTTTTGACTCCTACTGGTTCGATAACCTTGGTAGATTCACAAGGAAAATTGTTGTTGCACTACATCATACCTTCCTCTTGGGGTCTCTCAACGAACGTGTGTTTTCACGTCATCAGTATCCCTCATGCAGGCAGAAAATCGTGCCCTAGGTATGTACATGGTAACATTCAGAGAATTAGTTTATAAAACTAACTCAGTCGTGTTGAAATTAGGAAAGTAGCCCAAACTTACCTCACAATCATGGTAAGTTTATATTACTTTCTAGCATAGATGTTGTAATAAAAGCTGCATTACCCCCTCCATGCCATATATCTTCCCCCACTTTTACATAGAACTTGGTCACATGCCTTTTTCTCCTCTCTTAGCCGGTTATACTCCTCGAAAGCTACATCATCGTCTCAACCCGTCCATGAGGCTATGACAAAGTGAAGGAGATGGTCTAGCGAGCAACTTCATTATTTAAAATTCCATCCCTGAAAAGTAGGCTTATAATTTGTAAAAACTCCAACAATGCAAATTTTGACCAATTTATGGGACAAAACAATAGACAATTACAATACTATTTAGATATAATATGAAAATGAATTTCTTGATCTATCTAATGATATTGATTTGGCATCGTAGATGCTAACACTGTTTTATATAAATTTGATCAAACTTTATATTATTTGACTTTGGATAAAATTGGTACGTGTCATTTCTAGAAACAGAGAGATCAATGATAGTCGCAAGAGAGATTACTGATAGTCGCTAGGCACGAAGATGATGATACATAATTATGTGTTGCACCACTGCATATTCATTCTGGAGAACTATGTCACATTCACACTCATTACAAGAGATATGAGCCAAAAATAAATTCTTTCATTCCTCCCTCACATCAACTATGTGCACCCTCACCTTAGTCTAGACACCTCAAGACCTACAAGGCGGCTCTATTTTTTTCATGTCACATATATAGAGTGCAAATAAATCACTGGACAAAATGCGTAGGATATCCTAGCTACCAACCAATAACCTACATAGAGCAATTTTCAAGCATAGGAATCCTCCAAAATTCCTTTGAGATTCTTTGAATCTGGCCGAGAGGCCCTAACCTCTTGGGCATATAGCTCAAAACATACATAGTGAAACACTCACATGAGTAATCTTCTAGCTACGAATTAACCATCCGAGCATATTGATGTGATCCTGTGCTTTTTCATTTCTACATTTTCTAAAAATCATGCAAGGTCAAACACACACATATATATACACCACACAAGGCCGGAGGGTAGGCCATGTTTCAGTCAATAACATAGCACACATGGTCACTTCGTTAATCTTCAATCTCAAGGACACCTGTCTTCACTGTTATTAAATAATATACTTTAAAAATATGTTTCAACATTATATGTGCGTGTATATTTTGTGATGGTGAAATTATCCAGGTGATCCGGACAACAATATTGCTGGTCCGAGTCGGCAGCAGGAAATACATATGTCTGCTTCCCGGATGCCTCGCCATTCCAAACTAACTATCAGAGCCGTCTTTTCCCTACATTTATGGCCCTTCGTCCCTTCACATGACTATACAAACCTCAGCAACGGTCTCTCTCTCTCTCTCTCTCTCTCACACACACACACACTACAAAGGCTCAAAAGTGGAGCGAGAGATCTCCCTCACTTTTGCAAACATTCTCGTCCCACTCCCAGTTCGTATGTGATCACAAGTACGTACGTTTAGGAACGTCGTCTATACTTGTGTTTCGCCTTTGGGCCCGATTTCTGAGGTATACAAATCGGAGTATGGGGGACGGCGGCCTCTGCAAGCTCTTCGTCGACGACTGTGAGTCCTGGCAAGCGCCTGCGGACGCGGAGGACCTGTTCGGCATTCTCCAGACGTGGGAAGAGTGCATAAACGGCCACCTCGGCGGCCGAGATGGCGTTGTGCCCGGTGCTGCTGCGGCGTCGTTTAGCCGCCAGAGCAGTGCCGCCGTCGCGGGTGCAAAGGCTAGCACCTTGTGTGCGAGGCCCGCGCTGGGAGCTCGGCGCCGTGAAGCGGATGACGAGAAATTTAAAGGAGCTCCGATGCGGAAGAAGCACAAGGGATCGACGTCGGCTGCGGAGCCGGTGGCTGCAACGGCCGACGACGACATGGACGAGGGAGGGGCGAAGATTTCCCATATCACGGTGGAGCGCAACCGGAGGAAGCAGATGAACGAGAACCTCGCTGTGCTGCGTACACTCATGCCTTGCTTCTATGTCAAGAGGGTACGTACGTACATTAATTAATTACGTAATGAAGCAGTAACCACACGCATCATCGTTCGATATACAGTAGTACATGACTCACTTGTCTTCTGCAATTAGATATATAAGTTGGTTTTGCTAAGCTCATTTAGCTAGCTAGCACCTGATAGAGTATTAGAGTGAGAGTGAGAGTGAGTTTCCCTTTTCGATTTTCTAAATATGCTTGTCCCTAGGCTTACTAGTAGCTACTATACTAACTTCAGGTTGTAGTATACACTGGGTTACTTGTGCACTCCCATCTGCATGATCCGTACATTTACTTTGTTTTGTGGTGCGACAGTTTAATGATTGGTCAATGTACAAGTTTGATACATGCAGAGGAGGTTGTAGCGTACTCCATATATAGGACAAAAGTACCAATAAATTGAACCTGCATGCCATCCGGAAGTAGCGTACATAGCTATAGGCTAGCTAGAAACTAGCATCACTTGCAAGAATTTAATCACCCAGATCCATGGCTCGATCGTCCTAGCTAGCCTTGGACGAAGAAGCGTGTACGTGGAGAGAGATAGAAAGCTCCATTTGACGATGAAAAAATTACATTTGGACAACTGATGCACATATAATTGCAGGGAGACCAAGCTTCGGTTATAGGAGGAGTGGTGGACTACATTCAGGAGCTGCAGCAAGTGCTGCACTCGTTGGAGGCCAAGAAGCACCGCAAGGTCTACGCCGAGCAGGTTCTCAGCCTCAGCCCGAGGACAGCACCGTCCACGGCGCCGAGCCCACGGCCACGACCACCACCTCTCAGCCCGCGCCCGTTCATGATCAAGTCGGCACCGCCGCCGCTCAGCCCGCGCCTCACCATTCCAATAAGCCCCGGCACGCCGACCCCGGGCAGCCCGTACAAGCCCTGCTTGCCGCACCATAATGCCTACATCACGCCGGCCATGACGCCCACGACATCCTCTTCGTCGTCGCACACATACGATATCATGCCACGGCCTTACCTGCCAACCCTGGACAGTATCGTCACCGAGCTCGCCGCGGCCAGGCCCGCGGGGTTACTCCTCCCCGACGTCAAGGTGGAGTTCGCCGGGCCGAACCTGGTGCTGAAGACCATGTCGCACCGTGCGCCGGGCCAGGTGCTCAAGATCATCGCCGCGCTTGAGAACCTCTCGCTCGAGATCCTCCACGTCAGCATCAGCGCCGTCCACGACACTATGGTGCACTCCTTCACTATCAAGGTATAGCTAGCGCTTTGAATGTTGCTGTTACTTCTTTTGTTCTATTAACGTCGATGCTAACAAGACAGTCATATTTTAACATATACAAGCGTCTAATAAGTACACCTGGTCAAACATGATTCGATTGCAGAGAGCAGGTGGCACAAAAAAATGAAACTATAGGGGACTGTATTTTTGGTCTGTTCATTTCTTGTTATATTAGTTTGCTATACACCGTGCATACAAATTCTCCCTCGACTAATTCCCCGCATGGAACGCAGGAATACAAACGTAGGAATACTGGGAAAGACATGGAAAATGAGATGTCATGTTTTCTTGATTCCAACATTAACCAAACTAGAGGTCATGTTTCATTGGGTCCTCGGGAACCAAACTAGAGGTCATGGTTTCTTGATTTCTACAGGAACCAAACCACTAGAAAAACTTCAAAACTGTTGTTTAGATACCGCAGGGAGTTGACACAAAAAGAAGGAAACATGAGGACCTCATGTTTGGTTCCTCCAAAATTCTTATGGAATGTTCCATTCCAGGAATTTCAAAGGAATATAGCCTACCATTTTCAATGTTCTAAAGAACACCAAAGCAAATTTTCCTGTAGGAACCATATCCTCAAAAATTGCTAGGTTTTTCATTGTCTCCGACGGGCCCTAAGCAATGTGATTTGTAGTTTAATCAACCATATTTGGTAAAACGTGGACCTCTGACCATTAGACGAACCATTAGACGAACTGCGGTTGTTGTGTTCAAGCAGGTGCTGGTGGGGGCCGAGCCATTAGACGAACTGCGGTTGTTATGTAGTTGAATTGCACTTTTAATTTACGTTAGTTGCATCTTTTTCATTCAATTGCGCTTATTTTTGATTCGGTGATTTCAGGAATTCTTAGGCAACCGTGATACCTACGGTTATACCTTTTACTTATCAATAATGTTGCTGCTGATTAGATGTTTCTAAATGAGAGCACTTAGTGTCCTTAGAAATATTTTGCTAAATAACATAAAAATTATATTAATTTACTTGATGTATTATTTTTTTAAATTACATTTCTTAATCTTTGACCAAGTTCACAGAAAAAGATATATCATATACAATACTAAATAAATTAAATATGAAAATAGATTTCATGATAAATCTAATGATACATTTTTGCTGTAAATGTTTAAATTTTAAACTTTCTCAGAGATAGTAAAGTAGACATTTAAATATCCTGACATGTCAAAAAACTAATACACCTTATAAAGAATAGTGACTATTATATTATTGAACATATAATAGGTTAGGTATATATATAGTATCTTTACATAGGTATATATATATTTTAGAAATACAGGGATCGCATCCCCAGTTCCATTGATAAGCTCAACGAAACCCGAGCGAGGTGGTACACGGTGACGAACAGTAAGGAAGTTTTAACAAAAGCAAAACAGAGCTCAGCAAGCTGGCAGGCCTAAAGAGAAAACTATCAGAAACTAGGGAAAGCTAAAGAGACATGAGTCTGTTCTCAAACTACGGCAGCATCCAACCACCACGCAGGGTTTGGAAACAAAGCAGAAATATGAAGACGACTGGCAACTCGGACGAGGAAGTTTTGAAGCTTCCGGAGCTTTTTTCTGCACATGTTGCTTAGATGAAGGCAACATCCAGCGTCGACGTGGGGGTAGTCCAGGTGCTCGCCTGCGCACGCTTCTTCAGATCAGGCGACCTTGGCGTGTCACTTCCTTCTTCATCAGAGGCAGGAGCCATTTGGTTTAGCGGCAGGAACTTCTTCAGCCACTCTCCAGGAGGAAGGGGGATCTCAGCAGCGCCGAGACCGTGGCACAGAAGTCCTCCACTTGCGGCATCATCTCGTTCTTGAAGATCAATCTCCATCTCTTCAGAGACGATAGAACCAGGAAAACCTTCAGCCAAGGCTTACCATCAAAAATCATACTATTTCTCAGCTTCCAAATACTCCAAAGGACACTGGAACAAACTGAGTTAAGAACTGCATGCTTTTTATTTGCTATCCAAAATTTGGCAATCGAAAAGTAATCAGCACCAATCTCAAGCTTTAAGAACTTAGAGACTACCGGCCAAATTTGCTTAGCAACTATGCAACCAAAGAAAAGGTGATGCACCGATTCAGGTTCTGAGCAGAAAACGCAGCTTTCAGGTTTGTTCATGTTTCTCTTCTTGAGATTATCTCGTGTCATGAGTTTATTGTGGGCAAGAAGCCAAAGAAAAGTATGAATCCTGGGAGGAACCGATAACTTCCAAATCGAAGGAATGTACATCGGTTGGACCCCCCCAAAATTAATGATGGCATAAAGGGAGGATGTAGAATATACTCCCTTATCACTGTATTTCGAAACAAGGGCATCCTCTTCTTCTGTCAAAGACAGACTGGAAGCAATCCCTTCGATCTCATACCATTTTTGTAACATGTCAGGAGAGAAATTCCTTCTAAACGTCATCCTAAGCTGAGCCCCATCCCAGACTTGTTTGACAGTTTTTCCCTGATCATTACAGATAATGTAAATGTTGAAAAATTGGACAGAAAGCGGGGAGGTACCGCACCATGTGTCCTCCCAAAATCTTACTTTTTCACCATTTCCTACCTTCCACATATAGCCAAATTCTACACTCTTCACAGCCCACATGAAACCTCTCCAGAATTGAGAGGTACCAATTGTTTTGCTACTGAAAACGTTCGGACAGTTAGTGTGATATTTGGCATCTACCATGGTTTTCCAAAGTTTACCATCATCCTTGGTGTATCTTCTCAACCAAGAACCTAGCAAACACAGGTTAATATTTGCCAAGTCGGGGATCCCTAGGCCTCCATACTCCTTCTTTTTACAAACTAGTTTCCAGTTGGCTAAATGCAGCTTCCTGTGGCCTTCAAAATCATTCCACAGGCAATTTGCCATCTGAGTGTTAATGAGGTCTAGAGCCCACTTGGGGAATTTAAAAAAAGATAGCAAATAAATGGGGATACTTGCTAGACAAGATTTAATAAGAATAATCCTAGCGGCATAAGAGAGCAACTTCCCTCTCCAACCTGCAATGCGCTTAAGGATTTTATCTATAAGCGGTTGGATATCTTCTCTCCTAAGCTTTTCGTAATGTAGAGGGATGCCCAAGTATTTGATGGGGAAACTACCTACAGCGCACCCCAAAATATTGGCAAACGTCTCAGTTTCAACTACATCCATTCCGAGGGAAATGATTTCGCTCTTCGCATAGTTAATTCTCATGCCAGACACTTGTTCGAAACAGGTGAGAACCCATTTGAGATTAGTGGCTAAAACTTTGTCGTTGGCAGAGAAAAGGATGGTGTCATCTGCATATTGCAGGCAGATGACACCACCAGGAAACAAGTCAGAGCAAAACCCCGGATGAGGTTCGCATTCGCAGCTTTGATAAGCATCCTGGTAAGAACATCTACAACTAGATTGAAAAGCAAGGGGGAGAGAGGGTCCCCTTGCCTCAAACCTTTACCAGTTCTAAAGTAATTACCAATGATATTGTTTAGTTTGACACCAACAGAGCCATCACTGACCACTAATCTGATCCAAGAGATGAATTTGGGACAAAAACCACGTTTCTCAAGGAGATCAACAAGAACTCCACACTAACTTTATCAAAGGCTTTTTCATAATCTAGCTTTATGACCAGCCCCTCATTTTTCTCCTGCATGACCGAGTGTAGGGTTTCATGTGCTGTGACCACACTTTCCAGAATAAATCTCCCTTTAATGACCACTCCCTTTACATAGGTATATATATATAGTATCTTTAATTTAACGAAATAGCTAGTACTACTAGTATGTACTCAAGCGGGTAGTAGGATGGTCACTAGGCCGGGTAGCGGTGGTCTCACATTTGTATTGGGAAAAGGACTCGACCGCTTTTGCTCAACTCTTTTACTAACACCAGTTCAAGAAATACTGTAGCACATATCTGAGGGAGTAGTGTCTGAGACTAGCAGAGCCTGAGAGTATGCGCCTACAGTAACATGGCAATATACTGATCTTAACACGATCGAACAATAACGATTTCATATATAGCTAGGCAACATGCATGAAAGAGAGTACAAGCTAGCTAGCTAGCTAGCTATACATACATAGCCTACAAAATTTTATCTCCGCCTTGTTCGTGTACGCTCTCCTTGGATAATTATATATGGTCATTCCGCTAGAAATCTTATATTGATCGTGACCTAATTAACTAATGTCTTGTTAATGTGCAGATTGGGATAGAGTGCAAGCTTAGCGCCGAAGAATTGGTGCATCAAGTCCGGCAGACCTTCTTGTGAGTTGTGACGTCGTTGTACGGTTGCGTGCTTCGATCCCTTGTTTTAGTTAGCAGATCTTCTTGCCCCCCTCAACGGAAAGCAGCAGGGACCAGTAAACTTGCATACGTTAATTACTCTTAAATATCCGGCAACTAGCGCTGCACAAGGCCTAATTATAATCCTACCTTTATTAACGTGAATGGGCCAAGCCCAAATAAATTAGCCAAGTGCCAAAGCCACAATAGCACGTACGTAAACAATCGATCGATTAATGCCATGTACGGGAGCTCCTTTTCAACGCCCGCTGCAAAGTTTAGTAGGCAAAAACTGGCCGGAAGCCAAAACCGGAAAGACCCAGCACCATACCTGGGCTGGGCCACTTAACGATCGCGTAGGCGATTCGCCGCCATGTACTTGGTCCACTCGGTTTCGCAGTTTCCCACGATCTCATCTACTACCCGATCGTACTATATTCTCCTCTGCCCAGCCGCAGACGGTCGCCGCCGCAGCCGCGGACACAGTTCTCACGGACTCGAGCATCAGTGTCTCGGAGATTAGCAAGGCTGCGACAATTCCCGCGTCTTTGCTTCTCTATTAATTATCGACTAGTCGACGATTACGACTTGCCGTCCCACGCACAATTCCTAGGCCGATCGCCCAAGGTATTTTCACTGTTTATATTATACTTTAGTTGCTACATGCTAGTTTTATTATTGAATTCAACAAGCTACTCCTACTTCCTAATTTGATTTGCTAGTTATAATAGTTTATTGATTATTTAGTACTTGCTCCGTTCTAAAAAGGATGACTTCCATTTGTATGCATGTGAATGTATATATACATGTAACATGTCTAGATACATCCGCATTTAGACAAATGGAAGTCATCCTTTTTGGAATGGAGGGAGTACTATAGGGCTGCTTATAGGAAGACTCCGTCAATTAGTGGTTACTTTAATCCGGTTGTTTCGACCACCATATTTTTGACTGAAAATACAAATCCAACCGAGAAGATAGGGATGACATAGCAACCTACAGTACATAAGGATTCCAATCCTAATACGATGATATGCAAAATTCCGATGGAAATACTAAGTCATCTCTCGCAATCCCATCACAAGTTAGAGTCATCTTTCATCCCAAAATTGGTATATTTCCTTTGTATCTCTTTTATGGGTAATGTTTTCTTCGGCCTTCGCCCCCCCCCCCCCCCTCTCCTATACTCAAATCCTGGATCCGCCCCTATATTCTTGTGACGTCGTTGTATCTTCTTAACATGTTTTAGTTTCCACGGATTGGGTAAGTATAAGGGTGTGAAGGCGTATTATAGGGCGAGACTTCAGCGGTACGTCTATGGATGTCAGATCCATATTGGCGGGAGGAAGCACTGGGCTGGCCAGTTTGACACCGAGGAGGAAGCGGCACGTGCCTACGATTACTTTGCTGTCCACGAGTACGGGGACAAGAGGAAGGACGACGGTCTCAACTTCCCTTGGGATCGGCACCGTGTAGACGAGCGCGCGCCGCCTGGGATCAGACAGGTGACCAGGGCCATGGAGAAGGAGCACCGGTTGGCTCAAGTGCAGATCGCACGGCGCAACGTCAGACCCCACGATGACCCGCTAGTGAGGCGTCTCCTGCAGGACGAGTCGGGTCTGCTGTCGTACCAGCAGTTCGGTGCCGGTCCTTCCCACGGCGCCGGTCCTTCTGTCCAGGACTTCACCCACTAGGGGATCTGGCAGGAGGAGCCGCAGGAGGAGTGGGAGAAGGACTGGGAGTCTGACTCTGAGCAGCAGCGACATCAGCTAGTGTGGCAGCTGCAGCAGGAGGAGCAGCAACAGGAGATCTGGTTTTCTGATGAGGAGGAGGAGCAGCAGCAGGGGCCTCCCATCCCCGATGCTTACCACCACACAGACCCTAGGTACTGGGTCGAGTGGGATAGGCTGAACGGCGTGCCTCCGTTCCGCACTGCTTCGGGTCAGCCGTGGGGCAGCGAGGATACTGACGACATGAGGGACCCGATGTTCTGGGCTCAGGTCTCTCGCGACGACGACGACTAGGGACCCGCAGAGCGACATGTCTACTTTGGACCGTTGTTTTATGTTTGATGTTTTATGTTGCTGTTTTAGACAAATGTTTTATGTTGATGTTCGTACCGTTGTTTTAGACTGATGTTTTATGTTGATGTTCTACTTCATGTTTTATGTTTTATCCATATGCAACTTATTGTATTCTAGTTCATGTTTAGACTACTTCATATTTAATGTACTCTCCTAATGTTGTTATATGTATAATATACAGCAAAATGTATCAGTGTGAGGATTGTGGCTATCCCGAGTGCATGAATAGGAAGTTTGGCGTAGTTTTTCCGGAGAATGTTCAAACTAGCATGGTATGTTTAAATTCGACATGTCATGAGCCTATTTTCTTGTTCATAGTTCTTGTAAACATATATGTTTTATACATGTGCCAATGATTTGAACTCTTAGCTCTATCAATTCGAGACATCTTTTATCCATGTTGTTGTAGATGTTAGAGGCCGATTATTTAACGATGTCATGTTAAAGAAAGGAGAGTATCTACAATACCTTGTACTATATACAATTTGAGTGCTTGTATTAGTACCTGGTCTTGTACTATTTTCCTTGTTTTGGCAATGATATATGAGGCTAGTATTGTATTACACCGATGACTCTGATTCACAGGATAGCTAGGTTGACTTTGAGCCTGAGCAGGACCGAACCTGTAGAACGAATGTAAAAAATGGGCCAAATATCGACGGCGTCGCACCGTCGGTCTGTAGTTTCTATCTAGCTCAGGCTCAGGGTCACACTACTGTTCTCTGAATCAGAGTCATCGCTGTGAAACATCATTTCACAGGATAGTTAGGTTGACTCTTACATCGTGTGTGCTTGTTACCATAATGTGCCAATGATTAGACTCTTGTGCATTGTCATTTCGAGTGTTGGTCTAAATGACCTACTGACATGTATAACAACATTGGTTTACATTTCTTTGGTCATTAGTTCCGACACTTGGAAGTTCATGTTGTGCACTCTTCATATGAGGCATCTTTTTATTCGTGTTTTTATCCATGCTGTTGTAGATGGTAGAGGCCGATGATTTAAACGATGTCATGTTAAAGGAAAAAAGAGTATCTACAATAACTTGTACTATATACAATTTGAGTGCTTGTATTAGAACATGGTTTTGTATGCACTCTTTTTGCCTTGTTTTGGCAATGATATATGAGGCTAGTATTACACCGATGATTTTGATTCACAGGATAGTAAGGATGACTCTGAGACTGAGTAGGACATAACCTGTGAAATGTTCTCTTATTTCATGGATTAAACTGTTGCATTATCCTAGCCTTATAATAACACTAATGTCTAATTGTTGTTTTTCTCAGAACATCCCGTGCAGTGCTAGACGTGACTTCTTGGAGCATGTGGGTGTTGCCGTCACCGACCACATGACATTTGAGGTCAACTTGGTCCAGAGGACAGTGCCCACCCGGAGTTTCAGAGTTTTGTGCACCAACACGATGGGCCGGACATACTTCAGTGGTGCTAGTTGGACAGAACTTGTTATTCGCTACGGCATGGAACCTGAAGAGAGGTGCACCTTTTTTCTCGACCATGGTGACGTCTCTACCTACTTCACGTATAAGCCTGGCAACAACTACGACAGTTCTGATGACATGCCTGAGTCTGAGATGATCGAGACACTTAGTGACTAGCTAGCTATGATGAGTTTGTGGTGATAAAGACACTTAGTGACTAGCTAGCTAGAGATATGATAAGTTAGCTAGATGAACAATATATAAGAACTTTGTTGAGTGCAGCAGCTACTGCCTGTGCTATTTCTGTTAATGTTTATGTTCATGTTTCGGTGTATTTTGCTGATAATTGTGGTCTATTAAATTCAATAACAGCAGCTTTTTAAAATTTCCAAAAATTCATCACTGGCGTGGCCTCCCTTGCCGGTAATCCCAATACGTCACCGGCGTGGCCTTGTACACGCCGGTGATCTCAAGGAATCACCGGCGTGGGCAAACACACGCCGGTGATCCCCAAATAGCACTGGCGTGAGGTTACCGGCGTGGCCGTTTCTCGCCGGTGATCGCAAAAATGCCACGCCGGTGATTAGCTGTTTCCTTGTAGTGATAGTATGACCAAATTATTACAAGTCTCGAACTACTTAGATAGCACATGACTCTCGTTCATATACGAGTGCCACTCAACAAAATTCTTATTAACATAGATAGCACATATATAGCTAGTCGTTAATTGTTCATCTAACTTCCTAACTAGCTAGCTACTTGATGTAGTGCAACCTGCCCTAAGCACTCCAACATACCACAAGTCACCATTGACCTCAAAGGTGAACTCATTCCATTATGTGATTCACCATATGTCACCTTTGGACGTTATACTACTTGACCATTATTCCCATTGCATTGTTAGGTGTGTCACCAAGGGTACAAGACCACGGGAAGATGGCCAAGGCGCAAGAGGAACGAAGGCCGACAAGACGGTGGCTTGGAAGAGAAGAAGGAAGAGAAGAAAAGACCCAGGCGGCGGTAGTACCGCTGGGTTAAGCGGTACTACCGCCAGGAAGCTACCGTCACTGCTACCGCTGCTGCTGCCGCCAGAAGCAGCGTCTGAAGCGCATGTCCGTTACCAACTGGTACCGCTGCAGCGGTACCAACCGGTACCGCCGAGGTGGGAAGCGCCGAACCGTCCCGCACCGGCGGTACTACCGCCTAACCCAGCGGTAGTACCGCCGCTGCGGGATCCAGCCGGGTTGAAGGCCCTCATCCCTTCCCCACCTACCCCCATGTTGGTCAATACTATAAATAGGAGTTCCCCATCTCAGATCTAGATAGACTATGTTTTGAGATTAGAGTAGAGCTAGACTCCTTCTTCTCAAAGGTCTCCTTCCTCCCCTTGTGGGGATGGTTCCTCCCCTTGTGGAGAAGATCCCTTCGTGGATTCAAGACCTCTACTTGTAGTTTGACTACTCGCCAATCTTTCATCCTCGGGTGACTTTATTGGAGCGGCTTGGTTGGCCGTTGGAGAAACAACCGTCCAAGATCCCTTCTTGTATCTACTTGCCGATCTCCCACCTTCGTGTGGATTCTATTGGGCCGGTTGGACCGACCGGTAAGGGAAACGGTTCTTGTATCTTGTGTGTGTTCTTGTGTTCGGGGCGTTCTTCTTGGTGTTCCTCGTGTTCTTGCGTGCGTTCGTCCACATCCTCCGTCAATCCGTGAAGATCGGGCCACCCTAGAGGTCCAAACCTCATCATTTGGTATCAGAGCATGGTTGCCACGGATTTGACTTTGTTTCCCCCACAAATCCCCCTAATTTTTCTTTGATTTTGAGAAATTCGAAAATTTCCACCAAAAATAGCCCCAATTTGATTTTGGATCGATCTGAGATTTGAGTGCGTTTTTGCAAGTTTTGTTCCATAGATCTATTGCTATACGAGTTGATCTAACTTCCTTTGCGTTCTCATGGCCTAATTCCATCATTTGCCCCTTCGATTTGAGGTTTTTCGGCGAGAATTTCCGCCAAAATCGCGAATTTTCGCGTTCTCGGGAGTGTTCTGCGACCTCCAGCGGTACTACCGCTTATCCTAGCGGTACTACCGCCCGCTACAGTGCTACCGCCAGCCGGTACCGCCAAAACTGCCCTTCGGACCGCTCGAGCGGTACCACCAGCGGTACTACCGCTGGGTTAAGCGGTACCACCAGAAAAACTGAAATTTCAGAAAATTGTTTTGACCATATCTTTTGATTCCGGACTCCGTTTTTGGTGTTCTTTGGCTCGTTTCGAAGCTACGATCAAGGCCTTTGTCACCATTACGGAAGATCCATCATCCACCACCACCAAAATTCGTGGGCAAGCACGAAGCTTCTACAACAAAGGGTGAAGAACATCGACGAAAGGTATAACATCGCCAACCTTTACCCCTTGCCATTCCGTTGAAAGCCACACTATATCTTTGCGATTACCATGTCCTATTGAGGCTAGATCTTGATGATTGCTTGGGCTTTGCACATTTGCACCGTGTAGTTTCCGAGCAAAATTGCATGCGCTAGTTATCATATATCATATATCTTGTTGTTGGCATAAAAAGAAGTGAGTGCGCAAAAGAGAAAAGAGAAAAGAAGCAAAAAGTGCCAAATCAAAAGAAAGAAAAGAAAAAAGAAACACCACTTGCCACATCTTGTAGGAAGCGCGCAAGCTCGATGAACATCTAGTAGGTGGTGCATTGTTGTGCAAATCTTGTAGCCCACCAATAATTTGCAATCGAGCTAGTGGCTCTCCTTGTACTTGTGCAACACGAGCTTATAGTCTTCGCTAGGATCATATGGTTCGTTAGCTCACTTCTTGGTTGCACGAGTCCCATTTATCTCTCCGCGCGTGTGTTTCCTATCTTTTGAGATTGACTTGTTTTGCTTTGTGATCATCGTGGTTCTCTACTTGCTTTGACAATATCTTGGTTTCCGGTTGGTTCAATTTGCTTTCCACCTACCATACCTTCCTACCAACTTTTAAGCCGTGTGTGTTTTGGAGTTTGCTTTGGATACTTGAACACAAGCATTTTACTTTGTGATCGTTTCCCTTGGTTGTCCACGACGTCCAATACTATCTACAAGGTGAGAGGTTGTGTTCTAGTTCCTTTCCACTCCACATATACACTTGTCTTGCGAGTTAACATGTCTAGGGAGGGTGAATGCCACTATGGAGGCCAAGATGATAATGCGTACATGATGAGCCACAACAACTATGATGCCTCAAACTTTGAGGACATGGGTACTACTACGACGACTACACCGACAATGACCCCCATGACATGATGGAGCATCACCAAGACTTCCGCTACGACTCTGATTGCTCAAGCTTCACCGACATGGAGAACTACTACGACTACTACTCCAAGTACTCCGACGAGCACTTTGGTTCTACCATGGTCAAGAGCGGCACCACCAAACATCATGGCACAACCTTCTATGGTTCAAGCTCAAGACGGTGCTCCTACGAGCCCACCATGCACTCATCCTTTGGAGCTCCACGGTGCTCCTACAAGACCACCATGCACTCATCCTTTGGAGCTCCACCGACTTCAAGAAGGCGCCATGAGACGGACATTGCAAAATGTGCAAAGTGTCCCAAATCTCCATCAACTTCACAAAGGCGCCATGATAAGGACATCGCCAAGAGTGCCAAGCTTCGTCATACTCCATCTACTTCCAAGAGTGCCAATGTTCGCCATTCGCCATCAACTTCAAGAAGGAGCCATGACAAGGCCGTCGCCAAGAGCGACAAGCTTCGACATTCTCCTTCGACAACAAAACGGCACCCCAAGAAGTGCATCAACAAGGCCAAGCCAAGCCAAGGCCCATCTAGCTCATCATGGCGATACATGAAAGATGCCAACATGAGGGATGACCAAGTGAACAAGGTTGATGCACCCTTGGACAAGTTTGGCGACACTAATCGAACGTTCAAGAACCTCATGGACGCCATCGACAAGCTTGCCAAGCGTCTACATTCTTCATCACGCTCAAGAAGGCGCCACAAGAAAGATGCCAAGGTGGACCACAACATGTCTAAGCTCCAAGATGACCTTACCACACTCGCCAAGCTTCGGAACATATCACCAAGTTCGAGTGGGAGCTCCAAGACAAGGTCACCAAAGCAACAAGCACGCCGACGCCAACATGAGGAGAAGCATCCGAATGACTTTCGGCGACACCCCTCCGCTCAAGAGCGTCAACGTCGACATGAGAAGAAGACGGCGCCTTTCTCAAGCACTTCTCATGATATGGCCTCTACACCAAGTGCCACCACCACATTGGCCCCCATATGGCAAGAGGAAGACCTCACATGCGACAATTGCCAAGGCCAAGACCATGATCCACGAGAATGTCCCAATCTCTTGTGCCCACTATGCAATAGAAGAGGTCACATGATGTGGGAGTGCACAAATGAAGACCAAGATGGCGAGAAGACGGTCGAGCATGGGATTTTCCCTTCGACCACGGAGGCGAGCATGGAGAATGCTATCACCTATGACCATGGGTCAAGTGATGATGCCGAGCATGGGATGTTCCCTTCGGCAATGGAGTCAAGTGATGAAGCGAAGCATGGGATTTTCCCTTCCGCAAAGGAGTCGAGTGATGATGCCTACACTATGGCATTGACCTTTGGAGGCGAGTTGGTTGAGAAGGTTGAGAATGGGAGTTTCCCTACAACCTTGGAGGCGTATGGAGATGAGGAAACCGAGCATATCCCTATGAGCTTGAGTCATGAGATGGTACCAAACCCATGTGAGCATGAGAGTCACTTAGCCCACTTGAGTGAGAGTGAGAGTGAGTTGAGTGCCTCCACCATATGTGAGTTTGAGTGCTTTCACTTTTAGGGAATGAGTGATACCCCACTTGAGTTGAGAGAGGTAGTTGATAGGTCTTGTGAGGCCATTTCGATTTCTAACAACTTACCACCTTCCTCTAGTGTGTTTTCTCATTGTGTGCTAGGTTCCATGGATGATGAGACACCTATCTTCGACTTGACGGTGCCTCAAATGGAGAAGATGTACATGGAGGATGATGATGATGCCACCCCATGTCTACTTCAAGATGGACAAGTCGGCTACATGGTAGCCCCTACTACTTCAACACCTACTTCACATGAGTGGGACTACCAAGGTATGGGTGTTGATGTGACCATGATCCCGCTAGTGGACATGATGAACTATGATTGCTTGCATGCTATGGATGATTCTTTTGAGGTCACATATGATTCGTTCTTATTCCCTTGTGATACTTTGTTTGAAACCAATGTTGATCAAGTGGAATTACCTATTTGTGATGATTTTGCCATGAGCATGCTTTGTTATGAATGTTTCTATTTTTCTCCCATTGTGGCTTGCAACATGTTGAACAATTTCTCTTTCACATGTGTTGCTTGCACTAATGTTGAAATGCTTGATAATGAGATTGCCCCCATAGCTTTCTCACATTTTGGAGATGTTTCGTTTTCTCGTATGGACCTTGTTCCATCCTTCACTTTGCATAGTGACCATCCACATATGTCATATTTTCCAATTGATTTTTGTGTGGTTGGTGATGTGCAAATGAAGAGACACTTCATGATGGATGATGTGTTCTTATACCGTGCACATAACTTCTTCATATGTTGTCTTGTGTGTGCCGGTAACCGCATGATAATGTCAACCTCTCTTGAGCATGAGTTGACAAAAAGAGCTCTTGAGAGCATACACTTGAGTCGTGGATCGAACCCGGCTCTAATACCTTTCCCATGTTTTGCATCAAACAAGTTGAACAATTTCTCTTGGTTTTGGTTCCCCATCTTTCATATGAATGATTTATGTGTTGCAACAACTATGATGAACACTTGTTCTTTCCAATGGTTTGTTTGCAACCATAATGACATTTTGTGCATGTCTTGTCATGAGTTCATTTCAAGAAGTTGCTTGCACATTGACCTTGCATATGCTATAAATTTCACATATTTGTGTTGTGCTAATGGTGTAATGAACATGAATGGACATGTCATTGATGATATGCTCCTCTATCTTGCACACACATGGTTTGTTTGGTCTTTGATGTGTAGGTCGTACCTTTGGATGAGCCTCCATGAGTTGCTTCAACCACGCATTCCTATGACGGAAGATCTTGCAAGAAGAGCACATCGGCATCTTGCTAAGGTGACTTCCTTCTACATAAGCGCTCATGCGATCACCTTCAAGAATTGGCTACTCTTTGAGTGTTGTTTCGTCTTTCTTGTGAGTCTTGTAGGTTACTTGAAAGGCGAAGGAACATTGAAGAATTGCCACATCATTTCCATCGACTATATGGTGAACCACACGACAAGCTCTACGCATCTACCTCCTTGCCATGATGATGAAGAGCAAGAGTCGAGGACGACTCTTTTTAAAGGGAGGGGAGATGATGTAGTGCAACCTGCCCTAAGCACTCCAACATACCACAAGTCACCATTGACCTCAAAGGTGAACTCATTCCACTATGTGATTCACCATATGTCACCTTTGGACGTTATACTACTTGACCATTATTCCCATTGCATTGTTAGGTGTGTCACCAAGGGTACAAGACCACGGGAAGATGGCCAAGGCGCAAGAGGAACGAAGGCCGACAAGACGGTGGCTTGGAAGAGAAGAAGGAAGAGAAGAAGGAAGAGAAGAAAAGACCCAAGCGGCGGTAGTATCGATGGGTTAAGCGGTACTACCGCCAGGGAGCTACCGTCACCGCTACCGCTGCTGCTGCCGCCAGAAGCAGCGTCTGAAGCGCATGTCCGGTACCAACTGGTACCGCTGCAGCGGTACCAACCGGTACCGCCGAGGTGGGAAGCGCCGAACCGTCCCGCACCAGCGGTACTACCGCCTAACCCAGCGGTAGTACCGCCGCTGCGGGATCCAGCCGGGTTGAAGGCCCTCATCCCTTCCCCACCTACCCCCATGTTGGTCAATACTATAAATAGGAGTTCCCCATCTCAGATCTAGATAGACTATGTTTTGAGATTAGAGTAGAGCTAGACTCCTTCTTCTCAAAGGTCTCCTTCCTCCCCTTGTGGGGATGGTTCCTCCCCTTGTGGAGAAGATCCCTTCGTGGATTCAAGACCTCTACTTGTAGTTTGACTACTCGCCAATCTTTCATCCTCGGGTGACTTTATTGGAGCGGCTTGGTTGGCCGTTGGAGAAACAACCGTCCAAGATCCCTTCTTGTATCTACTTGCCGATCTCCCACCTTCGTGTGGATTCTATTGGGCCGGTTGGACCGACCGGTAAGGGAAACGGTTCTTGTATCTTGTGTGTGTTCTTGTGTTCGGGGCGTTCTTCTTGGTGTTCTTCGTGTTCCTCGTGTTCTTGCGTGCGTTCGTCCACATCCTCCGTCAATCCGTGAAGATCGGGCCACCCTAGAGGTCCAAACCTCATCACTACTCCTCAGGCATGAAGTCATGGTCACCTCTAGGGTCATGATCCTCAGACTCGAAACTGTCAGAGTTGTCGAGGTGCCTATACATAAAGTAAAGTAAGTCTCGACGTTACCATGGTCGAGAAAGAACGTGCACCTCTCAGCAGGTTGCATGACATAGAAATTTAGATGCTCTGTCCAACCAGCGCCACTGAAATATGTCATGCCAAACTCGTTGGTGCATTGAAATCTGTAGTTTCAGGTGGGAACTGTCAACTGGGCATGGTTGACCTCGAATGTCCTGTGGATACTAATGACAATGCACATATGCTAAAAGAAGTCACGTCTAGCTCTGCACGAGATAAATAACAATCAGACATTATTGTTATTATGACAATAGATAGTGGACATTTTAAGTAACGAGCTAATAGAACATTTAACAACGAACATGCATAAAAAGGTTCCTCATATATATGAATAGTATACATCATTAACTTCCAAGAGTTGGAGCTCAAGGACCAAGAGAAACGTATAACCAATGTTATTAGAGAGAATTTCTTATATGACACTAGTTGAAAACTTGATTCCTTATTTGGCCCTGGTAATTTTTTTCTTCCCTATATGACACTTGGGCAAATATTTTTGCCTTATGACACTGCCGTTCACTTAGTTAGGTTCTTCCGTTAGTTTTTGTTTTCTGGGACCAAACTACCCCTCCGTGAATAGTTGTGCAAATGCTCTAAAAAAAAAGTTGGGCCAATCCTCTAGTCCGTGTCCACCATGCGTGCGTGCGTTTGGGCAGAGTGACAGGCCACGCCGGTCAAAGGCTCCGTGATGCGGTCTGCCAGCGTGCAGTGTAGTCGCAAAATAAAATCTGTTACACATACGAATCACGGTGCATTGTCCAAAGTAAAGCTAAACAACTTGTCTTCTAAGTTCCACTCTTGAAGACTTTTTAGAACTAAATTGAACATGTTTATTGAGTTGTGTGGTGTCTCCAACATAGCAAACCTTATGATATATCTATGAAGTATCCAAGCATCACTAACAAAATGACAAGTCAGGCAGAAGTATCCCAATTTTTGGTTCGAGGTCCACATATCTCCAGTGAGAGATATGCGAGGTCCACATATCTCAATATGGTGTGGCTCACAAACTAAACAATAGACAACAAGAACAAAAACTTGGTCATACCTTGCGAATTCGTCGCTCTTGTATCAGGAGATAGATCATCAAGAGAAGGTGAACCTAATTCAGGACAACCTGGTGGCTGTGGTGTTTTAGGTGAACCCGCCATATTTGCTCTTTTCACTGCTTCCCTTTTCACTGCTGCTGACTTGGCAAGGAAATTAACCCCTGGTGAACTCATCACCTGCATTGGAGATCGTAGTCCAGGATTAGGTGACTTCCTAGGTACCTGTTAAACAAAGAGATATAATAAGTATGTTAGTACCATGAGACATACATGCACCAAACAATACGAAGATTGTCTATGACTCGAGCAACAAGCATTTTCTTTGCAGCTTGAAAGAAGCTGCAAAGAATTTGAAAGTTTCCTTATTATTCTATGACTCAAGCAACAAGCATTAATAGAAATATACTAGGTGTTTGGGGGCGGCTATGCCGCACCTGTTATAACGTAAAAATGCTGAAATCTGTAGGAATTCATCGTTTAGGGTATTTCGAAGTACCCGTATTTCATTTTAATTTTCTGTAATTTGTGTACGTATGGAAAATATTTATATACATTTGAATATTCTGTAGTTGATAGAAGTGTGGAAAATATTCATATACGTCTGAATTCTCCAAAAAAAATGACCACATTGTGAAGTAGGGGAAAGTTTTGGCATTTTAAGGATGGTTAAGAGTTGGTTAATTTTGTTATTTCAAATGACCATGGTTATTTTTTCATAACATTCATGAATTAGAAATAAATAATTAGGATTTATTTTTAAAAACATTTTGATATGTTTAGTATATTTTTCCCGAGGCCAATGAATTAGTTATGATTTTTTTTTTGGAAATTAATCTAAATTTCTGCGGTGTTACTATTATTATTATTCGTTGGTGAATTAGTTCATAGGGAAATAAACTTGGAAAATAATTTTTTAGGGCAAAATAAATTATATATGTTGCTAAAAATAATGCTAATAAAATTAGTTTAGAAAAAGTTGTTTGGCGGTGATGTTACTGGAAATTAGTCTGTAATATCTGAAGTTTTTTTTTTTAGGAAGTGATGCGCGGGGACTTTTATGCAAAAAGTCTGTAATATCTGAAGTTTTTTTTTTTTTTTAGGAAGTGATGCGCGGGGACTTTTATGCAAAATGTTTATTACGAGGGCCGATTTATATTTTTTTGTAAAATGTGTGGGCTTTACTGCACATAAGCGCATGGGGACTTTTGTGCAAAAAGTTGTTTGGAAGGGTGCGCGCCCGTGTGAATGGAAGTAGCCGGATTTAAAATTTTGAAACCTGGCAGAGTTTGTCTTTTTTTTTTTGCGCAGAAAAAAATACAACGAATTTGAAGATTAGAGAGAAATATATATGTCCGTCGAAATAAAACGGTTAAAACATGGAAGTTGTTCACAAGGGTGTTGTACATCTATTCGTGAAAGAAAAATTCAAATGGATATCTGAGTGCGGCGAATTTGACAAAATTCGTCAAATATTTTTACGAATGTGGATCCGAAATTAAGGAGTTAGAGTCGAATAAATTCGAAACAGATTACGGGAATGGAACATTCTTGTCGACGCGCAGATTTTTCGTGTACATATTTTCTGACGGTTTAACAAAAAAACTACTGTAGCGTAGTCGGTTTCGATTTTGGTCGCTACAGTGCGACGATACAGTGTCAGGTGGGCTGAGAGCGCGAGAATCCTTCGCGCTATTATATATAGGTAGTATCTGACATAAATAGGTATCATTCTAGAGTCGACCAAAATCGAAACCGATTACGGGAATGGAACCTATTCGTCGGCGCGAAATTTTTTTGGTGTATATATTTTCCAGAGGTTTCGAAAAAAAAAAGTAGTATCTGACATAAGTAAGTAGTTATTATTCTAGAGTTGACCAAAAATCGAAACCGATTACGGGAATGGAACCTACTCGTCGGCGCGAAAATTTTCCGTGTATATATTTTCTGGAGGTTTCGCAAAAAAAAAAAAAAAAACGGCGTCTGGAGGTTCCGCAAAAAAAAAAAAAAAATCTAGAATAATAACTACAGAAGCTACAGTGGCAGCTACAGAAGCTACAGTGGCCGAAAGGGCTCGCGCCTTTATATATATAGTAGTATGATATGGCAGTCTTCTTCCAAATCCTGCACCGTTACTTGCAGGACTCAAATAGAACTGGAATAATTACATAGAGCAATTCTCTATTTAATGTTATAATTCAAAATTCATAGTGTAGCATCTGGACAGGTCCTCTTAAGCAAAGCTTCCAGGTTGGGTACTCTCTGTCATCTGGTTTGGGTAGCGCTTCTTGCTACTGAAGGTGATTTCGTCAGATAGGAAGATTGTTCAGGTACCTTGGGGATGTGAGAGCTGTCGGTGGTTTGCTTCTTGCGCTTCTTGATGATGGAGCCGTTATTGGACTGCGGCGCCTGCGGCCGCTTCCCGCCGGTGGCGTCCGTGCGCATCGTGGGATCACCGCCGCCGGCGTCCATGCGCGTCGGTGGTTCGCCGCCATCAAACCCTTGGCCGCCCACCCTCCCCACGGCGTCCGTGCCATGCTCGGCCTTCGGGGATGTTGAGTTGAGGCTAGGATTCGAGGGAGAGGGAGAGGGAACCAGAGGAGGAGGAGGAAGGGCGGCCATGGCGGTTGGCGGCGCCCGGCGCGCCGGAGAAGAGGACGATGCGTCGATGCGCTTTGACTTTTGTTTGGTCCTGCGGAGAAGAGGACGATGCCTCGTGTGATATGCGGCGTCGACGCGGCAACTGCGGCCCGGCCCATCAACGCCGTTCTTTTTCTTCCAATAACGCGGATGCTCGCATCTGCAGTTACGTGGGCCAAAAAGAGCGGCGCCGCGGCGTGCCGCTACCGCTTGCACCGTGACATACGATCAATGTTCTTTGCTGCAGCACGTGATGTTTTGCGCAAAAGAAAGTGTCCAACGAGGTAATGCACCGTCACTTGAATGGGCATTGTTCTAGCCTAGATCGATGCTTTAGTCAGTATAAAATGAATTGTGCGTAGAAGATACCCGCGCATCCAAGGACTAAGTTTTCCATGAAAATGTACAAGTCCTATTTAACCATTTAGTCGGAAACAAATATGTCACAATCCTGTTGCTTTTGTCTTGTAAAAAAATTTGGTCACATAATGTATAAGGGGTAAAAGCGTACTTTTTGTCTCCATTTAACAACGTTTGTATTCAAAATGAACTAGAGTGTCATATAAGGCAAAAATATTTGCCCAAGTGTCATACAGGGAAGAAAAAAATTCACAGGGCCAAATAAGGAATCAAGTTTTCAACTAGTGTCATATAAGGAATTCTCTAATGTTGTTATACATATCAGTAGGTACTTAAAACCAAAACTCGAACTGATAATGCAAAAGAGTCTAATCATTGGCACATGGAACAAGCACACACGATGTAAAGAAATTGATAAATTCGACACGATATGTTGAATTTAAACATACCATTCGAGATAATAGAATATTTAACAAGGAACATGCATAAAAAGGTACCTCATCATATATATGAACAATACGTGCACATCATTAACTTCCAAGTGTCGTAACTAAAGTACCAAGAGAATGTATAACAATGTTGTTATACATATCAGTAGGTCCTTTAAACCAACATTCAAACTGATAATGCGTAAGAGTCCAATCATTGGCACATGGAACAAGCACACACGATGTAAATAAATTACCAAATTCGACACGATATGTTGAATTTAAACATACCATTCTAGTATGAACCTCCTCTGTGAGAACTACGCCAAATTTCTTATTCATACACTCGGGGTAGCCACAATCCTCACACATGTGAAACATTTGCTACATATTAACATAGAGTACGATTAGTCCAAACATCAATATAGAGTACGATTAGCCTAAACATTCAACAGTCGAAACTCAACATAGCATTTCTATTAACTAACCATCACACACTATGTGCATTTCATTTTCATGCACTTCTTATTTTAAAAATACCACAAGCTACTTGCATTAGCAATACTGGTCATACCAAATAGGACCATGACATAGCACTATAGGTCGTACCGGTTGCGCGGGCGTCCGGCCAGAGGATCACTGGCTTCTTCTGGTCGGTGGTGAGGCGCGCGGCGCCGGTGGCCAGCTAGGGTTGCATGGCGGCGCGGTGGGCTAGCTAGGGTTGCGGGGCGGCGCGGGTGGACGGAGAGGGCGGCGCGGGTGGGGGCAGGGGCAGAGCGGTGGACATAAAGGGCGGCGCGGGTGGGGCCAGGGGCGACGCGGGTGGACGGACATGGTCGATGGTCCAGGAGGCCGCGCAACAGCGTCGGGGCAGGCGGGTGACGGCGGGAAGGCGCGGGGAAGGAAAAGGGACGGAGGAAGTGAGATTTGGGCGGGTAGGGCTATTTGATCTAAGGGCTCCGTAGTGGTAGCGCGCTGGGCCATCTCGCGCTACCACTAAGTGGGGCCGATTTGGTGGCTACGATGAATATTTGGTGTAGCATGCCCCGTTGGGGACGCGCTACCACTAATGCCATAGTTGTAGCACGTGGGTGACAACCCACGCTACCGCTAGTTTTGTGTGTGTGTGGCGGCGGCGGGGGGGGGGGGGGGGGGGTGAATTACTGGTAGCGCGTCCACGTGTCACGCGCAACCATCAGGCCTTGGTGGTAGCGTCCAGCGCTACCGCTAAGAGATTACCTATAACCATTTTCCTACTAGCGAGTAGATGTTCGTTGCTTAAGAATCTTGCTTCATCGGCTCTTCCTCCGAAGATGTGTCCGTCGTCACGAAAGGGAGGAATGCTGGTTGTAATAGATCGGATCAGAAGGATCAGAGATGGAGGCTGTTTTTACCTCATTATCTCACGAGCTTACCAGTGGGACCCTGAACAAGCCGTTGGAAATATCCGATTTCGTGATCAATATGACGTTGCGCCTAAGTTTAACTGAAACCAAAGTTTGCATCCACACATTACCGACATAGTCTTACACAAATGTGACCATTAAGATCAAGTATTACATCAAAGCCCTCGGTAGGTGGAACTTCAAATACACTGCAGTGGAGATTCCAAAAGAACACTTTGGGCCATATCATAATGCCTTAACACACTATGGGTAATCTGACTAGGAAACGCTCTAATTCGTGTAAACATTGTCAAAGACTTGATCTGTATGATGCTCCTCCATATCTGACCAAGTTAATGAGGCAGAGATAACAATGTCAGGTGAGTATGTTGGAATGTACGCAAGATACCCACAAATGTGGTATAGGAGATTATCCATGCAACGTCTTTTCCATGGGAAAAGGCTTATATGATGAATTTCTTTTGTTTGCCAATGCTAGTTTTCTCTTGTAGATATATGTTATTGTACTATTAAAACATACCACACTAGATATAATATAGAAGAATACTGTATTTATATATAGAAGTACGGGCTATATCAAACTTTTCCATACCCAGCACTAACGGATGAATTTCCCATGGGTTTGCGGGAAATGGGCCCATTGCCATCCCAATAAGAAGAGGAACGAAAATGGGACTAACAAAAAACAAGCATAAACCGGAAACGAGTACATATATTTAGGGGTGAGAACTGGTAGTGGATAATCCTAACTATTCAACACTCATACTCGAGATATTGAAAACGAAGGTGGTACATATCCGAATCGGAACGAAATAGAAATGTGGTAAATATCCGTATTCATTCTTACAAATACAAAACAAATTTGGTATGAAATTTTGGAACAAATATGAAAATGGAAATGGATATATCCGTATCCGAATAAAATTATGTCAGCCAATTTTGGTAATTCCAACCTGTTATGTCAACTAACCAACCTTTGAAAGGGGTCAAATAAAACCTCACTGAAAACACAACACAACAACTCGAAGAGATGTTTCGAGAGTTTGCGGCCGTAGCGGGTTGGGAGAGTTGGTTGATCCGTCTCGGTGATCCAGGAGTAGCATGTTCGGGTTTTGGCCGCACGTGGTCTGTTGTAACGGTTTTCGCCCGGTTTTCCGTTAATTAACTGGGCAATTCTCTTCTGCTTAATTAATAGATTGGGGCAAATCTTTTGCTCCTGTTTTAAAAAAAGGGGTCAAATATATTTTTCTGTGAATGAACTTTAAACTATTGTGCATTATATTAGCTATATTTATCATTTTTATTGTTATATAGTTGACTCGTTATAAGACACAAGTCTACTATTTCGGTATATTCGTTTCCGTTCCTAATTGAGAAAGAACCGATTTGTATCGTATTCGGTAACATCAGCTCCGCATTCGTATGCGACAATATCTGTATTTGTATTCGTATTTGTTTTGAAAATATGAAAACAGATTTGGGAAAGGTACTGTCCGATCCTCATCCACCCTACATATCTTTAGGCCGGTGTCGGAGCCATTGTTTTCAATACGTGTTTTAGAAAGCATACGGCACCTCTATCAAGATATAGTACGATTTGAAAATTCCTTACGAAGAGCAGTTTCCGCAATCTTGGATTGCAACACTAGCAGTACACACTTCACAAATCACAAGTCACAACTGTAAGCTACCCGGCTTCAGTTTATTCATCCACGAGCAAGTGAAACATGTCAAGTAGTACCCGGACTTTTGAACTCACACATCTAGTAATTCCACAATTACACGAACAAACGAATCTCCAAGCGAGATCATTGGATATACATATGACTGCTTGAAAACATTACCACTGACTTATACTTGATTCTCTAGCGTGGTGTCTTATGAACAGCTCAATGTCCTCTCCTCTAGACATAGTTTCTTATACGGATGCCAGCCATCGATGAGCTCGTCTCAAAACAATTCATCATTATGGCGGCGAAGGCGTAGGGGAGGCCGGCGGTTTGAGATCTGGATACTACGCGCACATAAAAGGAGAATAATGAGCATGGCGTCATCTTTCAGGTGTGTTTGTTTGTAGAGGGAGGCAAATACAAGTTATGGAATTTCATGTATCGCTTACGTTCGCATATGGAGAAAGAGGCCTGGGCTTCGCAGGAGGCGGTTCTGTGACGGCTTCTGCTACCGCTGCCGGGGTAACTTCCGCCGGGGATTCGGTTGCTGCAGCTTCAGCCTTCGCCTCGGTCTTGCCCTCGGCAGCTGGTGGGGAAGGGCTGGCCGGTGGTTTCAGATCCGGGTACTGAAATGCAGAAACAAAATGGTAGAAATGGATATTGATCAGCTTCAATTGTGCAAATAAACGGCAACGAAGTATTGCTTACATTTGCATATGGTGAAAGGGGTCTCGACGCTGCAGTCTCAGGAGGCGATTCTGTGCTGGCCTCTGCAACTGCTACAGCAGCTGGGGCTGCTTCTGCTACTGGTGCAGCAGTTGCTGCGGCAGCAACTGGGGCTGCAGATGTTGCTGCTGATTGGCTCTTAGCTTCACCAGAAGGAGGCAGCAAAGCCTGCCCGATTTCCTGGAGATTAAAACAACAACCAACATTTACTATGAAAAACAAAGCAAGTTTGCTCACGTTCTGACTGAAGGCATCATAGCACTGGACATTGTTTCTGAATCTTCAATGCCAGAAAACATTGACATGTCAAATAGTGCATATGGATCATCTTTGAAAGGAAAGCTTGCAAAAGCGTTGGTACAGCATGAACCGGCAATAAAAAAACAACTAATAGCCATACACAATTTTCTTATATATCTAGACCATCTGTAGTTCACTATATGCATCTTGGTCACCATACCAATAGGAAAACATTACATTCAGTTTGGTCTGATACATTGTAAGGATAGTTGACAACTATATTGTTTTTTAATTTGCAACAACTATATCGTGGTTCGCTGGTGAAAAACTATTATGGACAGGAAAGAGTTTAAACACTAGCGCAAGTCATGCATAAACCCTGGCAGAAAGTGCATCAACCAGAAAAAATTACCAACAACCAATAGCTGAACTGCATGATTTTCAGTCCAACTAAATAGAACAATACCACTTATATTGGGTTTGGCTCTTGAAACACAGAACCTAAAGATAGTAGCGAAGAAGAAATAAAAATTACAAAGGGAAGAGGCATATCTACACCAGGTATCTTTATTTTCCTAGAATAAACGGGCTTATTTTCTTGGAGATGCCTGCTGAGCATTCAACAGAACAACAACTTAACTGATTCATGCAGAGCCATCTTGAGAAAACGAAATTGCATTTATTAATGATAACACTAAGTATCCAGGATGTGGCTAACTACCTTAATTTCATCAACAAGCTCCTTTGGAGCAACTTTCTTGTTAAAGAAGTCATCGATCTGTTGCAGGGTCTTCTTTCGGTCCTGTGAGCGGCATAGATAGGTAGTTCGTCAACAAAAACATCTTAAGTAGAAAGGAAAAAATTGCCATTCATATCTATGAAGCCCACTAAAAAGACAAGAATGAAATAATCACCTCGGCATACAAGAGTTTGTTTACCACCAGCTGGACAATGGCAGCTGAACCCAGAAACTGCAACACTGTTTCTATCTGCAGCACATATTATACATGATTTGTAAAAATATAAACTAAAGCAAATCATCAAGATATGAAAGCATGTCAAGTATTAGAAACCTCTGTGTAGGCAAGTACTCCGAAACCAGTAGCTGCAGCAAGACCAATCGTGACAGGTAAACCTTCTGAACCATCCTGTAAGTTAACATATAATAAACTCAAAATTGAACTGACACATAAGTCTAACAACAAGAGCATGCGAATATATAAAATACAGAGAAATCATATTTAAAAGAAGTAAATGTAGACAAAAGAACGTTCAAGTTGACAACTCACCCCAAATAGCTCACCAAAGTCCAAACTGAATCCCGTCCAGGGAAGATTACTGCTCTGCAGTAGAGCACTAGCAAATGGTGACATTTTGCATAGAGAATATTGATGTGAAATACTACTTACAGAGAATGCAAGCTCGGTAAAGCGTAAGTACCTGCCAACCTCGAGGTCCCTCTGCACCATCCTTCACTGCGAAAGCAGCTTTATAACCATTGGCTGTGAGAAGCTCAGCCACTAGCTCAGAGTTCCCATCAAACCTGGTATCCATTTTGTTCACGTAAATATTCGGAAGGACGATGAAATCTAAAACATGTACTGGTGATGGAAGAATTACAAGTCAAGTACTGTTTGCAAATTTCCTGCAGCAAACATGATCTCGTTCTTGTTTAGAAAAGAATGTGGATAATTCTAGCATATAGAGAAATAAATGTGGACAATTATGAGAAGATCGCTTTTTTATTGTTTCCATGTCGGACAAAAACATATGAGTAAATATGCACAAACTCTTCATGGAACCGCATCCTCATGTGCATAAAAAGGGAAAACTGAGTAATATTTATGTGGTACAATGTGAGAAATATTTTGAATTTTCCTCGATGCAAACAATCTGTTCTGCATTTTTTCTCTACTGAACTATAACCTTTATTATTCTATCAATGTCATCTTGATGAACTGGCAATTTATTGCTGGAATCAACTTCTTCAACGCCATTTTAGAAGCACTGACAATGTGCTAGGTGTTACCAACTTCATTTTCACAAAGTCGATGAGCAGGTGTAGAGCATCAGGGATACACGACTGAACTAATACGTATGAGGATTCAACCCAACTAACTAGTGATTATCTAGTTTATATATCGATTTTGAAATCTTGACACGATTCCATTCCCAGCTGTTTGCTATGGGTTTTGTGTGCTAATAAGAAGTTAAGAACTGAATCCGCCGGCCAACTAGAAAATAGTGGACAGACACACGAAGAAAGCAAACACATTGCAAGTGCCAACAAAAAATCAAGCCCCTTACTTGTCAAGGATGATCAATGTGGTGTTCTCGGGGTCCTTGAACTTCAGCTCAAGCTTCTTGAGGAAGCCGTTCTTGTCGTCCCCGTCGTACGGCACGGCCACGGCCTTCTTCTTGGCCTCCCTGATATCCGGCGACCCGACCTCGCGGGCGTCCTTGAGCGGCCTGATGTCGACGAGCTGCGCGCCGGGCTCGTCCAGCAGCCTCTGGTACGCGGCCTTCCCCGACACGGCTCCGTACGGCTTGGAGGCGCCGCCGAGCACCTGCGAGATGACCAGCGGCACGGCGACAACGGCGAGGCCCGCGGCGACGACGAGCGGGTTCTGGGAGACGAAGTCGACCAGCCCGTCGAGGCCGAGGTCCGGGAGCGAGAACCCGCCGTCACCTCCGCCGGCGGTGTCGGTCGAGAGCCGCAGCATCTCCTCGTAGGATAGAGGAGCGGCGAGGGCGGCTCCGCCGCCCCCGAGCCCGAGCGCGGCGGCGAGGCCTCCGCCGCGGGGGAGGCGGCTATTCCGGGGCCTCCGTGCGCGTGCGCGCGGTGGGGTTAGCGTCGTCGGCGCGGCGGAAGAGACGATGGCGGCCATTGCATAACCGGTGGCTCCGGTCCGGCGATGTCGGCGGCGCGGGGTTTAGGTCGGAGGCGGAAGGAACTGCGCTAGTGGCTGGCTGGCTGGCAAGCAGGAGCGGGGTTTCGTCGGGGAGATGAGGAAGGGGGTGAGCTGGGAGGGCGCAGCGAACCGGAAGACGCCACGTGGATGAGCGGATTAGACTCGTGGCCGTTTGAGAGGCTGCGATTCCTCGTGGTCGGACGCTTTTTGGCTATGAGGAGCGTAGTACGCGACGGCGACCGCGTACGTGCGAGCGTGCCCGTGTGTAGTCCAGTTGAGTACTTGAGTTGATCACCACCGATTGTCCTCGCCGCCGGCCGCCGCGGTGAAAATCTTCAACATTCTAGTGAGAAGACTGTGCGGAGGAATCTATTCGCAACGGTTCATCTCATGGAATTAGTTCGTATTCTTTTCCATAATTTGTTAGAGTCCATTTGGCATATTATCAAAAATAAGAAGAGTCCGTTTGGCATCGGAAAGTGTTTTGTGGTACCGAGCTCCCGTGATCCTGGCAGCTCAAAAAAATTGAAAAAAAATACTTATAAGTTAAAAAAATTGAAAACAATCCTAGAGGTAGCTAATAGTGTATTAAATGAACGTGCCAAATTTCACCTTCAAATACTGTGTATTCTGGACTACACAAAGATAAAAAAAATCTGATAAATTTTGGAGATTTGAAAATATGCATATTCATATCCACACTTTTGTCATTTTTGTGTAGCCTAGAATACAAAGTATTTGAATGTGAATTCTTGCACGTTCGTTGAATACACACGTTTGGCTACATCTGGGATTTTTTTCAGATTTTTTTGAAACTCATAAATAATTTTTCTCGATATTTTTGTACCAGCAGGATCACTAGAGCCAAGAGCACAAAATCCCCTCTCGTGACGTCATTTCTATTGAAAGTGAAATGACCGGATTAGGTATAGAGATTGACATAACTATAAGCCCATTGTAGAAAACTATGTGAAGAATGAACAAAAGGTATAGAAAAAGAATGATTGTTTATTTGATAACGGAGACCCATGAACAATTCCGCACAGGTGGCAAAACAACGAATCAAACTAAAGGACCACTATTCTAGATTGAAATCGGCGTCACCGTGGTGAAAAGGCGGTTCAGTTGACTTTTAAACTGGTTCATTAGAGTGCACAAGGGAAGACTCACATTGACCAACCGGGGTCACAAAACACCGGTGAATTTTTGTTTTAGGTTGTAGATTTCGTCCATGTATTTAAGTGTAACACCTCTGAAAAAATTATTATTATTATGGGAGGTATTTTTTTGTTGAGGGACCTAAATAAATTAGGTGTTGCGTGTGTATCTTCGTCGAGGAGTAATTCTTACTAAAGATAACCTTGCAAAACGCAATTGACATAGAAGTAAAAAGTGTGTGTTCTGTCATAAGGACGAGAGACTATCAAACATTTATTCTTCGAGTGTAAATTTGCTGGTTCTATATGGTCAATCATCCAGATAGGTTCTACACTATACCCACCAACAAGCATTGCTAATATTTTTGGCAATTGGCTGAATGGTGTGAGTTATAGGTTTAAACAACTTACTAGGGTGGCAGCGCTTGCCGTTATATAGTCGTTTTGGCTGTGTAGAAATAACAAGGTTTTTAACGATAAAAATTGTTCTCTCATGCAGGTCATCTACAGGAGTACCGCTACGCTCCGTTTGTGGTTTCGGGTGCAACGTGTGGAGCATCGAGACCTGTTAATTGATGTGTGTACAACACTGGAGGATACGACGAGAGACTTTTTATCCCAACATGGATAGCAGCATAATTTGCGGATTGGCGCTCCACCGTCATAGGCGTCTTTACAATTTCTTATCATGATATGTAATTCGACTTTTTTCTTTTTTGCACTTCTGAACTTGTGACGGCTGTGTGCATCCTAATTATATGCAGAAGCCGGGTGTAATACTTAAAACTTTTTAAGTAATTATCGAAAAAAATGTGTACGTCGGAAGGACTGTCAGCCAAGGAAGCGGAACGAGATCCTCTGACGTTGTAGGAAAAACTGCAGAGGGACGTAGTTGCTTCTGGATCGTTTGATGCGCATCGGACGGCAGCAGCTCGAATGCGTAGGGACGAACGGAAGAGAAAAACGGCGCCGTCCCAGCTCTGAAGAAAAAAATCACCTTCACTCGCCGTCGCCGTCCGCTCGTCGGTACGCCCAGCTCAGCCCGTGTGGCCTCTGCCTCCACCGCTTCCGTGGCCTCCATCCCCGCTATGTCCACCGGCGCCGTCGCCACGGCCGTGCGTGTCTTGGAAGTTGGCCGCCACACAGAGGAGCTCAGCCCGTGTGGCCTCTGCCTCCACCGCTTCCGTGGCCTCCATCCCCGCCATGTCCACGCCATGTCCACCGGCGTCGTCGCCACGGCAGTGCGTGTCTTGGAAGTTGGCCGCCACACAGAGGAGGAGCAGGAGCCCATGTGTAACACCCCAAGCCAACCAAGCACTTGGAAAGTTACCACATTCATAACTTTTTGGAAATAATAAGTCTTTTTAGGAAAATTCGGCATAGCCTCCTTTGTTTTCATAGACAACCATGATAGACAATAATCAAAACAGAAGCACAATGAGATAACATATGAATAGAGTAGGCACAACATTCATTAATAATTAACTCTCCAAAACCTCCACTTCTTAAAACTACCAACCACAAGCATTAACCATAACCAAACTTCCATAAGACTTCAAAATCTTAATGACATTACAACTCCTAATGATGATGAATATGTGAATCGTGAGGTCATGAAGGTGTGCTACTCCCATAACTCCCCATGCATGTCGTCTCAAAGTTTACCTAAAAACATTAAAGCAACAAGGGTGAGTACAAAGACTCAACAAGTTCATAACAAATAATGAACCTTACATAAATCAAAACACCGAGTCATCACTAAACATTATTCATTCATCATCATATATAAAGTTGTGCTACATGCCTATATGCTCATCTCATCTCATCTCATTGCGGATACCGGTATCGCTTGAGTGGACACCCGTCGGCATCCACTCACTCCAACTTGTGGAGGGTGCCTCCAATGTGGGTCGCAACCCATCAAAGGTGGTCTCATTGTGCCCACCGAAGTAGGTCACTTACATCATTATCATCATGGTATGCAAGTATGCATAAAATGCACATGTCATCATCATAATCATTATCATTTCATCATGGAAATATCATAGATATAAAGGTAAACTTTATAATTAAATCAAGTGAAGAGAGATATGCAAAATCCACTATCCATCATGAACTTGCCTCAACCGCGAGTCACGATATGTGAGATGTAGGGTCTCGAACCATAAGTATCTTCACCTGTTATTCAAACATATATAACACTCAATACAATACATAGATTCATAACAAGGACATTCACAAAATGACATCGTTTCCTAACGCGAGACCCCCTTTAAGTCATATGTCCAGTCTCTCAACAAAGGTGAGCACATAAGTTATAAATAAAACTCAACCATAGAGCTAATTTTCATTTCAGCACCAACACCATACTTCTCACACATCCTCTACTGACAGAAAAATCTGGATAATGACATCTTCACTCAGCATTGTTGCCATTCTATCCAACACAGGACAATCACTTCATTTTTTTCATGAGAATTAATATTCTACACTAAATCTTGCAAACAGTATGAGTTCTAAAATTATAAAAACAATCTCCACAACTTTCATGTTTAGCGCAAGACTTAATTCGGATGGTAAGAAGGCCTAAGGTTGCAAAGAAGATCACTGCATGCAGAAAATGTTCAGTTCCGGACAGAACACGAAACAGATTGCTGCGAGCAAACAGTTCAACCAAATTGCGCAAGTGAATACTCTACGGAAAGCCTGAAACAAGGGCTACAACTTTCATTCAGATTCTAACACGAAATTATTGACAGAACCCCGGATTTTAAGTCAAAGATTCCAGTACTTGACATATACTACAGATTTCCTCTAGCTGCACCTAGTGATACGGTTCAGAAAAACACACTTTCAGGCTAGAAGGAAACTAGCAAATTGCAGAAACATTCGGTTCTCCAAGCCAAAACGTGATTCTAAAAAACTACAAGCTGCTATAGCCCTGCTGGAGTACAGGAACGGTGAAACCGAACACCAACTCTGACTCTAACCCAGTCTACAGAACTAGAAGAACAACTCTGCTACAACGTTGATAGTAGAACAAGAAAGGAATCAAGGGGATGAGTGCACGCACTGCTGCGATGAACGACGGCGACAATAACTTGATCCGGCAGCACATCACCCATAGATCTTGCAACTGCTGGTCCAGCCGAACAACCTCACGGCGGCGGCGGCATTTGTGATCCAGCGGCATCGACCCAACGGACTGTAATGGTGGCCGCCTCGATCCGGAGGCACCAGGTATTGGCGAGATAGGAGGAGATCGAAACGATACGGCGCAGCCCTATATTGAGGTAGCTAGGATACAAACCGTCGAATCCAATTGAGTCTTGAGCCAGCCCGTGGCTTCCCAACCTCACATGTTGAAGTACAAAATAAACTCAGCTAGCGTTTTACTAAAAACACCACAGGGCGAACTGGCTGCTGCTACAATTTTTATAACAGAAGGTCAAGAGTTCAAGGGCTACTATACACTATCTTTCTTTATTTTATTTCTTTTTGTCTCTAGATATCTAACTCAAAATCGAATTTAAATGACATCATTGTTGCAATCATTTATTCTTTTGAAAAGTTGAATAAGTATAACCTGCTAGCATTAAAATTAATTCGGGGTATCACATTCTTACCCCCTTAAACAGAATTCGTCCCCGAATTCTTCCTTTCTTTACTACTCGTGGAACTATCGTGGAAGTTAAAAAATATAAACATCCATCACATTACAACCATGAACAATTCTAGATGCCTCTCGTGCATTCAAGTCTTGAACTCCTAAGTTGCCTCAACAACAGAACCTTCATATACTTTAACGTTCTATGCTTCATCACTCTATCGGTCTCTCAAAGGCTAAGACCTGGTAAATGGTAATCTGTTCCATGGTAATATGTCGTACTAGGTCAGGAAAATGCTTCATGACATAGCTAGACATATGGAACACATTTTGCATACAATTTCATCGATTCAGGCAAGTCAAGTCTATAGGCTAGCTTCCCACTCGTGCCACTATCATGAAAGATCTAATGTATGGTGAACTAAGCTTCCCTTGATATTAAACTTTACAACACCCTTGGCGGAGACACCCTCACGAGTACCTCCTCACCAACTTGAAATTCCACATTTGACCTCTTACAGAATCAGCATAACTCCTTGTATGCACTGTGCTGCCACATATGTTGCCTAATCTCAGTTAACCTCTCAGTGGCTTATTGAACCCAATCTGGTCCAAGCACTTCCTTCTCGCCCACGGCATCGCAACACAATGGACATCTAAACTTTCTTCCATAAAGAGCCTCACAAGCTGCCATTCGTACGCTAGTCTAATAACCGTTACTCCACAAGTGTCAAGTGATATCCCAACTCCCTTGCCAAGATAAGACACAACACCTATGTGCTAAGATTTAAATGATTCGCTTAACCGTGTAATCATGGCACACTGCAGGATCTCCCAGGATTTTTATACAAATTTATCATCTCTATCAGAAGTAATGGTTTTGGTAACCCATGTAACCTTACTATCTCACTCACATAAATTGGTGCCAAGTCACTTGCACACTTGGTGGCGCGGATAGGAATAAAATGAGAAACTTTACTAAGTCGATCCATGACCGACCATACTTCATCCTTGTCTGGCAATGTCATCACATGGGCTTTCCGAACCTCCAACGATTGCAACAGTCCGGTGGTCTCTTATGCGCAGCTTTTTTTTTAGAACCTACTTATGCGCAGCTTTTACTCGTTGATAAACCCAACAAGAGGACAAATACTTGGCCACATAAAAAAAAAACTATTTCCACCAGTAAGTATTTTATAGGTCCTGATACATCTTTGTCTCTCCACGATTAACGTGTAGGTGCTACGATGTGCCTCCACTAAATGTCCTCCGTCACCTAAGACTATTGTAACGGAACAACTCATGTTTCATCTATAATGAACTCTTCTGTTCAACCTTCAAGAACACGCTCCCGCACTTGTTGTAACAGTCAATCACTTTGTTGAGCCTCTCTCATTTTATCTAGAATAGCTGATGGGTGTAATGTGTATCCTCATCTACTACACCAGCAAAACAGTACGCGATGCCCATTTTTTTTTCAAAATCAGCGATGAGCCGATCTACACTGGGAGGTACAGACTTGAGGCTAAGGGCACCCGCAAAAACATTCGCTGAATAGTGAGGTCATATTCCTTCAGCAATTCCAGCCTCCTTCATTGTCTCAAATTCGACTCCTGCGTGAAGAGGTAATTCAAACTCTTATGATCAGCCAAAACATCTCAAGATTCTCCATAAAGATAATGCCTCCAAATCTTGAGTGCAAAGTCCACAAGCGCAAGCTCTAAATCATGTGTAGGATAGCTCTGCTCGTGCTCTTTCAATTGCCTTTAAACATAAGCAATAACCTTAACATCTTGCACGACTACCCACCCAAGTACAACTAGAGAGCATTAGATTAGACTATGAAGCGCTTCCCCAGCTCCAAAAGGGTGAGATAAAGAGTAGTCACCAACCTAATTTTAACACTAAACTATCTCCGCCAAATGAGAAATAATCTCACACTTATCATTCCGTTAGAATTTCACATATTTTAAGATCGTTTGGTCATTGGGTTGGCAATGGTAGAAAGTCCTTCACAGACTTCCAATCGTAACCCTCCAAGCCCAGGAAATGTCTCACTTAATTGACATTGGATGTTTTCGGCTAGTCTATAATTGTAGAAAGCTTACTAGGATCAACGAAGATGCCATGCTTGTTAATAACAGGACCAAGGACACTTCTAAAAGACAACTCACAATTTTTTTTTTTGGTTTGCATAAAATTTATTCTTTCTCCCAAGTCTCAAACACAAGCCTCAAGTCGTGCACGTGCTCTTCTTATGTCTTCACATATACGAGGATATCATCATTGAACACTACCACTAAGAGATCAAGGAAGTCTGAAAGACATAACTTTGTATTCATAATGCCCATATTTAGTAGACAAAACAATCTTTTCTATATCAAGTTCCCACACACGGATTTGATTATAGCAAGGTTGCAAAACAAACTTGAAGAACAACTTAGCTATATTCAGCTGATCAAACAAGTCCTCGATGCGGGGAAATGTATATTCGTTCGTGATGGTTACCGCAATTAGAGCATGATAATCAATGCACTTTCGCCAGCTGACATCTCCCTTGGATGTAAACATAACTAACTATCCAAGGTGAGACACTACGCCAAATGAAACCTTTGGATAACATATTGTCAACTAGTTCTTCCATTGTCATTGAAATAGACATAGAGATATGTCAAGTGCCAGGACTGAGATCAATGCGGAACTTCAGGTTCCGCTCTCGAAGAACCAGGAAGAAGCATGGTATGTTGATAAATCATGAAATCTTATTGAGAATGCAGATGTTACATGACCACTCAATGCTCAACATTCTTCAGATTCGGAACATAACTAACGAACCCCAAATAACCTATCTGAAACTCTCATGGTTGTCTAGCATGATGTATTTCTTACGTAGTACCACAAAAACAACGAAAGTTTAACCTCACCACATCTCCTATGCTTAGTAGCAATTGCCTCTTCTACAAGTGGAACGTCATAAATTTATATGGTTTAGGCTGTACAACATCGTCTCTCAACTAATTTAAGGAAAAGGTCAAACAATGATTCAACAATCCAACGCAACAAGAACCAATAATAAGGGTAAATGGTATGGGGGCCAATCCATCCCGCACCCAAACTATTGACTTTGTAACTGAAATAGTTGAATCACGCAAAGCTAACCACTCGGTCATCCTCACTGGAATTGCAAACAGATTACATGGGCACGAACCAAAGTTCGAGGTCGACTCCCATCTACCGTTTTTCTGCAAAGCTGCTACAAAAATCTAATCTATCATCTCTCAAGGACACCCAAGATTAGGTGTACAGAACACCCATTTAAAAGAACGAACAATCAATATACGCATGGTTAGCGACTTGATCTAGCAAGGGACACTAGCAAATGTCAAAGAAGATAGAATGGGACCAAAGATGTTAATTTTGGAGGTCTAGTAGCAAACGAGGAGAACAACTGAAGTACATGATCGAAAATACTTCATCAACATGAGACACGAAGACAACATCGATAACCACGATACAAGATGATGATCATCAAACCCAGCCAAAAGCAGGTGATGCGCCACAATAAAATAGGTGAGTGAGAATGAGGAAGTCAACTACAGAAATTGTGGTTTAGGGTTCATGGATAGATGAGAAGAGCTTCTCGTATTGATTCAGGACTAGATAAGTCATCAAAACATCCTTTTATCGGCTCCACTACCACACCATCTAGGTTATACGAATCCTCTTGGAAAATCAATCACTGGTCGACCTGATATTTAAGATTAGCAATTGTTCTCTCATACACCTTCGCGATAACCTGACACATATGAAAACCTCAGGCAGCACCAAGCAAACCCAAATTTAACCTTCCACTATAACATTATAGTAAATCAAACTTGGACGCCAAAACCAATCACTTCATATATGTCCTCAAGAGTCCAACAAAGCAACGTATAGGTCTAAACCACGTTATTCATACTTCCATTGGACTAGCAGAAAAGATAAAAAACTTTTCCTTCCAATATTGAATTCACCAAACCTAAAGAGACTCTCTCTCTCTAGTCAACTACTTACTGTCAGGAACATAAGGACCCTAAAGCAAGGCCTACAGCCTCTCACATAATATACTGATCGCATTGACAACAACATACATATATAAGAGATAACTCACAAAACGTAAATGCAATGCACGACCCAACCCATCCTATTGTGCACCAGTGTGTCAAGTTTTAAGATTGTTAATTTTGTTTTTGCAAATATTTTTTATTACGAAATAATATTCTAAATTATTTACCTATGATAACGAAATCTTGCACCACGGACCTAAAGCCCGCTCTGATACCAACTGTAACACCCCAAGCCAACCAAGCACTTGGAATGTTACCACATTCATAACTTTTTGGAAATAATAAGTCTTTTTAGGAAAATTCGGCATAGCCTCCTTTGTTTTCATAGACAACCATGATAGACAATAATCAAAACAGAAGCACAATGAGATAACATATGAATAGAGTAGGCACAACATTCATTAATAATTAACTCTCCAAAACCTCCACTTCTTAAAACTACCAACCACAAGCATTAACCATAACCAAACTTCCATAAGACTTCAAAATCTTAATGACATTACAACTCCTAATGATGATGAATATGTGAATCGTGAGGTCATGAAGGTGTGCTACTCCCATAACTCCCCATGCATGTCGTCTCAAAGTTTACCTAAAAACATTAAAGCAACAAGGGTGAGTACAAAGACTCAACAAGTTCATAACAAATAATGAACCTTACATAAATCAAAACACCGAGTCATCACTAAACATTATTCATTCATCATCATATATAAGTTGTGCTACATGCCTATATGCTCATCTCATCTCATCTCATTGCGGATACCGGTATCGCTTGAGTGGACACCCGTCGGCATCCACTCACTCCAACTTGTGGAGGGTGCCTCCAATGTGGGTCGCAACCCATCAAAGGAGGTCTCATTGTGCCCACCGAAGTAGGTCACTTACATCATTATCATCATGGTATGCAAGTATGCATAAAATGCACATGTCATCATCATAATCATTATCATTTCATCATGGAAATATCATAGATATAAAGGTAAACTTTATAATTAAATCAAGTGAAGAGAGATATGCAAAATCCACTATCCATCATGAACTTGCCTCAACCGCGAGTCACGATATGTGAGATGTAGGGTCTCGAACCATAAGTATCTTCACCTGTTATTCAAACATATATAACACTCAATACAATACATAGATTCATAACAAGGACATTCACAAAATGACATCGTTTCCTAACGCGAGACCCCCTTTAAGTCATATGTCCAGTCTTCTCAACAAAGGTGAGCACATAAGTTATAAATAAAACTCAACCATAGAGCTAATTTTCATTTCAGCACCAACACCATACTTCTCACACATCCTCTACTGACAGAAAAATCTGGATAATGACATCTTCACTCAGCATTGTTGCCATTCTATCCAACACAGGACAGATCACTTCATTTTTTTCATGAGAATTAATATTCTACACTAAATCTTGCAAACAGTATGAGTTCTAAAATTATAAAAACAATCTCCACAACTTTCATGTTTAGCGCAAGACTTAATTCGGATGGTAAGAAGGCCTAAGGTTGCAAAGAAGATCACTGCATGCAGAAAATGTTCAGTTCCGGACAGAACACGAAACAGATTGCTGCGAGCAAACACTTCAACCAAATTGCGCAAGTGAATACTCTACGGAAAGCCTGAAACAAGGGCTACAACTTTCATTCAGATTCTAACACGAAATTATTGACAGAACCCCGGATTTTAAGTCAAAGATTCCAGTACTTGACATATACTACAGATTTCCCTCTAGCTGCACCTAGTGATACGGTTCAGAAAAACACACTTTCAGGCTAGAAGGAAACTAGCAAATTCCAGAAACATTCGGTTCTCCAAGCCAAAACGTGATTCTAAAAAAACTACAAGCTGCTATAGCCCTGCTGGAGTACAGGAACGGTGAAACCGAACACCAACTCTGACTCTAACCCAGTCTACAGAACTAGAAGAACAATTCTGCTACAACGTTGATAGTAGAACAAGAAAGGAATCAAGGGGATGAGTGCACGCACTGCTGCGATGAACGACGGCGACAATAACTTGATCCGGCAGCACATCACCCATAGATCTTGCAACTGCTGGTCCAGCCGAACAACCTCACGGCGGCGGCGGCATTTGTGATCCAGCGGCATCGACCCAACGGACTGTAATGGTGGCCGCCTCGATCCGGAGGCACCAGGTATTGGCGAGATAGGAGGAGATCGAAACGATACGGCGCAGACCTATATTGAGGTAGCTAGGATACAAACCGTCGAATCCAATTGAGTCTTGAGCCAGCCCGTGGCTTCCCAACCTCACATGTTAAAGTACAAAATAAACTCAGCTAGCGTTTTACTAAAAACACCACAGGGCGAGCTGGCTGCTGCTACAATTTTTATAACAGAAGGTCAAGAGTTCAAGGGCTACTATACACTATCTTTCTTTATTTTATTTCTTTTTGTCTCTAGATATCTAACTCAAAATCGAATTTAAATGACATCATTGTTGCAATCATTTATTCTTTTGAAAAGTTGAATAAGTATAACCTGCTAGCATTAAAATTAATTCGGGGTATCACACCATGCCGCCCTGGTGCCGCACTCTACCTCCAGTTCATCTTTGTTATGGGCAATAGCGCGGCCATGTAGTTCAGCTCAGCTTGAACACAGGAACATTTTCCATTACAATCGATTCGCTTCTACACATGTACAAGTAGAAACAAGAGTTCTTATTCCGTCACAGAACTCAACGGCGGCAGCAACGGAGGATGAGTGCGGCAACCAGTACGACACCACTCCTGCTCCTCCGCTTGGAGGGCGCGGCCGTCGTGCACCAAGGAAGCGGCGGCGCAGCGCGGCGGCCATGCCGACAGGGGCTCATCCTCCTCCTCCTCCTCCTCCTCAAGGCTGTCCATGGCCTTGGAAGCGGCGACGCTGAGGCCACGAAAGCGCAGCTGTGCTTGCCGGCGAGCTGCCTGCGACAGGGGTGACGTGAACTTTTTGTTCTTAGTTGGGACGACGCTGTTTTCCTCTCCCCTTCGTTGATGCGCATCCCAGCGGGTTCGAGCTGCTGCCGTCCGATGCGCATCAAACGATCCAGAAGCAACTACGTCCCTCTGCAGTTTTTCCTAAAACGTCAGAGGATCTCGTTCCGAGGAAGCGTGGCGCGGCTCATCTAACCAGCAGCGGGATGCGCGTGCGTCGGCCATAGCCCAGTTAGCGGCTTGGCGTTTCCGGCTGGTGGTGCAAGAGCGCACCAACGCGTGGGGCAGCCCATCTGGTTCTGGTACGCCATAAAAAAACCTGATCGATCTGCTGTATGTACATACCTACAGCAGATTTTTCCATAAAAAAACCAACAGCAGATTTTGTCTTAAAGATAAAACTACAACAGATTTTATTTCTGTTCTCACTCAAGAGAAAAAAAATGTACGTATGTGCGCCTCTCCGCCCTTCTTCTGGCCTCACTAGTTGTTGCGCACACGCGCCAACCGAGGACAAACTCGGGGCCGGGAGCTCCCTAGCGACCTGTGCGTAGAAAAGAACCCTCCGCATAGCCTCCTGCACGATATTGGGCCGGCCAACATTGGGCTGCTAGCTCCTTTGCTCGCCGTTGCTTGGCAGAGAGTGCACCTTTTATTGTTTCCTGTTTCGTGTATGGATTTCGATTTTTTTTTAACATTGAAGTACGAACACTCGAACTACTTTGAAAAATGTGTACACAAAAATTATGCGCGTTCATGAGTAGATTTCATTCCTATATTCAGTTTCGAATTTCGTCAACTGTAACTTCTCAATTTTGAATAGCCGTTCGAAACCTTTTTAGCCAAATTTTATCAAATTCGTCGCACTCGTTGACTGTTTGAAATATCATTTGATGAGTAATATCCATGTTTTGCACAACTTTCATGTTATAATTTTTTCGTTTCGACGGTCACATACGAGATGTTCGAGACTATTTTTGAGCAATTTTAAAAGTGAAGTGAAAAGGCCGGTGAACGAAATTGATTTTTCAACGATTATAAAAAATGAACAGAAAAAAATCTATGAACGAAAATTATTTTTGAACAACTTTTAAAAAGCGAACATAAAAAACTGTATGAACGGAAATTATTTTGATCGATTTTTCAAATCTGAACAATTTTCAAGCATGCTTTCTTCGAAAAATTAAGATTTTAACAGAAATTTAAAATACGATAAAAAAAAGAAAACAGAAAAAAGAAATAAAGAAGAAACGGCCAAAAAGAAAAACGAGAAAGGCGGCGAACGAAAACTATTTTTGAACGATTTTAAAAAATAAACACAGAATGGCGATGGAAGGAAAATATTTTTGAACGATTTTAAAATCGAACAGAAAAGGCCGGTGAACGACAACTATTTTTGAACGATTTTAAAAGTGAACGGAAAAAAGTTTATGAACAGAAATTATTTTTGAACGATTTTTAAAAAGGGAACAGAAACAACTCTATGAACCGAAATTATTTTTCGAAAAGTGAAAAATTAAACAAAATTTAAATTACTATCTAAAAAGAAAACAGAAAAGAAGAAAGAAAAAAGAAACAACCAAAAAAGAAAATCGAAAATGGCGGTTAACGAAAACTATTTTTGATAAATTTAAAAAAATAAACAGAGAATGCCGGTGAACGGAAACTATTTTTGAACGATTTTAAAAGTGAACAGAAAAGGCCGATAAACAAAAACTATTTTTGATCGATTTTAATAATTGAACAGAAAATGACGGTGAACGGAAACTATTTTTGAATGATTTTAAAAGTGGACAGAAAAGGTTGGTGAACGAAATCGATTTTTGAACAATTTTTTAAATTGAACAAAAAAAGTCCATGAACGAGAATTGTTTTTGAACGATTTTTAGAGAAGTGAACATAAAGTACTATATGAACAGAAATTATTCTTGAACGATTTAGAAAATATGAAAAAAAATTCAAATCTAAGCAATTTTCAAATTAGATTTTCTTTAAATTTGAACATTTTCAAAAAATGAAAATTTAAAATAATATCTAAAAATAAAACAGAATAGAAGAAAGAAGAAAGAAACAACCAAAAAAGAAAAACGAAGAAGAAACAGGAAAAAAACGAAAAAGAAGAAAGAAAAAAAGAAACTGGGCCAGGCCCATACGGCCTTCTCTTCTCCACCAGTCGCCGCCGTCCTTCCTCGAACGAATTGGGCCAGCCGCATACGGTCATAGGGGTGTGCGGGAGGGAATAGACATCGACCTGATCGTGAAACAGGATTCGCCCATGGGGCCTATAGGATGTTCGTAGCGTTGCTATGAGCGCAAACGCGTACCCCCACGGTGGGACGGCACGTTCGTGGGCTCGGCCCACGTTTGTACTCCTACACACCACGTTCGCTTGTTTACTGTTTCGTGCAGACATAGCGTAGCTAGCTGATCTCGAAATAGGCTTACGCCCCGCTATATTAATATAGCAACCACACCGATACAAGACAACGAACCAAACAGAATGCTAGGGCAAGGAGAATGCTGGGGCAACAACAGAGACATGCCCAAAAAAAAGAAAAGAAGGCTAAAGCGAAGTGACAAAACGAAGATCACCGCCGGTGCGCCCTCTCCGTCTTCGTCCCACCACGATACAGGCACCCTGAAGCGCCCCGTGCCAAGCAGCCCCTTAAGGAAGGGAAGCACCGTCGACACGCGCTGCTACCCGGACCATAGGTCCTAGGGTTTCTGTGAGGACCCCGGAATAAGTACCCGAGATACTCGTTATGTTTCCTGCAACAATCCCGTGATCAGTCTGTTGCTGCACATAACTCGAATTGGTATCACAGAACACCCCAAAAATACCGAATAAATATACTTACGTGATTGAAGTCATAAGCTTCAACAGGTACTTGCAGCGGAATCACCAAACAACGTGGAGCCCAAGTCATTCGCCTTAACCCTACAGGCAGCTGACTGGGAAGCGCCCTAGTTCGCAAGGACGTCAGTGAACTCCTCTTCTTCGAACTACTTCTTCTTCCAAAAATCTGGCTAAGACAATAGCCAGGGACGAAACCAATATGAGTACATTTGATTGTACTCGCAAACTACCCCAACAGGAGCATGCACTAGTTTTTAATTTTAAAAGACTTTTATTTTTAGAAAAACATCACTATATCTTTATTTAAAAAGGGAAGAGTAGATTTGTAATCCTGTTGAAGACAAAACATTTTGGAAAGTAGTTTTCTCACCTATCTTTGTTGAAAAAGGTAAGAAGTCTTTTTAAACCTTTTTCCCGAAAATATACCTTCGTTTTAAAAGGTGAGAAAACCCTTTTAAAACTTTTTCCTCGAAAATCACCATCTTGTCCCTTTCTCCGAAACCTCCTGGTTTCTGATCATACCCCTTCATGGTTACTTATTTTACCAGCAACCGCATACCATACCCTCGGTATAGTTGCATAAAACAATTTCCACTCATTTTCCTTTCAAACCCAAAACTTTGTAAAACTTGCACATGGTCTTAGGACAGCCTTCCAACTGTCCATATCCGAGGACTCGGCTATTCGAATAGTTTTACACTCTGCAGAGGTAGCACGCTTTTCCCACACCCATCCGGTCACTCATCGTGTCAGCCACGTCCCGCCATACCAGAGGTATGCGAAGTTGAGTTCCCGGCCATAGCCTGTCCTTTGCTCATGCTAGTATAGGACCCTGCCTCTACGACACTTTCCATCTACACTTAAATCCTCAGAAACTAAGTGTGAGGACTCGTAGTTCTGTCCGGCGGACCCAAGGGAGCCCTTCAATCCTCTTTCTTCTTTACGCTCATACCGGCTTTCGGTAGACTTCTTTTAAGAGGACCCAGGTCAGGGGGTAGGTCCTCAGACCATCCCCTCATGGAACGAGGTTCTCCTCGTTATTGAGGCATCCAGTACTAACACGAGCAAATTATATGACTACGCCCTTGCCCATATGTGGGTAAGTGTGGTCGCACAGGGTATTGGTTGGTCGTCATAGTACTAGGACACAATGTGCATTTTTTTCTCAAAAACAACACCACCATTCTTCAACTGAACACCGACCTCTCGGCATTTCAAAATCCATCCAAGGATTTTCAAAGGAGTTTTGTAAAAACAATGGATTTTCCCATCCTATAGTTTTATATAAACAACTGATATTTCTACATAGAGTGGCAAAATAGTTTTTCATAAACTCTTGAAAAGGTTTTCACAATCATTTCCAATTTTCATAGCAACATACCTTTAAATCAAAACTTGGGTGGTTCGTAATCCCACCAAAAGATTTTCATAGAAGGCTTTGGAGTAAAACAAATTCATTTCGAAATCGTTGTAGACCATTGACACCTCTATATCGGGTGTCTCAACAATATACATGTAATTTTGGAAAAGGGTTTTCAAAATCATAGCTTTCGTGGCAAACACCACATAAATCATTTATGCTATTTATAGTAAAACAGGTAAGTCAAAATAGATGTATATAGATGCAAGCTCAGTGAAGTAGCTTGCCTGGTTTTAGCCTAATGTCCCTGAATTTCTCTTTGTTGATCAATATAATAAAAATCCCATCCTTTCTCGATCAATTCTCTCCAAATACCACTCCGGTAGCGTTATTATCTAGCGTCGCAACATGGAAATAAACAACAATCAATACATCAAACAAAACCACAAGTGGTGCACAAACAAATAACAACCACAAGCATCAAACTAATTATTCAAGCAACAAACTAGGATCTACACTTACAGGGGCCTCATACTAAATAATAGTCTACCACTTATACACAAAGTAGGGCCAAATAATTAGGTAGCAAGGGATGACATGCTACAATATCAGTAGCTATGAAAAGCTACTGATGTTCAAACATCATTTCTAAAATCATGCACACAAATGATTTTATTTGCAAACAAATCCTAAAAGTTAGGAAAATCGAGGAACTATCCATACTAGGGATATTATCCCCTAATAAACACCAGCAACACTAAACTCTTCCTAGCAAGTTATCAAACCAGTAGCAATGTGGCATGCTACTGATGATCTAGTAACACTAACTAAAACTAACGTCACACTAAGGATTTTCTACTAAAACAAGTCCTATTAACTAGGAGAATCTAGGAAAATACTACCCTAGTGATATTAACACTAGAGGACTAAATGCAATACTAAACTTTTTCCAAAGTGCTACAATACAGAGCTAACACACTCCTAGTAATTAGTATCACACCTATACATGCTAGAAATTACAAAAGGGATACTAGCACACCTTATATAGTTAAATAAAACTATGAACATTAGTTAACAGAAAAGCATAACACCTAGTTAAATACACCAAAAATAATATATAGCTCTAAAAATCACACCAAGCTAGGATTAGGTACTCCTAATCATACAGAAGCTCACACAAGTGGATTCACACCAAAACTCATCACCAAACACTTTACAAAAATCCTAAGATGGCTCTCTGGTCATTTACCAAAGTGGATGCCATTTTATTTAGGAAGCTCATTTGCATAAGAGGCAAATTGCTACGGCTAGGTATCACTTAGATCTTTCCAAATCAGTTGAGTTTGCATCAATAGCTATCTTAGAAAAATAGTTATTGGGTTTTTGGTAAAAAGCAGTAGTTCTGGCTCACGTTTATTTTCTCCAAAAATATTTATCCAAAAGTGTTTCTACTACTTGGATCTGGCTAGGAATATGCTAGGGTACCTCCATGATTTTTGGTTTGGGCAGAACCAGGGTTTTCATAATTTATTTTGAAATAAACTAAGAGGACAGAACAGAAATATATAGAAAGGAATCAACCTCCAGAAAAAAAAAGGAGTTGGGCCAGATCTGCCCAGATCCGAGCCGAGCCACGAAGACGGCGGCCCATCCAGCGGCCCATGTGCGAGCGAAACGGTACTCCGTCTTCTTCTTCCCCGTCAGCACGCACAGAGCACGCGGCGACGGGCAGGGAGCAAGGCGGGGACGGCTTCGGCGACTCCGGCGACCTGAAAGGGAATGGGGAGGTCCGTGAGGAAGATCTCGGCAAGGGGTACACATGGATGCGATAATGGCGAGGAATGGTGGGCTGAGCTGCTCGCGAGCTTCCCGGCAAAGTAGCGGCCGGAGCGGAAGGGGATGGAGGTGTCCAGCTCGATTCGCAGACTCCCAGTGCGATTCCTTGGACGAGGATGGAGAGGATGACGAGGCAAACCTTTTGCCCCACTCAGCGGTGCTCTACGGCGGCTAGAACGACGGTAAACAACGGTGCGAGCTCGGATAGGTTTTCGGCCCCGGAGGAGGAACGAGAGCGAGAGGGGAGGGGCAGGTGAGGATGGGGAGCAGAGGAGCGGCAGGGTGCTTCTTATCGTCTCCCGGGTCTGTGCAGAGAAGAGGGGTCCAGTGGTGTCGACATTTCGCGGGGAGAGCACGGCGACGACGGTGGGGGCAACACGGCGTCCGTGCCGTGCCGCGTTGCTGCAACAGGGGAGATGGGTGACAAGGGAGAGCAGAGGAGGGTGGCGTGGAGTGGTCTTCTCCTCTTCTTCAGGGCGAGGTGCGCGGCAGAGCAAGACGAGGGGAGCACGGCGAGCTCGGGAGCGTGGAGCACGCCACCGTGCCGTGCTGCCATGGAGCTACAGGAAGTCAAAGGAGATCTTGCAAAACGCCCCCTGAACTTCTTTTTCCTCTCACAGATAGGTCCTTGTCTCTTTCTTTGATTTCCTTTTTAAAACCAGTAGGGTTTCCGGAATTTAATTGAGGTGCTTAAACATTTTACAAAAATTAGAGAAAATTCATGTAGCCTCCCATATATATGAGGAAGCTCCACAAAAATTGGTTTTACAAAATAAAATGTTTTGCGCAATATTTGTTCATAGAGTTTAAATAAATCATTTTTGGAAATTAATAATTTGATACTCCTTTAATATTTAAAACCAGTGATAAAATATGGTTTTGAACTTTTGGAACTTCTTTGACAAATATGATAACTTCAAATAAGTTTTATTTTCATAGAGAAAACCTTTGTTTTGAGAAAATAGAGAATTTGGGAGGGAAATTATTTATGAAGATCATTTTTAACTTATGACCTTCATTTCCCTTTTTAATAAAAGAATGGGGGGGGGGGGGGGGTTGTTTTAAATCAACAAGTAGGTTTACTTGAGGAGAGAGAGATATGAAATGGAGAGGATTATCATTTCATCTCATTCTCTAGAATTTTGATAAAGAAAGTATAATATTGTTTTCATAGAATAGAGGAATAGATAGAGAGGGAATTTTATTGAGTTCATCTCCCTAAATTTTAGGAATTTAACTTGGGGTGCATAACTTTAGAAGGTTTGTTCTTCTTCAAGTCGCACTCCAAAATTTGGTTGCCAAGTGCGTCCTAATTTAGTAATAACACCTCTGAGGAATTATCCTCACAAGGAAAACACACACAACAACAATAACACAGCCATCGTAACAGCACCAAAACACAACAATATCCACACCTCAAACAAGACCACACACTTCAAACCACAAGAACAAATCACACCACTTTTTCCATAATTAACAATGCTATTTTTGTAAAAATGGTCACACTCAATTATGACAAGATGTTGTTTAAGGGGTAAATCAACTCATAACTTAATAGTTTTCAAAATGGTTTGATAAAGAGAAATATGTGAGGTAATATATTTCCCACTAGTATTTCTTTTAAAACGGAGTTGGAACATAGGGGGTTATAAAGATAGGAATTTGGAATTGTCAAGGTTGAAGAAAGGATAGGAGATCACAGATAGTTCTCCATATTTTATAAACATGAAATTTTGGAAATACTTTTACTGTCTCAAATTAAAGGGCATTTTATTTGTTGCTAGAACCAAATCATTATTGAAATAAACTTTTGGCCAACATAAGAATGGGAAAGATATATGGAATATATTCTTGTCATAACCTGGTCACCAGTGTTGTAAATATATTTTCTTGCTTAGGTTGATTTCTTGGGTTGACATTTACTAGTCAAGCAATCACAACACCAAGTTACACAAGGTCAACCAGAACAATTTAAAGGAAAGCACAATCATTCGTGAAATAATTCAAAAGTTTTTGTTGGTTCTGAAATTTTGGGTCTTGTTTATTCTTATTAAAAATTTGGGATGTTACAGTTTCCCCGGCACGCAGAGTATAGTGGGCAAGGGATTCCCACGACATCCTCCAGGAAGGAATAGTGCCACACGCCGGCGACACCACGTCACGGTCAGACTAGCTGACAGGAATTTCTTCCGACCCCTATCCACAAGAACACCCTGGCGCAAGGGAGCACCACCACCCAGCATCGCAATCCACCAACATGTGCCACCCCGATCTCGAGTCACCCTCATCTATCGCTTCGTGATACCGGCAAGCGGCCTGAAAGGCGGCAGCACACGACAACGCCGGGACGAAAAACAACAGCCTCTCAGCCACGCGGGAGGTACCCACCTCCACCGCCGAGAGGTAGTCATCGACCGGACAGAGCAGCAGGGGCACACCAGGCCCCAGCGGGGCCCGGCCGAGCCCGGATGGGCCCGTAAAGCCCCGGCCGCCCTGCTGCAATAGGCAGGCCGCAACGCCGCCGTCGCAGTCCCAGATACATCGCCGCCACCACCTCCAGCAGAGTCCCGCCGCCGTAGCCCGCGGCCCGCTCAGGCCCATCTGAGCCTACCCGAGCCCATCTGGACCCGAGGTGCCCAGACCAGGGCCAAGCCGGCCGCCGACGACCGCTACTGTGGAGCTCCGCCTCCGAACGACCCCGCCACCAGCACCACCCGGCCGCGCTGGACCAAGGTCTCCCGAAGAGCACCGCCGCCAAGGAGGGGAGAGCCCCGATCGGCCCTCCAGGACACGGGGAAGGAAAGGCCGCCGCCGCCGGCGTCGCCCGGGCTTAGCCCGATGACCCCTACCGGCGGCGGCGACAGCGGGAGGGGGGTGGAGGAGGGGCGCGGCGACCGGTGGCTGGGAGGCCCCATTGCCCTCGGGGGGCCAGAGGGGGCGAGTCGGGGAGGAGCAGATTGTCCACGAAAGAAGCTCACGTAGCTAGCTGATCGATCCACGCGCATGAATCGATCGGCCAACGTACGGTCAGTTGCATGTAGCTGGCTGATCCGCACGTATAAAATCTTACGCACCAATTTCCACGTGAGTGAACGTACTAAAAGATTGAGCGACTATACGCAAAACCTGGTGCATTTAGAGAAGCAAATATAGAAATTGTGCGGAAAAAATGTGAGCACCGAATTTCAAAAAAGTCAAGAAAAATGTTCATGAATTTAAAAATGGTTCATAAATTTGAAAAATGAATCATTTTAAAAATTTAACATTTTTTAAATCTGAACCATTTTCAAATATAACCATTTTCAAAAATGAACATTTTAAAAATCTAAACCATTTTAACAAATGGACATTTTTTAAATCTGAACCATTTACAAAAATTAACATTTTTTGAAAAATGAACCATTTTAAAAAATGAACTTTTTGAAAACTGAACTATTTCCAAAAATCTGAACCATTTTCAAACTATGAACTTTTTCAAAATGAACCATTTTCAAAAATATGATTTTTTTCTAAATCTGAACAATTTTTTGAAAATATGAACATTTCTTGAAATCAAATCAATATTTTCGAAAAATGAATATTTTTCAAATCTAAACCATTTTTCAAAAAAGGACTTTTTCAAAATCTGAACCATTTTAAAATATGAACCAATTTTCGAAACCTGAACCATTTTCAAAAACATGAACATTTTTCTGAAATATGAATATTTTTTCAAAATCTGAACCATTTTCAAAAATAGAACAATTTTTGAAATATGAAACATTTTCAAAAATATGAATATTTTATATCGAACCATTTTCAAAAATGATTTTTTCAAAATTTGAATCTTTTTAAAATGAACAATTTGAAAAAACGAATATTTTTCAAAAATATGAAAATATTTATGAATTTAAAAAACGAAAATATAATAACAACCGAAACCAGAAAAACAAGTAAATAAAAAAACGAACCATCAATTTTCTTAACCAGAAAATATCTCCACTAATATAAAAAGGGAGAGACTATCAGACCCGAAGGATCTGAACCGTCCATCAGGCCTGATCCAACGTCTCAGATTTGTCCAATGTTGTATGATGTGCACATTTTTTGAAAAAGAAAAAAACTCACACCACTCTATGCCTCGTTTCCCCTACCGAAACAACCCACCCGCTAGAGCATCCCGTCTTCGTCGCCGCCGTACTTTATCGCGTCGTGGCCAGGAGACCGCCGCCCGCCAGTCATCTTCGTCTGTCGGTCCTCGCACCGCCACTCCGCCGCCCACCCACCCTCGTGCCATCGTTCCCCGCCCCGCCGCCGCCGCCCACCCAAGCGTCGCCGCTGCCCTGTCCCCGCGCCACCTTAAACGCATTCATAGAACCGCCCCTCCCCATCGGCTCGCCATCAACGACGCTGGAGCCCAGCCCAGCCCCTCTACGCCACGCCACCGTCAACGACGCCGGAGCACATCCTGCTACACGCGGCCCAGGACGCCGGAGCCCTATCATCCGCGTCCGTTAACGCGGTCCTCTACACCGCCGCCGCCATCGCCGCCTGTCCACTGCCTCTAACGCTCCTTGGTATGCCCTCGACGATGCAAGTGCAGCCGCCGTACACCACCAAATTTAGCGACATTGAATTTATCAATGGGGAAATAATTTCTCATTGTTCTTGCAGTTAGAAATACTTGAAGTATCAGCACAATCAAATTTAGAGGTTTCAACCTTCGAAACTACTACTTGAGGTAATTTTTCCCTGCAATCGTACTCTGTAAATACTTTGCAGTTGTACCTACAAAATACAGCTAGAAGTCACAGTATGAAAGGAAGATATTTGTCCAGCCTATGCGTATTTGAATCACTATCTCATTACACATTTCTCATTTGTTCTTCAGTTTCTTTTCGACCATGAAAGGAAGATATTTGGCCAGCCTATGCGTATTTAAATTAGAGTTTGTTCTTATTTACCTTTTCATGCAACTATCAGCTTATTCTTCTACTTTCTGATCAGTACTCATCATATTTGACGCTATAGTTACTTTGATTAGTTGTTGCAGTATATTTAAGTAAGTTATCAGGATTAATGGCAGGTCAAGGTTAGGGGGATATGCTAATCTTCTGTGCATTTTAGTGTATATTTATCTATATGGACAATGGTAGCACCACACTATTTTATCCCTTTAGTGTCGGCATATTAGACAATTGGTCTTATCTTTTATTGTAGTACTTTTGTTGTTATATGAAAGATGACATTCTGATTACTTATTCGCTTCCAGGGGCCATTGAAAAAATCTTGGGGAATTTTTCGAGGGTTTTATGTATTTCTCACACATATGAAACAGGTAAATACAACTTAAAACTCCCTCCTGTCCTCACAACATAAAGTACCTGATTGAAATTTATAAATTAGTATATCATCATGAGTGGTGGCTTAACGGGGTTTTCCTTTTGTGCTTGCAGAAAGCTCCTATCGATCCGTTCACAAGAGAGAGGTGTAAGCCGTCAGCTTCACAAGGTGTGCCGCTTGGAGGGATGGGGTATGACTTCCTGGCCGATGTTTTTGTCTTTGATCTGCTTTACTTGTCTTCGGATCTTGGATGCCTTAGATTTTGATATCCGTACATTTCTTTCACAGGAGTGGTAGCATTTCAAGAGGAATCAGGGGAGATTTCAAGAATTGGCACATCGTTTCTGGTTTGTGTGAGAACTTGCCGATCATGGAGAACCAGTTTTCTGTAATGCTTTCCTCTTATTATCTTACTGTTGCTTCGTAATCAGGAAAGCCCTTCCAGAGGTTAGCGAGGAACCTGTAGATTCTCCAGAGCTTAGCAGTGACTGGTAAACTCGAATTTGTCCTTAATTATTTTAGAGGATCAACTGAAGCTTTTGTAAATGTTGTAAGTGTTCATATGGTTGTAAGATGTATTGGCATGTTTCTGTTTATGAGTCTAATTATCTGCAGTGTAGGTGCATTATACTTCATAGAAGATGGTGGGGAAATCAATCAGGGACACTCAGTAAATCAGGAATTTTTGTACCAAATCATCAATGGTATATTATTCCCATTTATATACTTGCTGGGATGATACTTGATCACTATGAACTAAACAAACTACTACACTTAAGCTAGAGCCACATATTTGATGGTGGAGTTCTTCCTCAAGTATCCACATGAAGTCGACAGGAGCAGAAATGGGAACTCTTTTACTCCTTGTGTTCATCTTTTGCACACTGTAAGAGAATTACATTAACATGATATCTCATACACTGATGAATACCATCACCAAGGCCATTGTTCAGTGTCGGGATAGCATTGAAGATGTAAGTGGATTTTTCTTACAATGCATTTCATCATACATCCCCCTTGTAGTTTAGTGATTATGTTTGATCTTGTGCAATTTATTGATAAGGACTGATTTATCTTTCTAGCCATATTGTTGGATTAGAGACTACTGTTGTCTAGATTTTGATCAAGTGATAATGAGACATTTTTTTGTACCATAAAATGCATTGGTGCAAATTAGATATCACTTTCATTTGTGATTTTGATTGTCTGCCAATATTTTTTCTGTTATAACTTTACATGCCTGGTTGGTTATTTTTTCTGATCACTGTTGCATCTTATTCCGTTGAGAATTACGCATGTTTTAGTTATTGTTGATCATCTCGAGCATAGTCCATACTGAATCCAAGGTGAAGTTTCGTAGCTATATTCATATGTTAGCTTTGAGAAAGACTGATGCAGTGTTTTCAGTAAATGTGAGGTAAGATTGGTGATATTTTGGCGCTAACTAATGTTTTCCTGGCAATACCTTCGTGATGATTTTTTTTTTGCATGAAGAGTACAAGGTTCAGAGAAGTTCAGGTGCCACAACATGCTTCCCACCGCATAGGTTGGTCCCTTCCCGCCACTGCAGCATTTGTCTTGGTTTCCACTATAGGAGATGATTCCGTAGCTCGACATAGAAAATTATTTGCTCTAATGCAGATTACACATTAAACAACTCCTGATAGTTACAGAAATATGGTAAGCTCTGTACCGGTAAAGTTATGTAAGAGTCTCTTTGACTGCCAAGGAATTTTCATATGATTTCAGTTTTCATGAAGTTTGAAGGCATCAGATTGGAAAAATATTGATGCTCCAGACGTCTTATTAACAGACTCTTTGTGTAAATCTCAAAAAAAAAAAAAACAGACTCTTTTTGCCGTGTAAGTGCCTGTTAGAAAATGTTGCTATGCTAAGTAATTTGGTGTTCGCCGAGTGTAAATACACATGCAGTCGGCATGCATCTGTCGTGTTTACCGCTTATGGAAATAATAAAACTTGGCATACAAAATATAATTGGTAAGTTAGATTGTATGCCGGGTATGGAAGAAAAACACTACACATAAAACTTGTGTGGGGACCCCGGACTAGCTGTCCGAAATTCCCTTGTGCCTACAACATCAGCGATCCCATGATCAGTGTGTCACTGAGCACAATCAAACTGGTATCAAAAGAACATCCATAAATACCGAATAAATATACTTACTTGATTGAAGTCATAAGATTCAACAGGTACTTGCAGCGGAATCATCAAACAACGTGGAGCCCAAGTCATTTGCCATAACCCTACAGGCAGCTGACTGGGAAGCGCCCTAGTTCGCATTGACGTCATCGAAGTCTTTCTCTTCGAACTGCTCCTCTTCAAAAAAATCTGGCTAAGACAACAGCCAGGGACGAAACCAATATGAGTACATTTGATTGTATTCGCAAGCTACCCCCAACTAGATCATGCATACTGAGTTTATTTTGTTTGATAAAAGACTTTATTTTTGGGAAAATAATTTCTATACCCTTGTTGAAAACATTACATTATGGAAAGTAGTTTTTCTCCGGTAGATATAGCATCTCTATATCTTTGTTGAAAACAAAACATTTTGGAAAATAGTTTATCTCTATATCTTTGTTGAAAACAAATATTTTGGAAAATAGTTTTTCTCTATATCCTTGTTGAAAACAAAACATTTTGGAAAGTAGTTTTTCTCTATATCTTTGTTGAAAACAAAACATTTTGGAAAATAGTTTTTCTCTATATCCTTGTTGAAAACAAAACATTTTGGAAAGTAGTTTTTCTCTATATCTTTGTTGAAAACAAAACATTTTGGAAAGTAGTTTTTCTCAAAAAGATCAAAACATGTTCTTCCTCAAACCACCGCCTTATCAACCATAGCCCTTCATGGTCGATTTATTTCTCCAGCACCCCATACCGACCCTTTGGTATGGTTGCTCCCAAAACATCTCCATTTTCTTTTGGAAACATTCGAAAACTTGCACATAGGTCAAAAGTAGGGCCTTCCAACTATTCATGACCGAGAACTCGGCTATTCGAATAGTTTTACACTCTGCAGAGGTAGCACGCTTTCCCCACATCCATCCGGCTACTCATCGTGTCTGCCACGTCCCGCCATACAAGTTGTATGCGAAGTTGAGTTACCGGCCATAGTCTCTCATTTGCTCATGCTAGTATAGGACCCTGCCCATATGACACTTTCCACCGACATCTAGTCCAGTAACCCGTCGGAAACCCTAAGTGTGAGGACTCATAGTTCTGCCCGGCGACCATATGGTGGCAGTCCTCGATCCTCCTTTTCATCGGCAGGACCCAGGTCAGGGGTAGGTCACCGAACCATCCCCTCATGGAACGGAGTCATCTCCGTTGTTGAGGTATCCCATACTAAAATGAGCAAACTACATGACTACGCCCTTTCCCATATGTGGGTAAATGTGGTCGCACAGGGTACTGGTTGGTCGACGCAAGTACTTAGGACGCAATGTGCCTTTTTATAAAAACCTCCATCCTTCATCTCCATCTCCAATTTTCATATTCAAAATATTTTTAACCAAAACTTGGGTAGATCATAATCTCACCCAAAGATTTTCGTAGAAGGCTTTTGAGTAAACAAATATGTCCCCATTTAGGAACTAATGTATACTACTAACACCTCTATATAGGGTGTCTTACATTTTTGTAAAATATTTTTAGAAATAGGGTTTTAGTGGTACACACCACTTAAATCACTTAAGCCTTTTTCATAGGTAAAACATGTAAGCTAAAATAGCAGTATATAATGCATGATCGAAGAAGTAGCTTGCCTGGTTTCAGTATAATGTCCCTGGTCTTCTCCTCACTGATCAAAGAAATAAACTCTCATCCTTCTTCAATAAATCCTCTCGAAAGACCACTCCGGTAGCGTTATTATCTAGCGTCGCAAAAATGAAAACAAAACAACACTCAATAAGCAAACCAACCCTACAAGCAATATACAAACAAGGAATCAAACCACAAACATTGCACTCGTTAAATCAAGCAACACACTAAACACATTATCTGAACACACAAAGACACTAGACTTATTCGCAAAATTAAATTAACAACTAGTAAAACATAAAACGACTAGAAGTAAGCCAAAAGGTAACCAAGTAATTTGTACTAACCGAAAAGCCACTTAAACCACAAGATCAAGGACAAGTCATTTAATCATGATGTAACCAATAAACTAAAAGGCACAAGTTAATTCTCATGCAACCACTAGACATAAAACACCTCAAACTTAACTAGATACTAACAAGTAATTTACCAAGAAGACCAAACAACTCATGTTATTAACACAAGCATATCAAAATAACCAAGATGCTACTAAAACACAAGCTAGTGAAGTTTATTCAATACCGCTGCAGTAACATGAATTAAAGACACAAGTTTTAAAATTAACACAAACACTAAACAACAAACACCACATGTTTATGCTTACAATCAATCTACCTAACAAGTCAATTTATCTAGACATAATCACAAGGGCATTATACTAGCAGGAGTATAACACCAAACACATGCTAAAAACATAGAGCACCAAGACATTCTCTATTAAAGGTATCTAATAAACATTTCTCCCTAAACAGGAAATACTTCAGACAAAAGTTAAGTCACCAAATAATCTCTGTAGGATAAAACTTTTCACCAACCTAGGGTATGATAGATGACAGTGGTAGGAACCTAGGAAAGTTGGATTTGCTCCAAAAATCATTTCACAAAAGCCTACATAAATCACCAAAGTGCTCTCTGGTGGTTTTAGTAAAATAATAGAACTTTTGTTCCAGACTTCATTGGCATGAAAGACCAACACAACAAGGAAGCTAACAACTCAGGCTATCCACAGAATTTTAGTTTGCAAATTTTGGAGTCATAAAACTCTAGATATTAAATATTTAGTGAAAAAGATAATTTTTACAAGATTTAATCTAGACATCAGTTAAAAATATATTTTTGCATATAACCAGTTCTGCACGTTTCAGAAAACACATAGGAATGCTACAAATTTTGAATCAATCAATTTGCATGTCCTAGGATTAAATGGTGAATTAATTCCTATGACAGATCTAACAGGAGTTAATAAAACAGAAATTGATTTGACAGAAAAAAACAGTAAACGGGCCAGATCTGTGTGGCGCCCCGACCCGACTGCTATACAGTGATGCTGTGTGTCACCGGTTAAGCGATACAACCGGAGGTTACGGGTTTACCGATCTCCGGCCAAAACCTTTGGCAGGCGTTGCTCGGAATTGATCATCGGCAACGCAACACCCCGATTGATGCCTTAACACAGGCACAACTATCAATGCATAATAGAGAGATCAAGACTTGTGGAACAACTGGCACATCACAGACTCTACGACACAAATCATTATAGTTCAACTCTTATAATAGAGAAAGATAGCAAATTACAACCAGAGGTCACAGACCCAACGGTACAACATGCGGAAGCAAATTAAGTTGTTCTAAACAACAAGATCCAAATTATGGCCTAAGAGGCCTACAGATAAACATCCAGCGCCAGCTGTTCCGGGATGTCCCAAGCTGCCACCTGGGAACCCCAGACTACTCGTCGACGTCCACAAAGAACCCACCTTCGAGGTCGGTGAAGTCCTCCTCTGAAACAAAGCAAACGACATTGAGTTCGACGAACTCGCAAGATTAAATATAGAGCTTTAGCTCGATGAGGCTTTCAAAGTTTATGGCTGTTTTGCATAAAGCTGATTTTATTTATGAAAACATAACTCAATGGCATCGACTAATCAAAGTATTTTTGAAAGGGGTAAGAAGTAACTCTTTTCTCTGATCACCTTTCTCATCATCAACCACCATCAACCACTGTACCTGTTCTACAAAGGCACCTCCCCGGATCACCCTCGAGGAAGCTAACCTTGCATTCTTGAGTAGTACCTTTAGTACTCAGGTTTTAATCATTCCGTTAAAGTTATTCTATGATCTTATCGTCCTTTCCCAAGTTGTCCGTAACCGTGGACACGGCTTTTCGAAAAGATTTAACCCTGCAGGGGTGCACTGTGTTTACCTTTGGTACCGCCCGGCTCATTGCCTACGCTTAGCTCTCTTCGGGGAAAGCCAGCTGAGTGGGAACGGATACAACCTTTACCTTGCTTGAGACTAACCCAGGATCATCAGTGAGGACGGGACAGGTTCAGTGCCTCCAACACCCTACCCCGTGGCCACTCATTTTCCTAACACCACCATCCTCATTTCAGTCTTGGCCACCATCTCAACGCACGTGCAAATGGAAGCTCAAACTAGAGTACCCTGGCTAGCCCCGCACAAGTTAGTCGGTCGACGAGGGCTCCATATACCCCACCGAAAGGAAGCGCGCTCATTCTTGGTTCAAGAGGTAAAGAACTCGCACCTAGGCGGCGAGAGTGAGACAAAGCACCACCAAACCATAGTGGCCTCTCATCCCCACCTTTAAGCATTTTATTTCCTGTTTCCACAATTCCTCCACCATCATCCGAACATTTCATCACCTGTCTCCAACATGAAATATCCATCGGACGGCTAAGCATTTAACTAAGCATGGCTAAGCAACAACATAGCATAGTTAAGTATCTCAGGCCAACAATACAATCCTATGGATAATAGGAGGGGAAACAGGTAATGGCATCGGAAACTTAATGCAACTATAGGATACTCTAATCCATTAAAATTGACATTTGGAACCGCATGCAATATTGTTGTGGAGAAAATATTTGCGGAAAATAGGATAAGACATGCTCAGAGGGGGGATTACGCTTGCCTTGCTCAACGTGCTGGTAGTACGGATCGTCGGGGTATTGCGGTGTAACCCCGGCTGCTTGATCTACCGAAGCATAACAACGGAAGAACAATCAATCACCACACAAACTTTAACAAATGCAATGCGCAAAAATGATGACATGACATTTTAAATCCCGGGATGAGGATGATTCAAGCTATTCAACTTAAACGGAGTTCGGATGCTCAGAGGGGCACATCTCGAATACACCGTGGAGTTAAGTAAAGTAGCATCTTTGCTTATTGGTTTGAATAGATGGAACCCTAATGTTAACTTGCATATGAATGACATGATCATGTTAAGATGCAGTGTTTGGGTGATTAAACATCCTTGCAACAAGTACAGAGAGTGAGCTGAAGATTGGTTTGCATTACATCTGAAACAAGTTAAAATTGGAGTATCCGGATTAAAGTCCGGAAAATTCTGGGTCTGGTACCGGGAGAAATCCGGTTTCAGGTCCGGATAATTCCGGGTTTGACACCGGAGGAAGAACAAAATCCGGAATTATTTCCGGGTGTGTACCGGGTGTATACCGGGCGAAACTGGGGGAGTCCAGTAGCTATTTTCTTAGTCCGGAATAAATCCGGAAAATTCCGGGAATTGAACCGGATTTTCCAGTTCGACGGGAAGGTGCTACTGCTACGGCGATTTCGACGGACCAGGGGAGAGGGAGGAACGTAGGGCACTGGGGAGGTTCGTGTGCTCACACTAAGCACGTAGGAGACGACGACGAGGTTGGGGAAACAGCGACGGCGGCAAATTTGTCCGCGGCGTCCGCGGCCGGAGCGCGGGAAGAAGGGGACCTCGGCGTCGATTGCGGGCTCTCCGGCTCGATTCCTTCGGCGGAGGGGTAGCAGGCGTCGCGGCGGAGCTTTCTGCGGTCTTGGACTTGCTCGGGGAAGCTTCAATCAGCGGCGACGACGACGGCCATGGCGGCTCGGGTGGTGAGCTCGCGGGGAGAAGAAACGGAGAGGAGAGGGCAGGTGCGCGAGGGGAAAGGAGCAGGTGGGGGCTCGGTGACGTGCTCTCCTCGCAGAGGAAGGGCAGAGCAGGGGGGGCCGGCGCGTGCGGTGCGAGCGTGGCACGGCGACGACATGGCGCCAGTGGAGAGGAGAGAGACGACGACATTTTGCGAAAACCCCCCTGACAGTTTTCTTCCATCACAGATAGGTCCTTTTCTGAATTAGTTACAAAACCTGTGATTTAGTTATTTAATTGAGGCACTTAAACATTTTAGAAAAATATGACAAAATTTGGGGAGGCTCCCCTTAGCCTATAGAAGCTCCACAAATTTTGGTGTCTCAAAATAAAATGTTTTGAACCACTTTTGTTTAGAAGGGTTGGATATGGCATTTTTGCTAAAACCAAAATGATAGTACTTTGGAATTTTTAAAACAAGTGCAAAATATTAATTTGAACTCTTGGAATTTCCTTGACAAATATAAGATGTCAAAGTATTTGTGTTTTGCAAGTTTGAGTGCTTCCATTGTTTTGAGATTTGGTTAAAGCAAATTTGGCATTTGGGTTTCTTTCAATGTTGCCAAACCAATTTTGTGTGTTGCTTAGCAACGTAATATTGATGCCATGATGCAATGAACACAAAAGTGGAAAATTTTACTCGGGTTTTTGGGTTCCCAAACTTTGGGCTGTTACAATCTGCCCGTACCTAAGCCGACCTGAGCTGGGCCGGCCAACTGCTGTGCGCGCTTAAGTGAAGGGTTAAGTTACCCTAGGATCCAGATCCAAGGGCTAAGAATAGATCTGGGAGGTTCTAATCGCAGCCGTTGATCGTGAAATCGACAGCTGCTGTGCGTCTGCTTCCTCAGGACGCAAATCACAGCTTCAGAGGTCCAACAATGGCGTGGAGCACGGGCTGCTCACCTCAGGGCAAGTACGGAGTCGCCTAGGGTCGTCAGGGGACGCCTAGAGCTTGGGGATGTCGGGGCTGGCCGCAGTTCTTGCCTGCGAGCTCCGAAACAGCGGCAATGTCGACGACGTCCACGTCGGGCACGAGCTGGTGGCGGCAGCTCCGGTGTTTCCTGGACAAAAAGAAGGGGTGCATGAGGAATATCAGAACAAGGGGAACATGGAGGTGCAAAAATGGAGAGGAAAGGGGGGCGGAGTCGCTCGCAATCTTCACGGCAAGACCTCGGAACCGAGATGAACTTCTCACGTTCCTCCGGCAGAGGACGCGAGAGCTCGGACTTGGCCTAGGGGTGGGAGAGTGGAGGAGGAGGAGTGTAAATGGCAAGGAAATGGGACGGGAGAGGGCCTGTGGCCTCTTATTCAAGGGCGTGCCGGTCGATGGTGGACTTTGTCCTCGGAATGGTGAGACCATTGAACTTTGAGGAACTTGGTAGTCTTGTTACGGGTCTTTCTTTCGGCTTCATCCAAGACACGAATGTGGTGCTCACGATAAGTGAGATCCTCCTGGAGATCCAGCTCCTCATGATTGACCCCATGGATAGGATCTTTGAAACACCGGCGAAGTTGGGAGACATGAAACACATCATGTACATTTGGGAATATGACCGGTAACTCCCATTGATAAGAAAGATCTCCTCGCTCGGCCAGAATGGTGAAAGGGCCAACGTAGCGAGGGGCCAATTTCCCTTTGATACCGAAGCGGCGAACGCCACGAAGGGGAGAGACGCGGAGATAAGCTTTATCACCAATTTCATAGTGAATTTCTTGATGGTGCTTATCATAGTAGCTCTTCTGCCTAGACTGAGCAATCTTCAGATTCTCTCTTATTATTCTGACCTTCTCCTCAGCTTCATTGATCACATCTAGACCAAAGATTGCTCTCTCTCCGGTCTCGGACCAATTTAGCGGAGTGCGGCATTTTCTTCCATATAGAACCTCGAATGGAGCCATGCCCAGACTAGCTTGATAGCTATTGTTGTAGGAGAACTCCGCGAAAGGAAGGTACTTTTCCCAACCCTTGCCAAAAGAGATTACACTTGCCCGAAGCATGTCTTCCAGAACTTGGTTCACTCTTTCGGTCTGACCATCAGTTTGGGATGGTAGGCGGTGCTGAAGTTGAGACGGGACCCCATAGCAGTTTGGAAACTCTGCCAAAACTTGGATACAAAGATACTTCCACGGTCTGATATAATCCTCAGAGGGACCCCATGCAATGGCACAATACGAGCCATATATAATCAGCAAGTTGACTTGCCCGTATATCATCACGGACTGGTAGGAAGTGAGCAACCTTAGACAGTCGATCAATGATTACCCATATCGCATTGTTGCCCTTTTGAGATCTGGGAAACCCGGTGATGAAGTCCATACCGATTTCATCCCATTTCCACTCGGGGACTGCAATAGGGCGGAGAGTGCCGGCAGGCCTTTGATGTTCAGCCTTTACCCGTCGACATGTGTCGCATTCAGCAACATACTTGGCAATTTCTCGTTTCATCGAGTCCACCAGAATTGTGGTCGAAGGTCTTGGTACATTTTGGTACTACGGGATGAATAGAGAGAGGTGATTCATGAGCTTCTTGTAGGATGAGCTCCCTGAAATTCCAGTTCTTTGGCACTACTAGACGGTCACCAAAGTAAACAACTCCGGATTCATCTTCCGAGAAACATTTGGCCTTTCCGCTAGCAATATTCTTCTTGATATTTAGGATACCCTCATCCAGCTTCTGAGCATCCTTAATCTGGTCTACAAGAGTAGCTTTGATCTTCAGATTTGCAAGGTAGCCAGAGGGAACAATTTCCAGGTTCAAACGGGCGAACTCTTCATGAAGAGCAGGTTGAGCCTTCTCAACCATCAGATTGTTGCAATAAGACTTCCGACTTAGCGCGTCAGCCACGACGTTTGCTTTGCCGGGTTGATAGTTCAGACTCACATCATAGTCCTTGATTAACTCCAACCAACGCCTTTGCCTGAGATTTAAATCCGGCTGGGTGAAGAGGTACTTCAGACTCTTGTGATCCGAGAAGATCTCGCAACGGTTACCAAACAGGTATGGTCTCCATTGCTTCAGAGCATAGACCACTGCGGCAAGTTCTAGATCATGAGTTGGGTAGTTGTGCTCATGCGGCTTCAATTGGCGAGAGGCATATGCCACCACATGGCCATCTTGCATTAGCACACAGCCCAAGCCTTGCAGAGAGGCATCACAGAAGACGACGAAATCCTTGCTTGTGTCCGGAAGGACAAGCACAGGAGCGGTCGTGAGTTTGGCTTTCAGTGTTTTGAAGCTCTCCTCAGCTTCGTCCGTCCATACGAACTTTTTATCCTTCTTGAGAAGGTCAGTTAGGGCCTTGGATATCTTGGAGAAACCTTCGATGAATCGGCGGTAGTAACCTGCCAATCCGAGAAAGCTACGGATGTCCTTGACTGACATTGGGGTTTTCCAATCCAGAATGGACTGAATCTTGTCGGGAATGACAGCCACACCATTAGCGGATATCACATGACCAAGGAAGACACGATTATCCAACCAGAACTCACACTTGGAGAACTTGGCATAGAGGCGGTGTTCTCGAAGTCGTGTCAGAACCAACCGAAGATGTTCAACATGCTCTTCATCGGTTTTGGAATAAACGAGGATGTCATCGATGTAAATGACGACAAACTTGTCGAGATAATCCATGAAGATAGAGTTCATGAGCCTCATGAAAGTAGCTGGAGCATTGGTGAGACCAAAGGACATGACGGTATACTCATATGAGCCATAACGAGTAACAAATGCCGTCTTTGGAATATCCTCCTTTCTGATCTTGATCTGATGGTATCCTGACCTCAGATCCATCTTGGAGAATACTGTTGCACCAGCTAACTGATCCAACAGATCATTGATGCGAGGAATAGGGTACTTGTTCTTGATTGTCACCGCATTCAACGGCCTATCATCGATACTAGACGAGGCACGGTAGAATCCCTCTTCTTGACAAAGAGTACCGGACAACCCCAAGGTGAATTGCTAGGCTGAATGAAATCCTTCGCCAACAGCTGATCAATTTGCTCTTTCAACAGAGCCAACTCCTCCACCGGCATACGGTAGGGTTTCTTGGAGATCGGAGCAGTACCGGGAAGTAGATCTATGACAAACTCCACACTTCGATCAGGTGGCATGCCAGGCAATTCCTCGGGAACACATTCGGAAAGTCACACACCACGTGATGTCCTGGATTTTAGGAGGGATTCGCCTTCCATAAAGCAAAGGAGGATCTCAGGTGAGTTGGGTATGACTGAAGATGGAGGTCTTGATAGTGCAGACCAATACTCAACATGTCGCCGGAAGAGGTGGTCACGGTAATGGTTTTGGCGGCACAGTCGAGATTAGCCCAGTATTTTACTAACCAGTCCTGCCAAGTATGACATCAATGCCACTTGACCTCAGAGCTACCAAAGCAAAAGGAAAAGACGAGTAAACCTATTGTAATCTGGACTTCAGGAGTAACCCCATCGGTTTGCCATTTGGAGGGAGTGGAGATCACCAAGGGACGTCTCATTTTCTCAAACGGTATTTTGTGG
>CAMZMU010000013.1:388605-592407 GCA_947311845.1 Poa pratensis | reverse complement strand
CGCCGACCGGGCAGGCGGCGCCTGGATCTTGTCGGGCGCGAGGCAGCGCTCCGTGCCTCCCGCCTGCCGGGCTACCGAGTACTGTGGGAGACGTAGGGCTAGGCCTTGCTTTAGCCCACGCCTGGCGACGTGGAGGGCATACCGGCACGGCCCCGGCGCCCGCCCAATACGAGTCCTTGACTTCCGCCCGCTGAGGACGCGGCAGCCGGTCGTCCGCTGGCGAGCAACCGAATCCGGCTGCTACCGTTGACCTTGGTCGCATAAGCAGGCGACGCTTGTCGTTATCTTTTGTCTGGGAACTGTGCTAATGATGAGTCTGCAGTTCCTCTCGCCCGCCGCCGCTCGTGCGCTTCGACTGGCTAGGCGGAGTCCGGCTACGCTCGGGGCAGACGGGCTGGGCTTAGCCGGGCAGCTGGAGGCGGCCGGGCAGTTGAATTTGCGTTTCACTCGGATCTTTTGTGAGTCTTTGTCCCGGTTTTATCCCCATGTCACTCGTTCCGAAAAAATGTTCAGGAAAAAAGTTCACTTCATGTTTCGTCTGAAGGTTCACATGTCATGCGCGAGAAGGTTCACTTGGTACAGAAAAAAAAGTTCATGTGCAATGGCGAAAAAAAGTTCACCTCGTTCCGAAAAAATGTTCAGGAAAAAAGTTCACTTCATGTTCCGTCTGAAGGTTCACATGTCATGCGCGAGAAGGTTCACTTAGCACTCACGAGAAAGTTCAGAAAGTTCCTGTTTAGCTTAAACAGGAATAGGTTCCTTTTTAGCTGAGTTATATATATATAGGGTGGGTATATTCTACAACCGGTCCAACCTCTAATAGGGGTTCGACCCCGATCTAACCGATCGGTCTCTCCAAACAGACCTCCACCCGGGACGAGCGAGCGAGCGAACGCCCATGGCGGGGACGCCCCACCGAGAAGACCTCCTTCCCCGGCGGCGGGGCGGGCGAGCGAGCGAGCGGCGGCGAGCGAGGGAGCCCGCACCACCCACGGCGCGCTGCCCCCAGAGAACCACCTTCTTCCCTTCGTCGGGCCGAGCGAGCGAGCGAGGGAGCTCGGTCCGCCCACAGCAGCGACGCCCCACCGAGAAGACCTCCTTCCCCGGCGGCGGGCGGGCGAGCGAGCGAGCGGCGGCGAGAGAACCACCTCCGTCCCGCCGCCCACGGCAGGCTCTTCGGTGAATCAGCTTCTTCTCCGGCGCCGGTCCGACGTTGCTAGCGGCAACGGAGACGAACGGGACGAATTTCTCCTATTCAGCCCCAGATCAGGCCAATTCGAGCTAGCGTCGTCGTGTACTCCGGCCGAAGTGGAGATTCGCTGAGATTCAGATCGTGCCACCCTTCGCCGGAAAATTCCAGTAAACAGTCTCCTTCAACTCAAGCTACACAACTCGCAAGCGGCAAAAAAAGAAGGTAAAAAATAAGAATCTCGGTTTTCTTAAATTGCAGTACAGTAAGATAAGAAGTACACTGAAATGTTTTAGAGAAGTACAAGACTTGTTCTGCATTTCAGTAGTTGAACATACTGTCGTAAACGCAGTACATAATTAGTGCATATAGAAGTACGAATAACTATGCAAAAAAGTTCAACTAATGAGGGAAGTTCAGTTTACTTTGCAGCAGTACACATGATAATCTAAACCCTGATTTTCTCTTGCAGGACGGCACGAAAGATAGGCGAGTCAAAACTACCAGTGATGACTTCGGTCAAATGCCACTACAATGGAGAACACCTGACTTGCCTGCTGGCTACATTGTTTCATCAAGCAGATTCAAGTACTCGCCCCCATACAGAGGATGAATATTTCCTCCTCCTAAAAATGAGGGCCACGGTCTTCTGTCAGAAAAAATAAGTTATGTTGGGCCGCCTATCTCGTCACATCTTCAGCGCGTTGTGCGTGAAATCGTAGCCTCACGTCCTCCCATGGTGCGAGCCGTTGTCGGAGCCTCGCGTCCTCCCATGGTGCGAGCTGATGTCGGAGCCTCACGTCCTCCACCTTGTATCTCAGGGTCGAGTGGCGCAAGTTCACATCATCCAACAAAGATGCATGAATTTGCGCCTCCGCATCCTACATCAAAGCGACCTGCATCGGCAACCTGTCTTCCACCTAAAAAGCGACATCATACCATGCACACTATAAAGGAGGAATCAGAAGTAGAACGGAGTGTGATTGACACATACCAGAGCAATATGAAGGGCGAGATGATGGCAGAAAGGCGAAGCAGCAACAGATGAATTTGAGTGATCCTTTACTGCACAAGCCACTGGTGGCACCACCTCCTCCTGTACTGCCGGGACAGAATGAAACCCCACCGGAAATACGCAGATACACACATGTAAAGTTCTTAATTTTTATGTTCATACACATTGCAACGATTGTGTGTTTAGTTCTTACAATGCATTAAATTCAGTTCCAGTAATTAGACGAATTTCCTTGATTTGTCTACGGAATGCTGATCTGCCAGCTTACTTGCTACCAACGTTGAAGCAGCGGTTCGATAGCTTTGATGAAGCAAAGGACTTCTACAACAGATATGCTAGGCATTGCGGATTTGGAATAAAAATTGGACAGCATAACGGGAACAACAGATATCTGCAGTGCAGCCGTGAAGGCAAACACACAACTTATGTTGATGAAGCCGAGCGGAAGAGAACAAACAACACCATGAGGTGTGGCTGCAAAGCACGGCTAAGATTGAAGGAGAAGATGGATGGTTCATGTGTCATTGAGGACATAAACTTTGATCACAACCACCATTTGCTAGTAAGCCCAAGCATGCTTGTGTTCCTGCACTCACACAAGACATTTGACCTGGCACTACTCGAATATTTGAAGTTGTTGCAGTTCCTAAATCTCAGACATGGTCAGATTCAATCAATCATATCCAGTTCAGTTGGAGGCATAGGTACATGACAATGCATGGCCGTGACCTCATAAACATGTAAGATCCTTTCCCACATTGATTCAGTAAAAAACAGAAGTAATGTACTTGAAATTGTGCACTAAAAAAAGCGACTACTTCTTGTTTCAACATGCAGGAAAGCTAAGAACTCACGAGAGGATGATGCCGACGACGTCCTCAAACTATTAGCTTTCTTCACCGAAATGAAGGCTGCAAATGACGAGTTTTTCTTCGAGAAAAAAATTGACGAGAGTGACAGGATTAAAAACATTTTCTGGGCAAATGCCAGTTGCAGGGTATCTTATGAAGATTTCGGTGACTGCATTACGTTTGATACTACATACAAGACCAACAGTTCCAAAATGCCACTGGCAGTTTTTGTAGGTGTCAACCACCACCTGCAGTCAACAATCTTTGCATGTGCACTTATTAGAGATGAAAGCGAAGATTCTTTTGTTTGGCTCTTTCAAACATTCCTGAATTGCATGAAGGGGAAGCAGCCTATGATGATATTAACCGGTATGGTGTAGTTTCGATTATTTGCATGAATATGATTCGTAACAAAAAAAATTAGCTGTAACATCTACCATATTGATTGCAGACGAGTGCCCCTCAATGCTGAAGGCAATTCCCAGAGTGTTCATTCTGACATTGCACAAACTGTGCCGGTGGCACATGTTAAAGAAGTACAAAGAACCACTGGGTACACTTTACAAGATGTATTCGAGCTTCAAGGTTGATTTCCTGTCGATTCTGAACTGGCCACTAATGCCAACTGAGTTTGAACTTGCATGGCATCAGCTTGTTGTGAAATATTAGCTGCAGAACAACACAATGATGATTCAGCTATGGGAAGGAAGGAAGGAATGGATTTCAGCATATTTCAACAATGTTTTTTGCGCGCGGATGACCTTGACACAGCGCAGCGAGAGCATGAACCTTATTCTTAAAAAAAGCTTTCTGAAACCGGAGGTAAATCTGCACCGTTTTGTTGAACAAGTGAACAAGTGCATTCAGTCACGGCGCCTGAAGGAACATGAGCAAACGATTGCGAACATGGTAAGCTGGCATGGTAAATGGTGCACTGAACAAAGGTGCAAAAAAGGTGCTGGCAGCAACAAAAAGGAACTAACTGAATCTCTTGTCTTCTTTTTGCAAGATGAAACGGAGACCAGAACTCACTATGGGTTCGAACACCAGGTGATCAAGAACTACACAAGGTACAATGAATTCAGGAAGCAGCAAAAGAAGAGCACCCTGTACCTGATAAGAGAAGACCCGGATCTTCTTAGTCCAAATCATCTGGTGAGATTTGCAAATCCACAGGTAGAGTTTTCCTGGTCGCACCATGAGTTTGGAGTGCACGCAAGCCCCGTCGGTGGGAAGTTCGAGTGCGAGTTCATGTGTTGGGACCATACAGGTTGGTAGAAAAACTTTATTTCTAGCATATAGCACAATTTTATTCTTTACTTGACAAGTAAAACAAATATCCTCATGGCTGATGATCAGTGAAGTAAAAAAACTTTGTAGTAAATGGAGTACATTCATATTTACATAGGAAGTACAGAACAATGTCATGAAGTACACATGAATATTTCAGGAAGTACATTAGTACATGTGCACAATGTCAAAAGAAATGCTAGTGCAAGAATTATATACAAGTGCACAACTGCTTAATTATGAAGTACACATGAACATTTCAGGAAGTACATTAGTACTACACTCTGACAAACAAAACTGGCACATTAATAAATGTTTCATTTGTTCAGGGCTTTTCTGTACACATTTAATAGCAATGCTCGAGCACTTGAGGGTTTCACGACTTCCGGCGGAGTACATCCTAAAAAGGTACAACATGGGAGCAACATTGACACACACATTCAATAGGGAAGATTACAAGAAGCTTGCGTCTGACGGGTCCTAAATTGCGTACCAGCACAATGAGAATCTCCAATTGTGTTTCAAATTGGTTAGGACTACAAACTCAGACGAACAACGGGCAGTAGCAAAACATGGTCTTATTGTGCTGATAGAGCGAGTAGAGGTAGTTGGGTGCTCCACAGCAGGTACTGCTGAAGAAGGTGAAGAAATCCCTGAAATCAGCTAATACGAGCCTGACATGAACAAAATATTCGCCGACAATGACCAACATCGCCATGAGCTGCCAAAGAGGGTGATTCTTCCTCCTCCAGTATCAAAAACAGAAGGAAGCGCTAAGCAGACCAAACTAATAGATGGCAAGACAAAGAAAGCTGCTAATCACGGCAAGAAAGCTGGTGATAAGGTTGAGGATCTGCCGGTGACAGACGAGAATGACGAAATAATTGAAATAGGTAAAAGAAGATGCAGTATATGCGGAGAGAAGAAGATGCATAACGCAAGGTCATGCCCAGTCCTGAAACAACATCTTGCTTACCCAGGTGCTGCGAGTAACAGTGTTGCAGGAACCAATTGGAAAAAATATAGAGTTGCTGCAAAAAAATCTGTTGCTGGACGTACTGATGATGTACCTACAAGAAAACAAAAAAGAGGGAGAATTTGTGGGGGGATGCGGAGGATATGACACATCCCACAATGCTTTAACATGTCATGTGAAAAAGAAAAAGAAAGAAGAAGAATATGAGGAAGTAGAAGAAGATGATGATGAAGAAGTTAAGGGAGAAGATGAAGAAACTGAAGAAGATGAAGAAGAAGCTGAAGATGATGAAGAAGACGAAGAAGAAAATGAAGAAGATGAAGAACCTCAAGATGATGAAGAAAGAGCCTAAGCAAGAAGAGCCAGCAGAAAGGAAGAGCAGCAGGGTAAAAGAAAAAGAAAGAGGTCGAAGAATGATGAGGAGCAGCAAAAGTAGAAAAGAAGATCCTGCAGAACAAGATCCTGAAGAAGAAGGGCCAGCGAACAAGAAAAGCAGCAGAAAGATAGAAGAAAGACGGACAGCACTGAGAAAGAGCGGCAGAAGTAAAGAAGATGGAGATGCAGAATTGAAGAGCAGTAAAAATAAAGCTTCAGCAGTATAACTAGCATCAACACGACCACCAAGGAGGAGCAAACGATTGAGTACAATGTGATCCTTCATACGAAAATTTTATAGGGCATACCGTCTGTACATTATTGCTTCCAATGTATAAATTATTTGCTAGTAGATGATGATTGTTTCTTAATTTCAGTGAAGTTGCTAATAAAATTCACGATCGTGACACAAAGGACAAAATTAAACAACGTTAAGTACAACATTACTATGATAAGAAGTACAAGAACATTAAATTTGAAGTACAGTTTATACGTTAGTTAAATGCTTAAAAAATACATTGGAACTAGTTATGGTATGCAGTACAACCATTGACACACACATTGAGTACAGCCACATGAAACCAGAAGTACAAGATGTATCCACGGGAAGTACAGCCATACTTCTCCTTGTACTCACACAGTACCATAACAATCCCAGACATGGAAGTAGAAGAATAAAAGAACAGGCAATACAAACCTTACCAACCGGGAAGTAAAGTTGTACTTCTCAGAGTACTTCTCCGAGTACTCTGAGAACATTCCATCAGGCGACATGGAATAACAAACTTGAAATTCCAGGAAGTACAAGTTTCATTACGCAAAAGTACAACAGGTCAAACCTACATCGACCAGAAGTACAAAGAGATACTGAAGTCCATTGTAAGTGAAATTATCATCACCATATTACAAATGTTCAAAAATACAATATGAGAAATAGAAAGAAAAAAATGACAACTATAATCATTCAATGATGACATAAAAAGTATGTCAAATGGAATTACAACTTCATCGAGACAAAACATATAGAATCATGATGATCTACAAGTACTAATGCTTCGTTGGTTGCGAAAGGAGCTTGATGATTTCTTCTCCTTGTGTAGAGAGACCAGAAGATTGAGGAGATAGAAACTGGATCTCTTTTGGTAGTTCCTCAAGTGGGAGCTTGTTCTCAGCATGGAACACAGCTAAGAAAAGATACTCAGCTTTCCAGTCATCAATACCAGGCTGCAAAATTCCGAAAGAAAACATAGAAAAATAATCAGCAAAATTATAGCACTACGTTTTCCAGAAAAATTAAAAAGGTTGTTCCCTGAAGATAACTCGCATCATTATCCTCAATTGAGGTAACAAGTTTATCACCGTCAAAATCTGAAGCAAATTTCAAACAGTAGAAGCCACACTGGTTGATTCCCTGATAGGGAACCTTCACGTAGCGGGGTTTCGCAGCAACCCTCTCCCAATTCGGATGAGACCATCGCGCATAAACCTTCGGAGTATATAATGCCTTCATCAACAGAACCATCCTTCTAGCCTATTAATAATGCAGTAGATCAAACATATAGACATAACTAGGGAGATGCTTCCTTGCGCAGTACAAACAACACAAATCGAAAAGGAAGAAAAGAAAACAAAAAATACAAGGCACTTACAATCTCTTTAGTGTCATTGTGGAAAGTGCGCTTCGTCGGTTTGCAGCCCCTTTTCCACTCTAAGGAGTCAAGCACATCAAATGTGCACCGGTATTTATTCATCACGTACAGAACATAATGAACGCTATCTGAAGCAGGTAACTTCTTACAGTAAGGCATCATAATCTGGTAAACACAAAAACAAATAAAAAGCCAAAATCAAATTTTGTACAAAAAACAAATTCTGGCACTAAAGGAAGTACAAAGATGGGTGATAAAGAAGTACATTCTTCACAATATAGGTAGTACAATTGTTGCGTTAAGTACATTGTACTACAAGTAGGTAACTTAGAGAGGAAAAAATAAATGGAGTAGATAGAGAAAAACAACGTACCAAGTTTGCTCTCATGGGGTTATCTTGTGGTCTCACACAACTCTTGAATGCAGCGACTGCTCTCTCCAAGTTGAAACTGGCACTACTATACATGCCATCCATTTCAAGAACGTACTGAAAAAAACATGAAATGTTACATCAGTTACTTTTATAACCATTATAACTTAAAAATAAAGCTCAGACATGAAAAAATAGATAGTTACCGTCATGAAATATGGGCTAAACAGAACACGAGAAGTAGACCCAAACACCAAGTTATAATTGGGGTCAGCCTTCCACTGACTTATGATGAATACCATTAGTTCACCCTCAATCTCACCATATTCAGAAAATGCACTGGCCAACTCTTTTCCAGTATATACAGATTCAATAGCCTCACCATTAGGGTCCACACCATGATTGAATCGGCAAAACACAGTACTACAGGGCAGAGCAGAAAAAACACATATACTATAAGATTGTGCTCCAGAATTATTAAAGAGATAACTGTTCGACAAATGCTTTCTGGTATTAAGATAAATAATTCATGTAAGTACAGAAAAAATACTCACTCCTGGTGCTTTCCCCTAGCGAAATCGCTTAACATAAATTTACGCGGTAAACGAGCACTCTCGAGCTATGGAAAGTGACGAGGCTTGATTGGCTCAACAGGAGCACTCCACTTGGCAGCCCTTTTAACAGGCCTCTTGGTTGTAGTTATATTTTGGCTGAACAATGCAGGGTCCCTCTTCCTCGCACCAGGAACTTTCTTCTTATTCACTTGCTTCTTCTTCAAAGGAGATGTATAAACTTTGCCAGATCTAGTATTCCGAGGGACAAAATCATCGGAAGAATCCCCCTTAGATTCCAAGTCAACGACAGGCAACTTAACAACAGATGGAGTTTTACAATCAGTGGGCTCCATTTTTATCTTGTTATCAGCAGTGGACCAAATTGCGCGAGCTTGCATGTCACCTTGCCTGTCAATGTGAATGGCTTCGGGCTGGGTCATTTGTGTCTCGAAAATCGAAAATTTAGACGCATCTTCGTCTAGCTCCAGGCCTGAAAGATTGTGTACCAAAATAAAAAACGGTAAGTAACTAAAAACTCAATTGCACTACGAAGATACAGAAAAGTACACCGAAGTAAATGGAGGATGTACACAGTTAGCAAAGATACAAAACTACGTATGAGTCAATGCACCGATATTAAAAAAACATGCTTACAAGGATTGTAGACAAATAGTCGTACGAAATCCACATGGAACGAATGAGAAGTAGCCCACTTAAAAAGCATAAACTTCTTCATAATGGGAATATCCCTGTGGGTAAATTTTGTGTTCTCTATACCATTCCAGGACTGAGCTATTTGAAGCATAAAAAACCACAGTCCCGCCTGAAGAAAAGAGAATATTACAAATCAAGGTACGAAAGGAAAAGCAGTATAAATAATCAACGAATATATTTTTCGTCATCCTCTGGAAAATGTACCAGCCTCCAGGATCATTATGTTCATACAATGAATCAAGGTACTAAAAGCACCGATCCCGTAAGTTAAAGCAAACTACGAACCAGTGGCCAACAGTATCTTTAGCAATAGGGGGATCTAAGGTTGAAAATATAACCTACACAAATAATATAAGAAACTTAGTTATTCAGCAGTAAAAGACATAATAGAGACATAAGACTTCTATTTATTAGTAAAATAAAGTACAACAAACTCAAAAAACATCGAATAAAAAAGGAATCACAAAAATAAAAGAAGGGAAGTACAACGTACGAACGATGGAAGTACAAGGATAACACAAAAGGAAGTTCAAGGCAGTTAAATGTTTCCTGCAATCAGAACCACACTGATAGACACATGAATTAACAAAGTCACTTACAATGTTGTGCATGTCCATCCGGTTCATCACATTTCTACTAAACCACTTGATGACATTCTTGTCACTCTGACTACCCTTGTATATCTTAGCCTACAAAAAAAGTACAACTAGACATGAGAACGTGCAAGAAACAAAGATTAAACAAAATAATTCATGAGCAAAATAAAAAGTATCACTCACAGTAGCCCAGTAGGGCACAATCATGGTATCAGAACCCATATAATACTGCCTCATAAGATACAGACCAACTGTAGCTGATTGTGAGTTGAGCATCCCTCTTGGGTGGAATGCTTTAGCAACATCCCAAACAGTGGCTTTACATTCGTCATTCTCGAACATGATTTCGTTCCTGGTCATACGAACCGTTTGGAAAAAAATAAACAACCGGCCGACAAAAACAATAGTAGATCATGCGGATATTAAAAAATGATAAACAATGCATTAACTTACGCAATTTTATATCTTTCCTTGATCCGTACAACAGTTTCATAGAATTTTTCCATAACTTATGGGATTTTAGCTGGGAGTATCAGGAAATCATCCCCTGCAAACTCAAAAACATCGAATAAAACTAACCAGATACACATTAGTACATCAGCAGATAAATGGAAGTACAGAAGCACATGAGTAGCAGTACAGATCACAGTTAGGACAGTACAAAGACGTCCCAGGTACTGGTACAAACGAGGAAGAACTGGGCGATCAAAAGAGGGGAAGTACAACGTGGGAACGATGTAAGTTCAAGGATAGCGCACAAGGGAGTTCAAGAAAGTTAAATGTTCGATGCAATCAGCTTCACACTGCCAACAAAGTTGAGTCCTGACGATATTCGCGCAGATGGATGACAAAATTGCTAACACACAAAATACATATTTAGAAAGTAGCAGTAGCATTTCATATTTACATGACATGTTCAACAAAAACAACAAAATAACATAGTTAACCACCACCCACAACCCAACCACCACCCAGCCAACCCCCCACACCCTCCACCACAAACAAAATAGTTTTAAACCATATTACATCCCATGATTCCTCTCACAACCTTGAGGGGAATTGATACCCACAAGTATAGGGGATCGCTGAAGTCTTCGTTGGGAAGTATTACCCAAATTTATAGTTCGACTCGATGGGAACACAAGAATATCAATAAGACCTTGGCAATTGAGGCGTCACTCTCAACCACACCTGTATATCAATAACTTGCAGCGTAATAGTGATGGCAGTAGTATGATTCAAGTAACAAGCAGAACAGTAGCAATGAACAAGTGTAACTCAGAGATTCAAAACGTAGGCATGAGGTGATAGCGGGGTGTTGCAAGAATGAGATTGATCATATAATAAGAAACAAATAACAATGGGACCTATCTCTAACTCCGATATATGTAGGTATGTGTTCCATATTTAGTTGTGCGTACTAACCAAGAGAATTTGCACAACATCTATTGTCCAACCTGCCCATTTCACCGGGGCCAACTTGGAACTACAGGTAATTAAGGTCTACCCTTTCGAATAGACCGGAACAATGCATTAACACTTCATGAACACATAGAATCCTCAAACTAAAACATCTCCCCCTTGTTTTCCCTATATGTCACGTTTAGGGTTCGCAGGTTCAACATAATAGCAGGTGATACACTTTGCAGATAAATACCAAACTCAAATATATGATGGGGAATATAAGTTCAGTACTGAAATCATGCCACTCGGGCCCTAGTAGCAAGCATTAAACATAGCAAGAGTGCATCAACACAATACAAAAGTATCCTCAAGATAAAACCCTAAAATCCCGAACAACGGGTAGCATTACATGATCAATCTCATCCAATCCCCATCCACCTCACATGCCTACAGCGGACTACTCACACATGGTGATGGAGAGGGAGCTCATGGTCGATGGAGATGAAGGCGGTGAAGATGGCGGTGAAGACGGTCTCCGGATCCCTCCACCGGAGGAGAAATCCTGGATCAATCTGTCCCCGAAACGAAGATCGTGATGGTGGCGGCGTTCTGTTTCGCGAAAGCTCCTCTCCTCCTAGGGCAAGCACTTTTTCGTATATATGAGGGGGTACGTCGAAGACCGAAGGCGAGGCGGCGCCGAGGCCCATTTGGGCTGGGCCCACGCGGCCAGGTACAGGGGCCGCGTGGGACCCACCCATTTGGCCCTCGAGCGCTTCCTCGTGTCCATCTTTTGTCCATTGTCCTTCTTTTCCATAAAAATTGACGTGGTAATTTTCCCCGATTTTATTTCCTGCAGAAATAGCCAGAAAAGAGACTTTGCTAAAAACAGCGTCAGATTCAGCAGTTTTATTCAAATATGGGAAGATTCCGGAGCAAATTATGAGGCAAAGTGCTTGGAAAAGTAGATGCATTTTGGATGCATCAGCTCCCCCAAGCTTAGCTCGAACAACTCAAACGTAGTGCAGAAGCGATAAAAGACTTTGACAAGAACTTTGCATTGCATATGTAACACAATTTAATATCAACAAGCATTCAAAGCATAGCTTCAACAACAAATGATAAGATGTTAGCAAAGGTATATCTAATCAATGTTAAAGCATTTATATTTGTTGCAAGAGAGATATTATGTAGAGTCAATACTTGGATGAGTTTGCTCAACTGTAGAAATAAACAAAGGTTCTTACATCGCTAATGATTGAATCATGACAAGACTTTTGAGGTCTTTTGATTCTTTCTTTTGTTACCTGGTGAAATCATTGTGCTTACAACCTTGCTCTTAGTTTTAGCAAACCATTTGATATTACTGACATGACTCATATGCTTGACCGACTAATGGTTGAAAACCTCATGCCCCGTGAATACGAGTACCTACACCATGGCTACTCAACTTGGGTCACTAAGCAAGTTCGAAATTTTCAGTCATTGCAAGTAATAAAAGCGTCATCAAGAGCGTCAACTGGGGTACCTCTTGTCCCAGGACATGGACAAGCCCATGTCCAAACAACAAGACAAACAGACAATGAACAATCTCAGCACTCTTTTATTTACCATTTGCATAGCTTTTTATTATGAAGTGCATCACTGAATGTCCACCATGGTGCGCTGTAAATTTCCACCATGAATGATGCATGGCTTAAGTTGGCGGCCCAGGCGTCTCTCTAGCCAATTATTCTTACTCATCAAACTTGCTAAGTTTCCGCTTTCATTTCGCACATGATAAGCATCCATAAACAAAAGTACATGATATCAACTGAATATATTTTAGTGCAATGTTGAAAGCTTTACATGTGTCAGCACATTTCAGCTAACTCCCAACCACTAAACCTGTCAAGCATACAACTTCATGTTTATTATTTGAAAGATTATTTTACTTTCTATTGGTTGGCAAGTTTAGTAAGCACAATGGGATGCGTAGACCTTTGTTTAGAGCTACAATTATTCAATCCACAACCAAGTATTGTCACTAAATAAAATTTCACTTGCATCATCATATAACATACTAGAACATGGAGAAGATAAACATTTGCTACCATTTCTCTAGATGTTGAAGAAACTATGATGTGCTCACTTGCTGTTATTAAAGAGTCCACATAAGCATGGCAAAGGTGTCATACCTTTCATCCACTTCATGCACATCAACTTATCATCGTTGTTCTCCTCTCCCAACTTGAACTGCACAATAAAAACTCAAATCTGCCAGAAAATGTCACTGCATACAGTACTGTTTTTACCCTACCTAGACACCTCAGAAAAATCTCATATTTTACGTGTGTGTAGGTTATGATGTGTTGCAGCAGTGGTTAAAATTTCAGCTCAATCGGAGTTACAGAGAAAAAATGAAAAATAAAACAGCGAGCAGATTTCAGCAATTTCTGCACCTCCGTTTTTGCGTTTGTTTCAAGAAAACGAAAATATTTTTGTTATTTTTCGTTCTAAGAAACAAAAGACAAACGAAAAAAAAACTTTTTGTGTTTTTGTATTTTCAAGAAACTTATCATAGCAATATAACGGTGATATAAAACAATGAATGGAGAGTAAGAGAAGTACTCCCCCAAGCTTGCGATCAAGCTAGTATCCTGGGTAGTTGCCGTATCCACTTCCACTTCCAGGGTAGTAACTATATGGGTAGCCTTGCATGCTTGGGTACAGGGGCTCCGCCTGAGGCATGTACCCCTGTGTCTCTGGAGCTTGTGGCTCCTCCTGAGGCGGCGCCTCTTCCACTATCCATTTTCCGGTACTCCTGTCAAAAAGATCAGTACGGGGGAGCCTAATGGACACTCGCTGCCCACTAGTGCTCAAATAGTTATACAGATAATGTCCCCCATACAACGTACTTATATCCATGCGAGTAGTCAAAGCAAAATCAAGTAATTTGGACTCTTGCACTAGAGTACCCATGTTATCACCATATCCTCTCTCGTTTTTAATGTAATTGTACACCATAGTAGCAATAGCACCAGCATAAATAGGAGTTTGATCAGTAATATTTCTACTCACAGCAGTATGCAAAGATCTAGCAAGTATGACTCCCAAGTTATATTCACACGGTGTATTTTCTTTTGCACATTTTAGTAGATAAACCATTGGTCCAGTGCAAGCAGAATTGTTATCCCTAGCAAGAAATCCTCTTGCAAGAAACAACGCAAAATATCTCAAACTTGGGTGCTGTATATGAGTAAATTTACCCCTATTTAATCTATCACGAGAGTTTACAGATATAGTATGCCAAAACTCAACAAGCTCATGGTTGGTATCAGCACGAGTTTCACTCCAACTCCCTGAATTTTCTACACCAATAGCATTGCAAAATTCCCCTAGAGACATAACAAGGCGCTCACCTCTCATAGTAAATTTGCAAACAAAGGTAAGAGGGGGTGCCTTACTTCTCTTCCTGTGCTTTTGGGGCTCCGGGCCCTCAAATCTGAAGGTAGAGAGGAATTCCCGCGAGAGTTCTTCATATGTATCTTGGGGGTTCTGGGAGAACCTAAGCAAGCCAGTTGTAGTGACGAAGGTGTCGAAGTCCTCTTTGATCCCCCACTGTTCAAGAACATAGGGATCTTGCCATCTTGTTGTATGTATTTTCAGCTTCTCCCCTACAAAGAATGCATCATCCTCCCACAGGTGGTCGTCATCATAATTGAGGGAGACTTTGCATGCTCTTCTTCTTGGTCTTGAGCTCATCCCAACCAAAGCTTTGCCCTTGCTAAACATGATACCTTGCTGCCCAAAAAAATATTCAACAAAAATCAAGATGTAACACCTTAAAACAACATTAAGCCATCCATAAATAGTCTCCACATCAATATCATGCATCAATATCAACTAGAAAACTTGAATCTATGGATTTCCTAAGCATAAAAGGGTGACACCTAGTGCAGCAAAATACTTCATGCATGAGGCATAAGAACAAAAAGTAATTGGATGAGTGGAGGAGTCACATACCAATGAGCAATCCCACCAAACAGATTTGAAAAATCTGCCCTAAACTTGGAGATCCAAGGATAGCAGGAAGAGAGCTCGAGAAAATTTGGGAAAAATACCTGGGGCTGGTTTCCTGTCGAGGGGAAGGAGATGGGCACTGGATACTCACCTAACCCCTCTGTGGGCCAAAATAGTGGGTCCCACGTGTGTGGGATACCCCGGACTAGCTGTCCGAAATACCCGATTATGCTTAATACAACGATCCCGTGATCAGTATGTCGTTGCACATAATCCGAATTGGATACCAAAGTTTACATCCATTACAATACCGAATAAAAAGTCTTACATAAATGGTCATTTAGACCAAGTTCTTACATAGGTGACTTCAAGGGCCAAACCAAAATATCAGCGGAAGCTACGGCGTAGTAGACATCATATTCTAACGATGACGACCCGACAAGCAGCTGACTTGTGGAGATCCTTAGTTCGCATAGAAGTCGCCATACTCCTGCTCGGCGTAGTGCTCCTCCTCGTAGTCTGGCTAGGACAATAGCCAGGGACGAAACCAATATGAGTACATTTGAATGTACTCGCAAACTACCCCAACATGAGTATGCACTAGTTTTATTTAACTTATCACTTTTATTTATTTAAAACATCTCTATATCTTTATTGAAAAAGGTAAGAAGAGTTTTATAACTATCTTTAAAAGAAATCACCATCTCATTTGTTTCTCAAAAATCCTTCCTTTTCCTGACCAGGGCTCACCATGGTCCATTTATTCCAACAACTCATACCACTCCATTTGGTATAGTTGTGACACACCATCACCAATTCATTTTCTTTTAAGACTTAAAAGCTTTTCCAAAACTTGCACATGGTCTAGGACAGTCTCCCAATTGTCCATATCCGAGGACTCGGCTATTCGATAGTTTTGACCCTCTGCAGAGGTAGCACGCTTTTAACCCACACCCATCCGGTAACTCATCGTGTCAGCCACGTCCCGCCATACAAGGTGTATGCGAAGTTGAGCCACCGACCCTAGCCTCTCCTTTGCTCATGCTAGTATAGGATCCTACCCATATGATAATTCCCACCAACACTCAGTCCGGTCCCCGTCGGCAACCCTAAGTGTGAGGACTCATATGTTTTTCCCGGCGACCACATTTATGAAGTCTTCAATCCTCCTCCTTATCTCTCCATAGAGTTTGAGCGAGGACCCAGGTCAGGGGAGTTCACAAACCATCCCCTCATGCATGACGAGTCATCTCCGTCGATGAGGTATCCCATACTAATAAGAGCAAATTATATGACTAAGCCCCGTTCCCATATGGGGGTAAATGTGGTCGCACAGATTAAGATTGGTTGTCATAGTACTAGGACACTGTGCATTTTTCATAAACATCATCATTTTCCATTTCACCATTCCAACACCGACCTCTCGGCATTTCATAAACTCATAAGTAATTGCAAAGGAGTTTTGAACAAACCATATTTGTTTTTCCCATCCTATAATTTGATATAACTATCTTATATTTCTACATAGGTGGCAAAATAATTTCCATATACTTTTGAAATGGGTTTTATAAATCTTGCTTTGAGAGTAAAACATGTTATGAAAGTAGATGCATATGTTTGTAGTGCAAGCTCAGAGAATAGCTTGCCTTGCTTGGCAAAGTGATCTTGCTCTTGTTCTTCAATTTCAGCAAACTCTCCTTCCTCGATATATCCGACAACGTTCTCGTCTAATTAATAAACAAACAATGCAAACAATCACTAAGCTATACAAGCAATCATCTCAACAAAACAATCATGAACATCACACATAGCTACTGCACACATCAAACCATACAATTTGGTTTCCAAATAATTGAATTTAAACATCATTTATTTATGTTCAACATTATGGCAGAAACTTGTGGAACATGTTTAATTCAATAACTTGAGTTCTGTTGGTCACAAAAATACAAACTAAAATTCTATGGAAAGCTACTGATGTGTAGAAGACAACACAATTTGATTTGGTTCAGTTGGAGTTACTAAACTCCCTACATATTTGTTTGAATCCAGTAACTTAATAATCAAGTTTTAGTTACCAATTAAGTTCTGTTGATCCTAAAATTAAATCCTTTTAGGGGTAACTAAACATGGCTAAATGTGATCTAACAAAATTGGTCCTAGTTCATTTGGGTCAACCATTAAACATATTTAAATGTTTGAGTGCAGAAGGGTGTTTAAACTTCAACTTTGTACTAAACAAATCCTACTGCACCATTAATTCTACCAAAATTAGGGAAGCTAATACAAGGCAGTACTAAGCTAACAAAATTGGTTTGGAATTATTTGGACTAACAGAGTATCAGAAACAAACAAGTTTAGAATTTAAACCTTCTGTAGTATTTTTAATAATACTTTTTATTTATTTAATTAAATGGAATGAATCCAATTGGGTTGGTTAAACATTTTAATAAGCTTTCCAGAACAATTGAGTTTGATTTATTTGGATTCCTAAATCTTGAGATATTGAATTTCAAAGTTGGATCCAGTACTGATTTCACAGAGAGATTTAAATTCGAAAAGTTTACTATTCTGGATAATGCTGAGAAATCTGACGGGTGGGGTCCACTCGTCAGCGACTCAGCGAACGCGGGGAAATGATTAAAATTCTGACGGGTGGGGTCAGCCCGTCAGCGGCTGGCTACAGCGAAGCGTTACGCTGCCGTTGGATTTAGATCCAACGGCCGTGTTCAAAGGCAACGGCGACGACCATTTCTGGGCGGCGCCGAGGCTCCGGCGACGGCGAGGTGGACGGAAACCTCACCTAGAGGGCACGGCAGACGGCGGTGATGACGTGAATCGACGGCGGAGGCTCGGGGAAGGTCGTGGCGCGAGTTTCACTTGCTGGGACGGCGTGCAGCGGCGACGGCGAGGCGTCGGACTTCCACGGCCACGGCAACGAACTCCGGCGAGCTCCTGCGGTCGCGTCTGTGCACGAAAAAGAGGGAAAAAGGGCTCGGTGAGTGCGGTGTTGCTAAGGAAGAGAGTACGGGCCAGGAAGGAGAGAATGGGAGAGTGTGGCATCGCGGCCGTGCTCGACCTCAACGGCGGCAGAGGCTGCGGCAGAGCACGCCCTCCTGGCGGTGCACGGCGAGTCGAGAGGGGGCAGTGAGGGAGTGGGGATGGTGTGGAGTGTCCAGAGGGGCTCGGGGTGGCTTTATAGCGCGAGGGCGGTCCACGGTGGTCGCGGTTCACGGCGAGGTCCATGGCGCGCCCGCGGCACCCTTTTTCTCGATTCCGCGGCGGAGGTGCAGGGGATCGTGGAGTCGTGGTGTTTACCGGGGTCCGGGTTCGTTCTAGAAGGTCTCGGCCAAGCGCGGCGTGTCGAGGAGCAGAGAGGTGCTCGAATTTGGGCCGGCTTCGCCGCGGCTGCCACGGCGATGCAGAGGGGGGGGGCAGAGCGGCGTTAAGGCGAGGGAGAGCGCTCGAGAGCTCTCCTCTGCGGCTGCAGAGGTTCGATGGCGTGGACGAGCGCGAGCAGGGGGGCCTGGGCGGCCAGGAAAACGGCGAGGCGTGCCACGGCGACACGGCGGTGCGCGTCGGGGCGAGGGAGAGAGGTGGACGATGGCATTTTTGCCAAAACCCCCTGCCTCCTTTTCTTTTCTGTTTTCCTTTATTTCTTTTTAGTCCAGTAGCTTTTCTAGGATTTATTTAGGGCACTTAAACTTTTTAGAAAAATTTGCAAATAATTGTGGGGCCTCCCCATAACATGTAGAAGCTCCACAAAATTTGGCTTTGCAAACTAAAATGTTTTGAATCATTTTCTTTCATAGGGTTTTATTTATGGCATTTTGTTCTATTTCAATTGTTTTTATTTTTGAATTTTAAAATAGGTGTAAAATATTATTTGGAAGAGATAAGTAATAAGAATGTAAATGAGAGGTTTCATATACCATTCCTCTGAATTTTGTTTGGAACATTATTGAGTTTCTTATTTGTCACTTTTATTTTTCTTGTTTCACTTTTGCTTTTGCATTTTCTTTCTATTAATTTCAAGCAAACAAGCAACACAAACAACAAGAAGTAATTACCACAAGCAACAATTAACAAACAACACATAAACTCAACAAAAGTTTTTGTTGGCTCTCATTTTTGGAATAATAATACTGATTAATAATTTTGGGATGTTACAATCCTTCCCCCCTTAAAATAAATCTCGTCCCGAGATTTGCTAGGCTTGGGTTAAGAGGTCTGGGAATTCGCTTCGAAGATAATCTTCGCGTTCCCAAGTTGCTTCTTCTTCAGAGTGGTTAGTCCACTGGACTTTGTAAAACTTGATCGCACGTCTTCGGGTAACACGAACATCTTCTTCGAGAATTTTGAGGGGTCTCTCACGATAAGTCAGGTCTTGGTTCAGGTCGATGGAGAGGTGGTCGATGTTTTTGAAAACATCAGGCTGGTCAGGAACTTCAAGACACTTCCGGAGCAAGGAAATGTGGAAGACATCATGATAATCTCCTAACTCCTGGGGCAATTCCAGCTGATAGGATACTTCTCCTCGACGAGCAATGACCTTGAAGGGTCCAATATACCTTGGCGCTAATTTTCCTTTGACATGGAAACGCTGCATTCCTTTGAGGGGTGTCACTCGGAGATAAACATAATCTCCGACGTTGAAGTGAGGTCACGGCGCTTGGTGTCAGCGTAACTCTTCTGACGGGATTGGGCAGTTTTGAGGCGTTCACGAATAAGCTGAACTTGCTCTTCAGCTTCACGGAGGGTATCTGGTCCGAACAATTTGCTCTCTCCGGTATCGGACCAATTCAGGGGTGTACGACACTTCTTGCCGTAAAGGGCTTCAAAAGGGGCCATTTGCAGACTGGACTGATAACTGTTGTTGTACGAAAACTCTGCAAACGGAAGACAATCTTCCCACTTGGAACCATAGGATAGAACACATGCGCGAAGCATGTCCTCCAATATCTGGTTCACTCGCTCAGTTTGGCCATCGGTCTGGGGATGATAAGCTGTGCTAAATGCTAACTTGGTTCCGAGGGCTTCATGAAGGGATTTCCAGAATCTTGAGGTGAATTGCGTGCCTCTATCAGATACAATCTTCTTAGGCACACCATGCAGGCTCACTATTCTGGAAATATACAGGTCTGCTAACTGAGCTCCGGTATGAGTGGTCTTGACAGGAACAAAGTGGGCAACCTTGGTCAGTCGATCAACGATGACCCAGATTGAATCATGGCCTCGGTTGGATCTTGGAAGTCCGGTAATAAAATCCATTCCAATCTCATCCCACTTCCACTCGGGAATTTTCAAAGGTTGAAGCAATCCAGCGGGTCGCTGATGTTCAGCCTTGACTCGCTGACAGATGTCACACTTGGCTACGAAGAACCAATCTCTCGCTTCATTCCATGCCACCAAAATCTTTCTCGAAGGTCTTGGTACATTTTGGTTCCGCCGGGGTGGATTGAATAAGGGGTCTCATGGGCCTCCTTCAGGATTAACTCCTTAAGTTCCGTGACATTGGGCACACAGATACGGTCATTGAATTTCAGCACTCCTTCAGCATCTTCGGTAAAACCGGGTGCTTTGCCGAGGGAAATCTTCTTCCTAATTCCTCTATGCTTTCATGACCTTTTGGGCTTCTTTGATTTGATCCATCAGGGTTGGGGTTAACTCTAAATTGGCGAGATAACCATGGCTAACAAGCTCTAGTCCAAAATCTTGGAACTCTTTGAACAAGGCTGGCTGTTCGGCTTGGATCAGGGCATTCAGGGTGCAAGGTTTGCGACTAAGGGCATCGGCAACTACATTAGCCTTTCCAGGGTGATAATGGATTCCAATATCATAATCCTTGATTAATTCCATCCATCTCCTCTGTCGCAGGTTCAGATCTTTCTGGGTGAAAATATACTTCAAGCTTTTGTGATCTGTATAGACCTCGCAGCGATGTCCCGCAAGATAGGGACGCCACGTTTTGAGAGCAAGAACAACAGCAGCTAACTCCAAGTCATGGGTTGGGTAATTCTCTTCATGCGGTCGCAACTGCCGGGACAGGTACGACACAACTTTGCCTTCTTGCATCAGAACGCAACCAAGTCCGAGGCGTGATGCATCGCAATACACGTCGAAACTCTGGGTGACGTCTGGCATAATCAAAATTGGGGCTGAGGTTAGTCTCTTCTTCAATTCTTGGAAACTATCCTCACACTTCTGAGTCCATTCAAATTTCTTGTCCTTCTTCAACAGTTGGGTCATGGTTTGGCTATACTGGAAAATCCTTCAACGAACTTGCGGTAATAACCGGCAAGTCCGAGAAAGCTTCGGATTTCAAACACACTGGTTGGGGATAACCAGTCAAAATGGCTTGGATCTTCTCTGGGTCAACAGAAATTCCTCCGGCAGACACAACATGTCCGAGAAATGCCACTTACTGAGCCAAAACTCACACTTGCTAAGCTTGGCATACAGCTGGTGCTCTCGGAGGGTCTCCAAAACTAGACGCAGGTGTTCAGCATGCTCTTCTTCGGTCTTGGAATAAATAAGGATGTCATCAAGGAAAACTACCACGAACTTGTCGAGGTACTCCATGAAAATCTTGTTCATGAGATTCATGAAATAGGCTGGGGCATTGGTCAGACCAAAGACATCACGGTGTATTCAAACAAACCGTAACGAGTGGTGAAGGCGGTCTTGGGAATGTCTGTCTCTCGGATCTTCAACTGATGGTATCCTGTCCGAAGATCGATCTTGAAAAGACTCGGGCTCCGTTCATTTGATCGAACAGATCCTCGATCTTGGGAAGAGGTACTTATTTTTAATGGTCACGTCATTCAGCTTGCGATAATCCACACACAGGCGTGTGGTACCGTCTCTCTTGTCCACAAAAATAATGGGTGATCCCCAGGTGAAGCGCTTGGCGAACAAGTCCTTTGCTGAGCATATCTGCCAACTGCTTCTTCAACTCAACCAGTTCTTCCGGATTCATCCGATAAGGTCTTTGGGATATGGGGGGTTCCTGGGATAAGCTCAATTATGAACTCAATTTCCCGGTCTGGCGGCATACCAGGCAATTCTTCTGGGAAAACATCCTTGAACAGGTGAACAACACGGATCTCATCTAGGGGGTCGAGCTATGCTCTCATGGCAGCCTGGTTGGGAGTAGGTTTCAGACACATACTCCACTTCTACTTCTTTGTCGGTGGTGATGGATACAGCTCTTCTGGCACAGTCTATTCGACCATGGTACTTGGCTAGCCAATTCATACCGAGTATAACATCTATGCCTTGGGTTCCTAGAATAATTAGGTCGGCTGCAAATTTTTCGCCTGAAATCTCAATGGCAGTATTTGGACAAAATCTCTTGGTTTCTAGGTGGAGCCAGGAATTTGTATACTCAGGGTTTTATTAGGAAGCCTTCTACTAATCCTCCCTTAGCAACAAACTCCTCGGTAACAAATGAATGGTTGCACCAGAATCAAACAGAACAGTTGCAGGTACTGAGTTGACAAGGAACGTACCCAGCACAACATCTGGCGCATCCTGAGCTTCTTCAGCATTGATGTGGTGCAGACGACCCTTGACAACAGCAGCATTTCCGCGGGGTGCGGCATTCTTGCCATTACCATTTCCATTGCGGCCTTGACCATTGTTCGGTGCATTGGGGCGCTGAACATTCCTCTTAGGATTGGGGCATTCTGGAGTAGTGACCTTTGTTGCCACATTCAAAGCAGACAACATTGGCATTGGGGTTGAAGTTGTTGAAGTTTCCTCTGGGACGGTTATTGTCATTGGGGCGGTTGAAGTTGTTTGGGCGGTTAGGGTAATTGGGGCGTGGGCTTGGGTGGACGATAGGCAGGCCTGGTGTTCTGCTGAAAGATACGAGGTTTCTGGCTGCTCGAACCTTCCTGAGCATTCATCCTCCTCTTGCGACCTTCATACATAGACTTGCGCTTGGTCTCCAGCTGGATGGCTTTGTCCACAAGTGACTCCAGATCACGGAAGTCATGGATAACCAAGCACACTGCAGTTCATCATGAAGTCCACTCATGAAACGCTCCATCTTCTTCTCTTCTTTGTCGGTGTCATCAGGAGCATACCGAGATAAGTCGGTAAACTCATCCAGATAACCGACCACATCTCTACTTCCCTGCCTCAGCTTGCGGAATTCATCCTTCTTCCTCTCAATAAGTCCACTGGGAATATGCTTCTTGCGGAACTTCTCCTGGAACTCAGCCCAGTTGATGACATGACCAGCTGCTGGAGAGCCTTGGTAGTTTCCCACCAAGCTCTTGCAGGTCCAGCGAGATAGTGGGTTGCATACAACACTTTCTCATTCTCTCCACAGCAGCAACTTCCAGATTGTTGTCGATGGTGCGAAGCCAATCATCGGCTTCCAGTGGGTGAAGTCCCTTGGAGTAGGTGGGTGGGTTGGTTTTCTGGAAATCGCCTAAGGTGGATCGCTGGTTTCCATCGCCATTGCCATTACCACCATTGTTGTTGTTGTTGTTGTTGTTGTTGTTGTTGTTATAGCGGCTGCGAGTTGTTGCAGGGCAACGAGATGAGCCTGGCGCTCCTGCCGGGCATTTTCACGTTCCTCCATGATAAGCGCGAGAAGTTGGGCGGGGGTTGGGTCCGGTGGTGGTGGTGCTGATCCTGATCCTCCGTATTGTCGCGACGGGGCGGCATCCTGAAGCACACCGGGTATAAGAGGCAAGGCAAGAAAAGTTCGACTAAGGGAAAAGACGATTTCGCAAGTGGTTGATTAATTTAAGGATTATATGAAAATATTTCACACAGATTTAAACAAGACAAACATACTTATATTTCACAACATCACATCAAGGAGTTCACATCAACAACAAGCTTACAACATCAAGCTTACAACATCACCTTACATCTAGATACATAGCATCTGGTTTCCAAAAGAACCACTACTACGACTCGACTAGCGATAGGGGTCAACCTAATCCTGCGGTAGTGATCAAGTCACTCGCCTACTGAGGTGGAACCTCCAGCTCTAACACGTCAGCATCTGACTGGTAGGTGGCTCCTCGGGATCCTCCTCCTCGTCCTCGAGAACTGCCTCGAGTGGCTCCTCCTCCTCGTCAACTAACTCCTCCTCATCATCCTCCTCCTCACAGTCCATCTCCTCCACGAAGTCATCATCGTCACTGAGGAAAGCGTTGTTCTCCTTGCGGAGATCCTCGCCCTCCTCCTCCATCTCGTCAGTATGGTGCTCTAGATCCTCAATCAGCCCGTCCTGCTCCGCCACCTTCTTGCGGAGCTTCACGATAGTCCTCCTCAGCTGGGCCCTCTTCCTGAGAAGAGCGACCTTCTCCTCCATCAGCTTCACCTCGTTCTCGCGAAGCTCAACGAGCGACTCGCGGTCAAAGTGAGCTGAATCCTAGTGCGCAACAGATCATCCTGAGTGCACTGAAGTAAGATCTCCATGTCCATGATGTAGCTCCCAAACATCGGGTGGTAAGGGGAAGGAGTAGGGTGTCCGTCGCAGTTGCGCCTCCCGTAGAACCGGAAACGGGAGTCTACTAACTCCGCCTTGTGCTCCTCACAAAGTCGGGCTAGCATCCTCTGTGTAGCAGTACAGAGACCATCAACCCAGGTGGCCTCCTTGGTGGTGAAGATGAGTCCTGGAACTGGGAGACTTGATGTTCCTGCGAACTGACGACTGATGAGCCAGCTCAGCCTTCCGACACCGTGAACATCAATCTGAGCTCCCTCAAACTCTGGAGCGGGGCGACCTAACAGCTTGGTCAACTCGAACAAGTCCCTCTCAAACGTCAACTTGCTGTCCTTCTCCAGCTGAACGAACTCGGTCCAATGGAGTGCCATCTACATTTTTAAGCAAAATTTTAAGTGTTAGGTGACAAGTATATCAAAATTTTAATATAGTAGGGCAACAAGTGAGTCAAATTTTAAGCTTAATGAGAGGTGTACAAAATTTTAGGATAAGGAAAATGTAATATTTAATGAGAGTAAAATTTTTCATAAGTAAGAGGATTGGAGATAAGCAGTTTTCAAAATACTTCTTTCCTTTCTTTTTAGAAATTCATCTTTTTGTAACATTTGACAAACGACCATGCTAACTAAGGTTTCCTAAAGTCAGGATGGCTCTGATACCAAGTCTGTGGGGACCCCGGACTAGCTGTCCGAAATACCCGATTATGCTTAACACAACGATCCCGTGATCAGTCTGTCGTTGCACATAATCCGAATTGGATACCAAAGTTTACATCCATTACAATACCGAATAAAAAGTCTTACATAAATGGTCATTTAGACCAAGTTCTTACATAGGTGCCTTCATGGGCCAAACCAAAATATCAGCGGAAGCTACGGCGTAGTAGACATCATATTCTAACGATGACGACCCGACAGGCAGCTGACTTGTGGAGATCCTTAGTTCGCATAGAAGTCGCCATACTCCTGCTCGGCGTAGTGCTCCTCCTCGTAGTCTGGCTAGGACAATAGCCAGGGACGAAACCAATATGAGTACATTTGAATGTACTCGCAAACTACCCCAACATGAGTATGCACTAGTTTTATTTAACTTATCACTTTTATTTATTTAAAACATCTCTATATCTTTATTGAAAAAGGTAAGAAGAGTTTTATAACTATCTTTAAAAGAAATCACCATCTCATTTGTTTCTCAAAAATCCTTCCTTTTCCTGACCAGGCTCACCATGGTCCATTTATTCCAACAACTCATACCACTCCATTTGGTATAGTTGTGACACACCATCACCAATTCATTTTCTTTTAAGACTTAAAAGCTTTTCCAAAACTTGCACATGGTCTAGGACAGTCTCCCAATTGTCCATATCCGAGGACTCGGCTATTCGAATAGTTTTGACCCTCTGCAGAGGTAGCACGCTTTTAACCCACACCCATCCGGTAACTCATCGTGTCAGCCACGTCCCGCCATACAAGGTGTATGCGAAGTTGAGCCACCGACCCTAGCCTCTCCTTTGCTCATGCTAGTATAGGATCCTACCCATATGATAATTCCCACCAACACTCAGTCCGGTCCCCGTCGGCAACCCTAAGTGTGAGGACTCATATGTTTTTCCCGGCGACCACATTTATGAAGTCTTCAATCCTCCTCCTTATCTCTCCATAGAGTTTGAGCGAGGACCCAGGTCAGGGGAGTTCACAAACCATCCCCTCATGCATGACGGAGTCATCTCCGTCGATGAGGTATCCCATACTAATAAGAGCAAATTATATGACTAAGCCCCGTTCCCATATGGGGGTAAATGTGGTCGCACAGATTAAGATTGGTTGTCATAGTACTAGGACACTGTGCATTTTTCATAAACATCATCATTTTCCATTTCACCATTCCAACACCGACCTCTCGGATTTCATAAACTCATAAGTAATTGCAAAGGAGTTTTGAACAAACCATATTTGTTTTTCCCATCCTATAATTTGATATAACTATCTTATATTTCTACATAGGTGGCAAAATAATTTCCATATACTTTTGAAATGGGTTTTATAAATCTTGCTTTGAGAGTAAAACATGTTATGAAAGTAGATGCATATGTTTGTAGTGCAAGCTCAGAGAATAGCTTGCCTTGCTTGGCAAAGTGATCTTGCTCTTGTTCTTCAATTTCAGCAAACTCTCCTTCCTCGATATATCCGACAACGTTCTCGTCTAATTAATAAACAAACAATGCAAACAATCACTAAGCTATACAAGCAATCATCTCAACAAACAATCATGAACATCACACATAGCTACTGCACACATCAAACCATACAATTTGGTTTCCAAATAATTGAATTTAAACATCATTTATTTATGTTCAACATTATGGCAGAAACTTGTGGAACATGTTTAATTCAATAACTTGAGTTCTGTTGGTCACAAAAATACAAACTAAAATTCTATGGAAAGCTACTGATGTGTAGAAGACAACACAATTTGATTTGGTTCAGTTGGAGTTACTAAACTCCCTACATATTTGTTTGAATCCAGTAACTTAATAATCAAGTTTTAGTTACCAATTAAGTTTGTTGATCCTAAAATTAAATCCTTTTAGGGGTAACTAAACATGGCTAAATGTGATCTAACAAAATTGGTCCTAGTTCATTTGGGTCAACCATTAAACATATTTAAATGTTTGAGTGCAGAAGGGTGTTTAAAACTTCAACTTTGTACTAAACAAATCCTACTGCACCATTAATTCTACCAAAATTAGGGAAGCTAATACAAGGCAGTACTAAGCTAACAAAATTGGTTTGGAATTATTTGGACTAACAGAGTATCAAAAAAACAAGTTTAGAATTTAAACCTTCTGTAGTATTTTTAATAATACTTTTTATTTATTTAATTAAATGGAATGAATCCAATTGGGTTGGTTAAACATTTAATAAGCTTTCCAGAACAATTGAGTTTGATTTATTTGGATTCCTAAATCTTGAGATATTGAATTTCAAAGTTGGATCCAGTACTGATTTCACAGAGAGATTTAAATTCGAAAAGTTTACTATTCTGGATAATGCTGAGAAATCTGACGGGTGGGGTCCACTCGTCAGCGACTCAGCGAACGCGGGGAAATGATTAAAATGCTGACGGGTGGGGTCAGCCCGTCAGCGGCTGGCTACAGCGAAGCGTTACGCTGCCGTTGGATTTAGATCCAACGGCCCGTGTTCAAAGGCAACGGCGACGACCATTTCTGGGCGGCGCCGAGGCTCCGGCGACGGCGAGGTGGACAGAAACCTCACCTAGAGGGCACGGCAGACGGCGGTGATGACGTGAATCGACGGCGGAGGCTCGGGGAAGGTCGTGGCGCGAGTTTCACTTGCTGGGACGGCGTGCAGCGGCGACGGCGAGGCGTCGGACTTCCACGGCCACGGCAACGAACTCCGGCGAGCTCCTGCGGTCGCGTCTGTGCACGAAAAAGAGGGAAAAAGGGCTCGGGTGAGTGCGGTGTTGCTAAGGAAGAGAGTACGGGCCAGGAAGGAGAGAATGGGAGAGTGTGGCATCGCGGCCGTGCTCGACCTCAACTGCGGCGAGGCTGCGGCAGAGCACGCCCTCCTGGCGGTGCACGACGAGTCGAGAGGGGGCAGTGAGGGAGTGGGGATGGTGTGGAGTGTCCAGAGGGGCTCGGGGTGGCTTTATAGCGCGAGGGCGGTCCACGGTGGTCGCGGTTCACGGCGAGGTCCATGGCGCGCCCGCGGCACCCTTTTTCTCGATTCCGCGGCGGAGGTGCAGGGGATCGTGGCGTCGTGGTGTTTACCGGGGTCCGGGTTCGTTCTAGAAGGTCTCGGCCAAGCGCGGCGTGTCGAGGAGCAGAGAGGTGCTCGAATTTGGGCCGGCTTCGCCGCGGCTGCCACGGCGATGCAGAGGGGGGGGGGCAGAGCGGCGTTAAGGCGAGGGAGAGCGCTTGAGAGCTCTCCTCTGCGGCGCAGAGGCTGCAGAGGTTCGATGGCGTGGACGAGCGTGAGCAGGGGGGGCCTGGGCGGCCAGGAAAACAGCGAGGCGTGCCACGGCGACACGGCGGTGCGCGTCGGGGCGAGGGAGAGAGGTGGACGATGGCATTTTTGCCAAAACCCCCCATAACATGTAGAAGCTCCTCACAAGATTTATTTAGTCCAGTAGCTTTTCTAGGATTTATTTAGGGCACTTAAACTTTTTAGAAAAATTTGCAAATAATTGTGGGGCCTCCCCATAACATGTAGAAGCTCCACAAAATTTGGCTTTGCAAACTAAAATGTTTTGAATCATTTTCTTTCATAGGGATTTATTTATGGCATTTTGTTCTATTTCAATTGTTTTTATTTTTGAATTTTAAAATAGGTGTAAAATATTATTTGGAAGAGATAAGTAATAAGAATGTAAATGAGAGGTTTCATATACCATTCCTCTGAATTTTGTTTGGAACATTATTGAGTTTCTTATTTGTCACTTTTATTTTTCTTGTTTCACTTTTGCTTTTGCATTTTCTTTCTATTAATTTCAAGCAAACAAGCAACACAAACAACAAGAAGTAATTACCACAAGCAACAATTAACAAACAACACATAAACTCAACAAAAGTTTTTGTTGGCTCTCATTTTTGCTATAATAATACAGATTAATAATTTTGGGATGTTACAACGTGGCCAGGTACTATGGCCGCGTGGGACACCCCCTTTTGGGCCCTGGTGGCCCTCTGGTGTCTCCCTTTTGGCTGTTAGTTCCTCTGGTAAAATAACTTACTTCCAAATTTTTCTGGAATTTTTCGAGAAAATTTTCTGAACAGAATTTTTCAAACTACATTTCTGGAATTTCTGCACTTTGAAATAATTATGCTCATGCAAATAATCTAAAAATTCTAGAATAAATGAAATCAAACATTCAAAGCAATTTTTATGGGAATCAAGTTTGCATCATTTTCATATTTGTAATGAGGTTGATCAAGTCTCATTAATAATATGCAAAAGATATAATACATGATTCTTTATTTTATATGTATTCTGAGCAATTTCAAGTCACCTCATATTTGATTGGAATAGTTCCAATCATTAAGATAGCAAATTTTGGTTCAGGAGGTGGCAATGCAATCTCAAAGCTTCCTATTATAAGAGTATTCCTTTTAATGGAGTTCACACTCTGGCTTACCATAGTAACAGATTTCTTCTTAGGAAAATAGATAGTGTGCTCATTTCCCTTGACATTGAATGTTACCTTGCTCTCAGTGCAATTTATAACAGCCCCTGCAGTGTTTAAAAAGGGTCTTCCAAGAATAATAGACAAATTATCATCTTCAGGCATTTCTAACACAACAAAGTCTGTAGGGATTAACACATTAGCAATAGAGATAGGGACATCCTCACATATTCCAATAGGCACTGCAGTTGATTTATCAGCCATTTGTAATGATACTTCAGTTGGAACCAATTTGTTTAGGTTAAGTTTCTTATATAATGAAAAAGGCATAACACTAACACCAGCTCCTAAGTCACATAGAGCATATTTCACATAAGTTTCTTTAATATGACAAGGAATAGTTGGAATACCAGGATCACCACGTTTTTCAGGCATTTTCCCTTTGAAGGAATATTCAGCAAGCATAGCAGTTATTGCATCAGTAGGAATCTTTCTTTTATTAGTCACAATGTCTTTCATGTATTTGGAATATGGAGGGATTTTAATAGCATCAACAAGAGGAATTTGCAAACACAAAGACTTAATCAACTCAAAGAATTTCTCAAATCCAGCATCATCCAAAGTTTTTATTACCTCTTGGGGATATGGTATGGGTTTTTGTACCCATGGATCCCTATCTTTACCTCTTTGTGGATTAGGATGGCTCTTCTTCTTATTCTTCTCAGTAGGTGGTGGAGGGTCTTCTTCTTCATTATTATTATCTTCAGTCTCAGCATCAGAAATAGAAATATCCTTATCTTGCTCTTCAGAGTCATCAATGTCCTTGTTTTCATTGGGAGATTTTCCTGCAGAAGATTTCTTCTTGAGAGCTTCTTGTTATTTTCTCTTGGGATGGCCTTCAGGAAAATCAGGATCCTGAGTACTTGCACCTCCCCTAGTATTAACTCCACAAACCTGTTTCTTCACCATAAGACTTTCATACAATTGATTTTGAAGAGAAACCATTTGTTCAACTTGATTATTCATCATCTCACAGTGTTTAACAATTCTTTTTACCTCTTCCACACTAGCATGTAAACTTTATCGAAGAGATTTAATTTTGTGAGAGTTCTCCATAATAGTCATTCTAATATTATGCTCCTCAGGATTATGATGATAAGAAAAATCATTCATGTAGGATACATCAACAGGAGGTGTTACCTTTTCATTGCCTTTTATGGAGCTAATAGCATTGACTTGAATTGGAAAACAGGGTTGATCATCAGGAAGTTTAACACCCATTTCAGATAATTCCTTAAGATGAGAGGTTTTAATTCCCTTCTCTTTAATAGCCTTGGAAGCTTCTTTCATTGTTTCGTTATCCAATTTGAGCATGCCTCTTTTCTTTTCCGGAAATATCTCTTCAATATTCCAGTCTTCATAATTCCTAGAGATAGTCTCCAATAGCTTAGTTGCTTCATCAACGGTCCTTTCCCTGAAAACATTACCTGCAATACCATCAAGATAGCCTCTGGTGTTTTCGGTTAGACCATTGTAAAATATATCAAGTATTTCATTACTCTTGAAGCCATGGGTAGGACATTTCCTAACCATCTTACTATACCTCCCCCAAGCTTGGGGTAAATCCTCCTTCTCTTTCTGTGAAAAGTTGCTGATCTCGACAGTCAAACCATGAATCTTATCAGCAGGGAAATACTTATTATAGAATACCTGCAAACATTCTTCCTTGCTAGTAATACATCCAGGTTCTAAACGATTATACCAAGTTTTAGCACTTCCTCCCAAAGTAAAAGGAAACAACTTTAAGAAATAGTAGCGTTGATGGATTTCATCTTTACCAAATAAAACAGATAAGTCATGCAAGACAGCAATGTGTTCAAAAGGAAACTCATCCTGTCTACCATAAAACTTATATTTTTCAGCTTTTTCAATTATTTCAGGATCAACACTAAACTCATAATCTTTATCTTTAATTTTAATAGCAGGAGCATTCATTTTCTCAGTAATAGGAAAATATCCATCAAGAGGAGAATTTGTATAGCTATCAAGTTTATCCAATTTATCAAAGTCAGAATTCATAAAAGCCATAGTAAATGCCTCCTCTTCCTCAGAAGAAGTTTCAAACTCACCATCACAGTATTCATTATCTTCTAACTCAAATTCCACATTTTCAGGTGTTTCAGTTATCTCAGATGTTTCAGGTGTCACTTCTTTGTCTATGCTACCACATAATAAATCATTTTCATTACTAGTAGACATTTTAGACAATGGTGAACTAGATAAAACCTTTCCTCTTTTCTTAGGAGCAACAGCAGAAGCAACATTAGGTGAAAAGTTTAGCCTACTTGGCAAATCCGTACCTCCGCGAGTAGTTGAAGGCCTCACTTCCTTCAGAGTAGTCTTTTCCTTTCCCATGGTTTGGAACAAGCAAAAGCAGCAAATAGATGATAACAAGTTGTCTTACCAATAAAGCTAGGTTCCCCGGCAACGGCGCCAGAAAACGTCTTGATACCCACAAGTATAGGGGATCGCTGAAGTCTTCGTTGGAAAGTATTACCCAAATTTATAGTTCGACTCGATGGGAACACAAGAATATCAATAAGACCTTGGCAATTGAGGCGTCACTCTCAACCACACCTGTATATCAATAACTTGCAGCAGTAATAGTGATGGCAGTAGTATGATTCAAGTAACAAGCAGAACAGTAGCAATGAACAAGTGTTTCCCAGTTTTCACCGGAAAAAGTGAAAGTGTAACTCAGAGATTCAAAACGTAGGCATGAGGTGATAGCGGGGTGTTGCAAGAATGAGATTGATCATATAATAAGAAACAAATAACAATGGGACCTATCTCTAACTCCGATATATGTAGGTATGTATTCCATATTTAGTTGTGCGTACTAACCAAGAGAATATGCACAACATCTATTGTCCAACCTGCCCATTTCACCGGGGCCAACTTGGAACTACAGGTAATTAAGGTCTACCCTTTCGAATAGACCAGAACAATGCATTAACACTTCATGAACACATAGAATCCTCAGACTAAAACATCTCCCCCTTGTTTTCCCTATATGTCACGTTTAGGGTTCGCAGGTTCAACATAATAGCAGGTGATACACTTTGCAGATAAATACCAAACTCAAATATATGATGGGGCAATATAAGTTCAGTACTGAAATCATGCCACTCGGGCCCTAGTAGCAAGCATTAAACATAGCAAGAGTGCATCAACACAATACAAAAGCATCCTCAAGATAAAACCCTAAAATCCCGAACAACGGGTAGCATTACATGATCAATCTCATCCAATCCCCATCCACCTCACATGCCTACAGCGGACTACTCACACATGGTGATGGAGAGGGAGCTCATGGTCGATGGAGATGAAGGCGGTGAAGATGGCGGTGAAGAAGGTCTCCGGATCCCTCCACCAGAGGAGAAATCCTGGATCAATCTGTCCCCGAAACGAAGATCATGATGGTGGCGGCGTTCTGTTTCGCGAAAGCTCCTCTCCTACTAGGGCAAGCAACTTTTCGTATATATGAGGGGGTACGTCGAAGACCGAAGGCGAGGCGGCACCTGAGGCCCATTTGGGCTGGGCCCACGCGGCCAGGTACAGGGGCCGCGTGGGACCCACCCATTTGGCCCTCGAGTGCTTCCTCGTGTCCATCTTTTGTCCATTGTCCTTCTTTTCCATAAAAATTGACGTGGTAATTTTCCCCGATTTTATTTCCTGCAGAAATAGCCAGAAAAGAGACTTTGCTAGAAACAGCGTCAGATTCAGCAGTTTTATTCAAATATGGGAAGATTCCGGAGCAAATTATGAGGCAAAGTGCTTGGAAAAGTAGATGCATTTTGGATGCATCAGGAATCTTTAAAAGGCAATACTAAAATTATAAAGTTTCTTATAAGATGGACTTCATGGTTCTTGCCTATATCTTGACTGGGAGAACTTGGCGTGATGATGGCATCCACTGCATCAGGTTCGGATTGCATCTCCTTCTCATCTATTTGCGCATCTACAGCTTCTCCCTGAAGTAAATCAGTTGCAGCGTCAGGCTGCACAATAGCAGTTTCTCCTCCAGGTATACAAGTAGCAGCATCAGGCTACACATCAGCATCTTCTCCTGAAGCCTCTTGCACATGTTTAGGCTCCTCCACAATAGGATCAGATGGGAATGAGTCTACATCAACTGATGGATGTGATCCAATGTCTGCAAGTGGACCGCCGCTTGTCGCCTCAGGCTGAGGATCATCTGACACAGTTTTAGCACTATCAATAGGTGGAGACTCAGGACTATCAGCAACAATAGTAGGGGACCGAGTTGGGGATTGAACAGCCGCATCTTCATTATTAGCCTAAAAAGTAGAAAAAATCAAAAGAATAACAATTAGAGGAGTTCAAAAGGGCCAAAAGAAACTAAAAACATAAGCAGATATACAAAAAGGTGAAGGTACAACTCACAGTTTTAACAGTATCATGCATTTGGTGGGCACCTCTATCGTCTGCCTTCTTCATATCATCAAGGTAATGTTGGGCCTCTTCCTCATAAGGTTTGCACCGATTATCTTGCATAGACTTTAACATCAACAATGTAGTGTGCAACTGTGAGAGGCCACTTTGCATTTGAGCAATGTTGTTAGCTTCCAAATCCAGATCTCCCTTCATAGCTTCGTGGTCAAAACTGTGTCCAGATGGTAGCAGTCCAGATGTAAAGCTCAGACGAGTGCAAGTTGTAGGGAATTGAGAAGACAACTCTAGCGTCGCTGAAAGATGATGTTCAAAGCTACTGAATAAATTGGCATAAACATTGATGCCGCTGACTTCAGCTTGAACACCTGCTGCACTGGTACTTCATGTCAAGATACGCTTGCTGGAAGGTTCACCCGAAGAGCAGGCAGCACTGCGCTTAAGCGGCGACGTCTTAAGCGATGACGGGAAAGAGGGAACTGACACGTTTGAGATAGGTTCAATGTAAATTATCTCAGATGGTTTCTTCCACTGGAAAAGAATAAACAAAAGAAGAAAAAAACATACAAAATGCAATGAGAATGAAAATCTTAAAATTCATACAAGCTAGATAATGCAATCTAACCAAAGCATGACAACGCTCACCGGTAGTTTCCCAAAAATCCATGTTATAGGATCCTCTGTCCCTATAAACAAGAGGTCCTGCTTTGCAAGTTCACTAAGATCCAATGGATCAAAAAAGAGGGCACGGGGAGTGCGATTATCCTTCTTGTTCATATTGCGATGATGAAGAACATCCAGATAAATAAGGAGAGGAGCAATGCAGCATCCTGGGAGTGCTCTCCATTCTGCACCAGCTTTCTACCAATTGATAACTGCGCGCTTTAGCTCATCCACAAGGAGCTGACACAAATCACAATCGATAAGTTCAGCAATACTCTTTTCCTGGACCATAGGAGCCTCCCTCGAAACACGAACAGAGTACCCAGGACAAATAAACTTCATATACATTATGAGGCCAAAGACCTTCATGGCCAACTCATCTTTATCTTTGTCTTCCACAAGCTGTTCAAGCTTTCCCCAAGAACATCGGTATTTATGTTCTTGTTCCTAGGTATACCAAGCTCTTCCTTCAGCTTCATCACGGCCTCATCATACCCATTATCTGATGGCCTGGGAGGAGAGTTTTTTCCACGAGGCAGCCCAAAAGCATCTGAATAGCATATGTAGTTATCTGGATTTTTCTTGCAACCATCTGTTGATGACCTAATTTGGCTAGCTAGATTGTATGATCGGCCAAATTAATTTAAATGGTTATGTATTGATTATTAGTTGACATATATATTCGGAGCTGTGGTTTAGTTCAAATGCAGGCTTCATCGGAGTGCAGTACAAATGCCGTGGCGGCAGACCAAGTATACGAAGCTATTTACTCGCAACAAATATATGGAGTGTTGCATAGACTAGCACGTAGCAGGACAAGTCCTCGATGGATTCTGGGATACGTTGAGCTAAGTTCTAGAGGTGCCCAGGACAAGTCCTAGCTACAACCAGAGGTGATTTGAGCTGCACATGCTACCAAGGACAAGGGCTTGGAGAATTCAGGTGCCAACCTGAATTTACAAGGTCACGCAGGAAGAATCATCAGGGAAGATCACATGCATGATCAACGGTAATTTGGAATCATTAGCATCCTGGCCGGAATATTTTAGACATAAGCAAGGAGTGCTTCCACGTGAATATGGCCAGGAGGTGTCACGTAATACATGTAAGCTGTGGCTGTTCAGGAGGCTATCAAGTTACGTGAAGGAGGCGTACAATTTCTAATCGATTCGGTTGTACTCGAACTAATTAAGGTAATATCACGTACCTGTTTAGGCGGTGACCGAATCAAACTTAGAATATATTATTGGCTTGTACGCTAAGAAAGCAAACCGTGTATTTGCCGAAGACCTGGCTGCCTATATATTATGGGCATATGGCCGATTGGAAAAAGGAGACACAATCGAAACAATACAATTTATCTTTACGTTCTGCTTACTTTTTCCTTTATCGTTTTCTGTATCGTTCTGGTTCGTTTCTCCGCCATGTTCTAGCAGCCCTAGGGCGTGGCGATCCTTTGCCGTTTTGCCTGTAAAACGGTCGGCTCTCTCTCCACGAAAGTGAGGGGAACCCTTTGTTGTTTTGCTCGTAAAACATCCGTCCGTCGTCACGAAAGCACGACGATCATCCTGGTGTTGCGCTGGACAGTTTTCGGTGCCAACACATTTTGGCGACTCCGCTGGGGACGAAGTTTGAGCGGTTTCCGGCCCGTTCTTGCTACGAAGAGAGCGTCATCGAGATCTGCAATCTACAACGGTAACATGTATCCTCAGTATTCTTATGTAGATGCAAATTATTCTCATGTTGATGTTGCTAGAAATTCTGATATGCATACTGGATCGGCTAGCCCTAGTTTTAACTACCTGCAAGAGCTGATGCAAAATAATATATACGCCTCAAATTATTTTAGCAACGCGCAACATGTAGATCCGAATTCTCATGCATCGGCAACCCCAGCAAACCATATGCCGATGACCAACATGGCAAATTTGGTTAATCAATACGAAACACCTAATGTTAGAAATTTTAATAATATGCAAACAAGTGTTTCATCTTTTTATTCATCGGCAAATAATTCACAATATGCTAGTTCATCTTCAAACATGCCGATAGACAGGGCAATGGGACATGCTACTACTAGTTATTTGCCCAATTATTTTCAACCGTCATGTGCTGCACCTTCTACTAGTAACTTTTCGGTACCATGTGCAACTAATAATTTTCAATATTCGGATTCACACATTTACAATGGTTATAGCCGAATAAGTGGAAATTTGGTAGGAGCTAATATGCCTTTGTCTAGTGCTGCAGCTTACGACACGTCCCCTGTACAAGTACAAGATTTCGGCAACACTACATTGCCGAAAGAAAGTGAAAGCATCGGGGGGCAATCGCTGGAAGATTTGGTTAATGAGTCTTTTGGCGAGATGAAGAAAATACTTCAAGATGAGATTCTGCGACTTAATCAACAAATAAAGGTTAACTCGGCTAGTATGGCAAACGATGCACATGCCGAGTCCAGTTTACATATGAAGATTGCTCCGGCTATAGTAGCTGACTCAGTTGAAGTCGAATTAAATTCAGGCAGAGTTAAGTCAGATATGTACGCTGACAATGGTTATAGCCGAATAGAAAATTCGGTAGAAACTAATGTGTTCTCATCCAGTGTTGCAGCGTGTGGTACGTCCTCTACACAATTGCAGGATTTCGGCAACCCGTGGCCGAAGGAAGCTGAACGTGAGGTTGAGCGTGAGATTGAGGATGACCGGCTCGCCGTCACGCTTGACGATTTATGTGAAGATGACTGGCGAGAGACGGAACGTGAGATTGAGCGGGAGATGGAAGAATGGAAAGCTGAGAAGTTAAAGCAATACGTCAGGACAAAGAACGGCATCATCAAAAAAGTAACGACGCCAAGCACTTCTCATACATTCGGCACTCAGCTCATAAAGGAAGAAGCTTTGCAAGGTAATGAAATTTATAAAGACAAGACAGATGATTCATCTAGTATGGTTAATTCGGTTATGGAAAAAGCCGAGTACAAAAATACATTGGACGAATCTGTTGAATCAAAAGAAGCGAGCTTCAATGATCAAGAGGATGATGAGCATAGCGAAGTTGCTATGTTTGATTTTTCTGGAGGTAAGGGCGTTGTCATGCTGCCCTACGAGTTTCGTGCCAGAGAAGTTGATGAGCATCAAGAAGAAGAAAATATAGCCGAACAAAATTCGGCTAACGATGAACATGAAGAAAAGGAAACCATAGCCGAACAATGTTCGGTTGACAAAGAACATCAAAGTGAAGAAGCACAAAAACCAGAGAAAGAAGAAGACAAGGCGTTGGAGAATTATCTAGAGGCGGAGCAAGGTATTTTTCAGGTTATGTCATCATCATACTATGCCAACGTCTTCAAAGTAACAGATAATTTACTTATTTTCCGATTTGGTCAAAACTTTATTATTGATGCATCTATTAGCAAAATTCTTATAAGCTTTGAAAGACCAATCGAGAGAAGTAATTTAGTTGTTGCTAATAAAATTCTTACAAAGTATATCGGTCAACATATTGTGCCATTTAGAGAGACCGATAATAACAAATTATTACAGTCAAAGTTTTCCCCAGTATTTCATATGCATGTTATATCTACATGGGTAGCTTTGCTTGTTTCACACTTGGCTTACATTTGGTCTCTAGTGAGACATGCGTGCTTTAATTGTTTCGGTTCCAGAAACATAAAGTCAAGTTTAATGAGGTACTGTGATCCATGTCGTACAATGATATTGATTCACAATGCCATGCATTTTATGTACACGTGGCTAGCTTTGCTTATTTCATACTTGGCAAACGTGTGGTTTCAAGTGAGACATATGTGCTCTAATTATTTTGATTTCAGAAATATAAAGCCAAGTTTAGAGTTTTGCAAGAGAGCCGATGCTAGTATAAGTGTGTATTCAAAGACATCGGAAAAAGAGTGTGAAGAACAATTCATGGCCGAATGGGGTGAGGTAAATTCTAAACCATTTGGTTACTCAATTTCAGAGCCGTTCTCACCACAAGATCGGCTAGAAGATAAAAGGTATAACTTCAAGTTGAGCATGTGTGATCATATCTTTGATATATTGCTAGAAAATGATTATATTAGAATTCTTGATCACAACGTTATGCCATCATTACGAGGACGAGTGTATTGCAAGTTGCATGATTCGTTTGATCATAGTATTGATAATTGCAACATGTTTCATCAAATAGTACAATCGGCCGTTGATAAAGGACGATTAAAATATGATAAACAAAATATATTGCATCGGTTACTTCTGGCCGATTCATGTAATGATGAGCAGGTACACACCAAGGATTATGAGGTCACGCCTACAAGTGAAGAGATTGTTGAAGAGCATATCAAAAATGATCTTGAAGGCGAAGATTCCATTAAAGCTATAACGAAGACATCTAGCACTGGGGGGCAACACAAAAATCCAAAGATCGATGCATGCCAAACCAAGAAAGAGAAAGGCCGTGATAAGCACAAAGGGAAGAAATCAAAAGTCACTTTTGAGCAGCTATTGGAAAAATATCAAAAAGAGAATGAAGCAAAAAGTGCTTATCGGTCAGGTAGTGCAAAAGCATCAAGATCACCCCCAAGGCGAAAGTCTAAGGACAGGGATTGGCGAATGGATGAATTCAATGCAACAAATTCGTATTATCCTTTTGGGCCACCAATGCCGATGTCATGGATACCTCCCTACGCTGATTTTTATTCATATCCACCATGGGAAAGGTACGACTCACGGGCACGTTATCCATCTAATTATAGATCATCTCGTCCAAATTTTGCAGCTCCAAAAAGATCAACAAGTGATCAACAGTCATTTGACAAAGACCGTGTCACTAAAAAGGAATCGGTCCGGGGCTCATGGGTGAAGAAAGAAGTAGTTAAGCAAGTATACCGAGTCAAAAAAGATGGACGCAAGTGTGCTACTTCAGACTCAACACCAAATAATGAAAAGCCAATTGAATTGACATTGGCTACTATGGGCAAGGAAGTGAAGCGAGTAACTTTCAAAGACCCAATTGTCGAGTCAAAACAAGCCAAGTTGAAAGTGCCCAAGATTAAAAAATATTTGCCACAATGCAAAACAAAATCACAGCCGGGACGCCCACTCGGTTTATCAAGTTGGCAAGAAAAGAAGCTGAAACGGCTTAGTGCTGAAAAGCTAAAAAGCAAGAACATGGCGTGGGTTCCTAAAGGAGAACCTCAAGGCAAGAAAGATGTGCAAGCTCCTGTTGTGAAAAGAGCGACAAAGATGGAGAACAAAAATAATAAAATCAACAAGCGACAAGGCCGAAGATTTCTGTCTCATCATCAAGAATTTCGGCCAGCACAGACTTTAATGGATGAATAGTTTATATCTTTTGAAAGTAAATACAGATGGCCGGTGTGTTTCTATCATCGTCCTTAGAGTTATTGGGAACCGAGACAAGGTATGTGCTCATTAGAATTTGTGCTTATACTTGTGCTTTGATAATTTGGCTTATGAATCTTTTAAATCTGTGAACGGCCAAATTGTTTTAATTTTATCAGTGTTGAGCATAATATTCTTTTTAGTCTTGTCTCTTTAGTACCATGGAGATTGCATTTTGTAGATTCAGCTCTAGAAGCAATGGCCAATACGTTGGTGTTGTTTAGTTATTTCTCCATGATATTGTTTTGAAGCCTCGTGCCACTTAGGAAATCTTGCACAAATAAAAAGGCCGAATATATTTGCAATTCATGCTAGAATTTTATTTTCAATAGGTGCTACACATATTGAGGTTTCTAATGATTTGTTGTGAGTAGTACAGCAGGCATCTGGTTATAGCGGAGACAAATTCTTCATATTAGACAGACCGATGCTAGCCGTTGTTTGAAAAAGGTCAAGCCCGTTGGACGTTATGTGTAGCTGGTTGGGTTTAATTCAGCGACAAGCAGCATGTTGCAAAATAGATTCGGTACATGAAAAACAACCGAATTACCAAGCAACTTAGAACTTAATGATTTGAGAATTTCTTTAGTTATTTATTTAAAAGTCCAAGTCAGATAAGAGATAGGAAATTTCGGTGTCAATTTTAGATATTCTTGGTTGATGAGTTTTTATCGCCGAATAATAGATGGGTTATAATTAAATTGCTTCGATTCTTTGAAGTTTAAGTTACATGCTCTTAGAGTGGCCGGATAAAATGATTTATCGGCAATAGATTACAATGATTTGATGATACAATGGCCGATATCTTATTTCAAATATCGCCCTAAGAAAATATGGGTGGTGAGTTATTTTAGAAATCACCGTAAGCAAAATTTTGGCCGATGTGTTCTCTGAACATTGTCTTCGGCATGTGAAGTTATTAACATCGTCCTAAAGTATTATAGTGTTTTTGGTAAATTCAATTGTATTAGTTATACCAAAAACAGGGGGGCATGTGTTGATGACCTAATTTGGCTAGCTAGATTGTATGATCGGCCAAATTAATTTAAATGGTTATGTATTGATTATTAGTTGACATATATATTCGGAGCTGTGGTTTAGTTCAAATGCAGGCTTCATCGGAGTGCAGTACAAATGCCGTGGCGGCAGACCAAGTATACGAAGCTATTTACTCGCAACAAATATATGGAGTGTTGCATAGACTAGCACGTAGCAGGACAAGTCCTCGATGGATTCTGGGATACGTTGAGCTAAGTTCTAGAGGTGCCCAGGACAAGTCCTAGCTACAACCAGAGGTGATTTGAGCTGCACATGCTACCAAGGACAAGGGCTTGGAGAATTCAGGTGCCAACCTGAATTTACAAGGTCACGCAGGAAGAATCATCAGGGAAGATCACATGCATGATCAACGGTAATTTGGAATCATTAGCATCCTGGCCGGAATATTTTAGACATAAGCAAGGAGTGCTTCCACGTGAATATGGCCAGGAGGTGTCACGTAATACATGTAAGCTGTGGCTGTTCAGGAGGCTATCAAGTTACGTGAAGGAGGCGTACAATTTCTAATCGATTCGGTTGTACTCAAACTAATTAAGGTAATATCACGTACCTGTTTAGGCGGTGACCGAATCAAACTTAGAATATATTATTGGCTTGTACGCTAAGAAAGCAAACCGTGTATTTGCCGAAGACCTGGCTGCCTATATATTATGGGCATATGGCCGATTGGAAAAAGGAGACACAATCGAAACAATACAATTTATCTTTACGTTCTGCTTACTTTTTCCTTTATCGTTTTCTGTATCGTTCTGGTTCGTTTCTCCGCCATGTTCTAGCAGCCCTAGGGTGTGGCAATCCTTTGCCGTTTTGCCTGTAAAACGGTCGGCTCTCTCCTCCACGAAAGTGAGGGGAACCCTTTGTTGTTTTGCTCGTAAAACATCCGTCCGTCGTCACGAAAGCACGACGATCATCCTGGTGTTGCGCTGGACAGTTTTCGGTGCCAACACCATCACCAAGATGTTACTCTTGATCTTGAATTCTGGGAGATGCCCAAGACCTCCAGCACGAAGGACTTCAAGGTGACGATCCTTCAATAATGCAAGACAGACAACTAACTCCTTCAGGGAGCACCTTGTAGTGGTGTTAAAACGTTTCTTTTTAGGGGCTGGCTCTGCATCACTCTCCAATGGTGTTTTCCCTCCCCTCTTCCTCTTACCAGACCTCTTAACAAACGCGTACTACAAATGAAATAAGACAAGAGTTTAGCAATCATACATATTAGAAAAGGCATAACAAAAAAGAAGTACAAGTCATTGTTAAAAACAGTACAATTAACATAATAAAAGAAGTACAGAGTTAATTCATACTGAAAATACTCAAAAATCATGTACACAACTTCTTTATCCACACAGAAGTACATGCCAATAAATAAGAAGTAAAACTAAGTACAGAATCACAAGTCATTAAATATAACTTCATACTAAAACAGGAAGTACAGGATATTGAATAACAGGAAGTACAGGATATTGAATAACATAAGTACAATCAACCAAAAAAAAGAAGTACAAAATACTAAATAATGCAGATAAGATCACCTGAGACAAGTCATCATCCTCATCAGACTCATCATTATCCTCGTGGTCATCAACCTCTTTTGCCTGTTCAAAATCAGAATCATCATCTTTAAAATGTACGGCCTTCTTGACCGTCTTACGGGGCGGCTTACGGACAGTAGCAGCACCCTTCTTGCCTTTATCAGCAGCCTGCTTCCCCTTAGCAACCAATTTTTTAGCTGCAGCACCAGACTGCTTACTACTCCCAGCAACCTCCTTCGCCGTTCGAACAGCCTTCGAGGCATCCCAGCAACACTCTTCACCTTATCCCCAGTTTTCTTAGGTCGAGGAGAACCAGCAATGACTGGGGGGACTAGGATTGCTTTTGCTTTGCTATAGTACGCGGACTCATGCGCATAGTCCCTCCATCAACAGCAGCTGGAGGATTAACATGAGGGCTCCTGCGTGGAGCTGCATCAACAACATTTATAAGCTTTCAGACAGCAACCCTATCCTTTCCAACAGGTACTGTATCAGTGGCAGATGGAGGGGAAGCTAACTGAGCTTTCTCAATAGCTTTCATTCTGTGTTCTCTAGCACGGGAAACCTTTCCAGCTTCATAAGCTGCCCACTGGGCAGGGCCATCCTCAGGCAATGTAGGAGGCTCAGTGAAATCATCATCCTGCGTCGATGTTAGCGACAGAATAAGAGCAAGAGAATCGTCAACTTCATGACCAACATCAGGAGGTTGCTCGTAGTCTGCAGTGACTGATGCACATACATCCGATATAACAGATGGAATATCAACTTTGGATGCGGCTTCAACATCCAAAACAGGATGAGCATCCGAGGCTAGAGAAGCAGCATCATTTGATATGCCCATCGCAGAGACTCTATCAGCAATATTCACTAGCATAGCAGAAAATGCAGAATAGTTAGTTTTCAAAGGGAAAACAAGCATATCAATTAACATAATTATGCGATACTAGAAGTCGCATATCAATAAACATGTACAGCAGTACCACAATACAAGATCGAGGAAGTGCAAACATTGTCCACGGGAAGTGCAATGAAATTCTCATTGTGCTCACACAATACCATCAAACATCCCAGGAATGGAAGTACAATCATAAGGCCAAAGAAGTACAATGATTACCAACAAGGAAATAAAAAATGTACTTCTATGATTACACACACAATCTCAAAAGGGTGGGTACAGAACATAATTATGCGACAGTACAAATGTACTTACACATCATCTAACACCACTTGATAAAGCCCATGGACATACAAGCATAAATTTCCTGCTATTTAGATGGCACATAATTAAAACAAGTAACTAATTTGAACTCTTAGATGGCACAGACAAAAATCGAAACGATCAGCAATTTAGATGCAGGAAAAAATAAGAACAAATAAGGATACATGGGGCGAGAAGTACAATACCTTCAGATGAATCGGGCACTGCATTATTTACTGAAGAATCCATCCGCCAAAGGGCTATGGGAGCAAACCCTAGATGTTACAGATTACAATGCTGGTAACAGCAAAAACAAAGGCAATATTAAGGGGATTGGACACTAGAGATGCTAAAATCAAAAAGTAGAACACTAGTAGAACAGGAGGATCAACAAAAATAGTCTCGAATGAGTACCATAAGACGCAGATCAAGAAAGAAAAAATAAGACCTAAACAGACGAACAAAACCCTAGATAAATCTCATCCGACGAGGGGAAATTACCGCGAGAGAGAGCAGACGAAACAACGAGCGTGGCAGATCGAACAACGGTGGAGAACTGCGCCGTCGTTCCCCGGCACCGGAGGAATAAGCTGTCGGAGAATGACTCCCACGAAACAGGGATAGTCAAGCTCACGAAGAGAGTTCGTGTAAGGGGCTGAACACGTTGGTCAAACAACCCTCAACCTGCACGGTGACGGTGCTCGTCGAGCATGAGAAGGGACATCACGACAGAGATGAACACCAGCCCGTACCCAGGTTCACGGCCCTCGTGTGGAGGTAACACCGCTACTCCTGCTTGTCTGTATTGCACTGCTTATGGAGGTTACAGTACAATGAGCTTGCCGAAGGCTCCCTTTTGGCAATGGTGTAAACAAGGAAGGGGAACTGTGGTCTTCTTCTTCCTTGCGCGTATGTGGCTAGGCTAGAATGAGAATGCGATCCTTTGCTACGGTGCTGCTCCTCCTCCTTTTATAGGCGCCCCGGGCCTCTTCCCTGCGCTTGGCCGCGGAAGGGCTATCACATGGCGACAGAAGGGGGAGCACGGCGCACCGCAGCTCAGTCGTCCATGGACGCGGTCCATGGGCGTAAAGCTGACGCCTGTGGCAGAGAAACCACCATCCATGCAGGACGGCCAGCTAGGGCCGCAGAGGAACGTGGGGGTGCCCACGGTGACATTGGCCGTGGAGCGTAGCGCCGGCCGGTCCCCTTATCACCAAAGGGAAATCCTTGTAGTCCGGTGCGGATGGCACAGCTTTGTTGACTCCTTTAATCACCAGAATGGCAACTGCGGCGTCGTTGTCACCGCCCGCAGAGGCGCGCATCACTCTGCGGCCGCTGCAGAGCCCATGTGCGCTCTGCAGAGGTTGCTTTGCAGCGAAGTAATCCCCACGAGGGCCAGGGTGCCCTGTGGAGGATTTGGCGATGACCTCTCTCCAGGGGAGATCATCTTGAATAGGGGGCAGCAGTGAAGAGGGCCTCCGCAGGCCTCTGCTGCCTCCAAAGCCCTCGCGAGGCAATTCGCCTTGCGAGTCTCTCCAAGCCGTAGGCTTGGTCCTTAGCAAAAATTGGCCATCGAGTGTCGAGGGCCGTGGAGGACAGGCCCAGCACACCCTGGTTCTCACTGGGCCGACAGTAGGCCCCGGGCCCATGATGGGCACGACGTAGTCCAGTGGACGCAGGCGAATCGGCATGGGCCCAAAGTGTCCGGCTGGCCTGAGACACATGTAGGGCAATTACGCTGCAACGACACGTTCTACTCGGAGATGATGGGCGTAGTGGGGGGACCCACCACGTCTCGGTAACTGCTCTGAGGTGATATAAAGCCTGCAGCGCCGGTTTAGGCAGCAGTTACTGCATCATTTGCGCGCCCGTCTCCTTGGTCTCGACTTCTGCACCTCCGTGTCCCCGGCGCTCTTCCTTCGCAATCTTGCTGCAATGGCGCCCAAGAAAGCCACCGCGGCCACGAAGGCAAGGCAGTGGTACAGGGCGGCGAGCCTGCTGCGATGCAGCAGGACGGAGACTTTGAGCCGGCTCTGACCGGCATCCGCTTCGAGAAGGAAGCGCAGCTGGACAAGGTGCATCACATGGCGGCTTCGGCGACCAACGAGCACGGCACCACGGTGCTTAAGACGGCGGGCAACTCCTTCGGCTGCTTCTACCCCATCTTTATGCACACCCTATTCGCCGGGCTCGTGCCTCCTTTCTCCGACTTCTTCCTGGCGGTTCTGGAGCGCTATCAGATCCAGGTTCTTCATCTCCATCCCAACTCCATCCTTGTCCTCACCATCTTCGCCTATCTCTGTGAGGCATACATCGGCATTCCGACCTCGGTGGACCTCTTCCGCAGCTTCTACGCGCTCCGGTTCACGGCGAACAAGGAGCGGTCGGGGTGCGTATCCTTCCGCATCACCGATGGCATGAAGGGCATCTACATCCCCATCGTGCGGAACGGCGAGAACATTGTGACCAGCGTGACAAAGAAGGTGGAGGACTTCCACAAGCGCTGGTTCCTCATGAAGTTCGGGAGCCAGAGCGCTTTCTTCGAACTGCCTGAAGCGCCTCCGACGAAGAGGGCGAGCTGGTCTTCCAAGGCGCTCAAGGGCGCTACACTTGGCCCCGTGGTAAGGCGCTTGAGGGACCTCCGCGAGGCAGGCCTCACTGGGCAGATGGTTGCCAAGGACTTCGTGAGGCGTCGCATTGCTCCGCTCCAGAGTCATGCGGACGCGATGTGGCTGTATTCCAACCAGAGGGACAAGATGCGCCTGAGCGCAACCCTCTTCACGCAGCAGGAGGTGCACACCATCATGGAGACCCTCTTCACGTCTCCAGACATCCCCAAACCCAACGACAAGGCTGTTCCGCTCCACAGGATCGATCTCGGGCATCGCCCCTCGCTCGTGCAGACGATGCCGAAGTTCGACAAGTGGGGCCTGGTTCCTGAGGGGCATGTCGGGCCTCGCGAGGATCCAGAGTCTGCGGCGCAGGGGGCGCCAGCTGAGGGCGACGAGGAGACGACGGAAACGCCCGCGGAATCTGACGCAGGCGCAACCGGCACCTCGGGAGGCCCTGCTTCTTTGGCGGAGAACTCGGGCACCTCGAAGAGTGCGGCGCCTGAAGTTGAGATCCACGGGATCTCCTCAGGTGGCAGCGGCCAGTTCGTGGTCGCTCCCTCGCAGCGTGTTGAGGGAGAAGAGAGAGATGACGATGGTGCTTCATCAGGCCACTGCGAGCCCCGCTCCAAGGCCATTCATGACAGGACTGCCAGGAATCCAGCGGGCACCTGAGGGGTCCGGCGCCGGTGCCGCGCCGTCGAGGCCGTGGCGGTCGTCGAACATGGTGTGGGTTGACTCCGGCACCAAGTCACCTGGGTAAGGACTGACTCCCTTTTCTGTTATGTTATTCTTGTGTAGACTCCTCGAAGAGTTTTTGAGCCTTTTCCTCCCAGGCGCCCCGAGGTGCCAAAACGGCGGAGGCTCGGAGGCTAGGAGAGATCCCCAGCGCTGCAGCGGCGTCTGCAGCGTGTACAGCTGACGAGGTGCCTCCCGAGGGCACTGCTTCTTCTCCCGAGGCTGCGGCGCCGCCTCCTGAGGTAGAGGAGCGCCACGAGGAGAAAGAGGAGGAGGCAGAGGTGACGATGCCACCGCCTATGCAGCCTAACGTCTCTCCTGTGCGGCAGGAGGGGGCGCCGGAGGTGGATGCGGCGAGGTCCACGCCGCCGGCGAAGGAGCGTGCGGCGGAGACGGAGGTGTTCGCAGAAGCGCGCGCTGACGTCGAGATGGAGGAGGCCGCCGCGTCATCGCCCCCACCGAGCACGAGCCTTGGAAAGCCCACGGTAGACTCTGAGGCCGCTGTGAGGGCGGCCTCAGCTGAGAAGGCCAACCCTGCCCCTGGGGGAGAGGAGAGTGCTCCCCAGGGGCAGAAAAATGGTGGGGTTGATGGTGAGGGCGCCTCGAGCCCCCAGAAGGCCTCCAGCGCGGGTGGCGAGGGGGGTTCTCATCAGAGCCCCCAGATGGCCCCTTGCGCGGACGAAGAGGGAGGCTCGCATCAGAGCCCCCAGGCGTGCCTCGAGGCCACTCAGAGCCCAAGGCGCGACGCTCCGGGATCCTCGGCAGGCGCCGGCGTTTCCAGGCCCTCCGGTGAGCCGTGGGCCTTAGTCCTGTGGGGGAGGCGCCCAGTTGCAGCTCGCCGTGGGGCTGTCCTTCGCTCGGCGAGGGAAATGCTCGATGGGCTTGAGGCCCAGCTCGCTGAGGAGGATCGCTCCAGGGCGGAGGAGGACGCCGAGCTTGCGCGGGGCTGGGCTTGTCTTCAGGAGACCGTGGAGAGCTGCCGCCGGAAGAACGAGGCTGCCCAGGCGCAACGCGAGGCAGCACTGCGCTCCGCTGAGGAGATCCGCATCAGCGTGGTCCGCGAAGTTGAGGAGACCCTTGCGGACCTGGGTGCCTGGCGCGAGGCTCTCGAGGCGGAGACCGAGGCCAAACACCAGGAGCTGGCGGCGCGTGAAGCGACGGTCTCCACCAAGCACAAAGAGCTTCTGGACCGCGAAGAAGGGATCGTTGCCGAGTCGGAGAACGTGCGGCAGAGCTTGGAGAAGTTCGTGAGAACCTGCGCATCCGCGAAGACCTGATCGTGCAGCGCGGAGTTGAGCTCGACGCCCGCGAGGCCGAGGCACACAAGCGCGAGGAACAGGTTGAACAGATCGAGAAGGATCAATCCGCGCAGCGAGAGCACCTGGAAGCCTGCGAGAACAAGGTCACCCAAGACGAGGAGTTCTACCAGAAGCGCCTCGCGCAGACCAATGAGAACCTTCGCAAAAAGGAGGAGAAGATGGCGGAGGAGTCTGCGATCAAGGAGAAGCTCTTTCGTGACAACTGCAGGAAAGATTTCGCAGAGAAGGCCAAGAAACAAGAGGCTCGCTTCAGGGATCTTGAGTCCCAGAAGAAGCGATTTGACTCCCGCCTCCAGGCTGCTTCGGAGGCCCGGACGCGCGCGGAGCAGGACCTTGCTTCTTTGATGGCTGATATGAAGGAGTTGACCGCTCAGGTGGGCCCTGCCGTGGAGCGTGCTGAGGAGGCTGAGCATCACGTGCAGGCGGCACAGGTCTTCACGCAGCAGCGGCAGCGCATGTTCAAGACCTTGGTGGCTCGGGGGAACACCCTTGCGGCGAACCTTGGGAGTGGACGCCCCTGCGGTTCCCGTCCATGGGAATGCCGATGCTGCGGCGTATCTCGCCTACTTCGACCAGCTCTCACCACACTTGAGGGCCCTGTGGCGGAGATGGGCGACGTTGTCGATGAAGAGTGCCGCAAGCTCCTGACGGTGGCGATCGACCGGTCTTCGCCAACCTCCAGCGCTTTACCCCAGCTTCGACTTCGAGTCAGTGACCGAGCCTGTCGAGGCGGACCAAGCTCAGGACCTCTCCAACTTGGTTCGGGAGGAGGTCAACGATTACGTCGACCGCTTCAAGAGGGTCGAGACGGAGCAGGCCGCTGAGGAGGAGGAAGGCGCTGAAGCAGAAGCTGAAGAGGAGGCTGAGGAGGATCGTGCGGCGATGCCCCTGCCTAGGCCGCTCCTGCAACAAGACGCGCTTGAGGCGCAATTATCTTTGTTTTAAGACTTGTTTTAATCATTCTGGTTGTAAGACACTTTAATCGTGCGCTACTATGTGTGTGTCCCTCGATGGGCCTTTTATCCCTGTTCCATGTCTTTTTCGCTCTACGTCGTCAGGACCCATCTCTTTGCGCTATGACACCGCCGCTGCGGTATGCCGGAGCGTGACTCGGCAAGGCCGGGGGGTGTTTAAGGCTTGGAGAGGTAAGGGCTCTCGAGTCGCGGTGCTCGAGGGCCCCCTTTGACGCACAAGCAGTCCATGGAGTGTGAGAGAGAAAAAACCCGCTCGAGGGACGACAGGTGCTCGTGAGAGGGAGGAAAAACTCCTGAGGGGCGCGAGCGCTGACTTAGCTTGCGAGACTTTGGCCTCGTAGAGGGCGTTGGTTTCCCTGATGGTGCGCTTCCCTCTAGGTCGGAGCGTGGCTTCTCGACTTGGGGGGACTCTTGTTCCCTGTATTGGTTAGAGAGGCAAACCCAAAGCAAGTACATGGTAGTAAACACTCATGCGCGCTTATAGGCTTCCTCATGAGTATCTCGCGAGGAGAGTAAGTACCAAGGTCCTTTGGTGAGGTGGCGTGTTTGGGAGCAAGCCCATGGCCAGAGCTCTTTGGGAGGTAACAGGCGTGAGAGCGTGCTCACGTGTTAGAGCTCGGATCCTTTGGATTTTGCGGTGCTGTTGGGGTGCTCTTGAGGCACAGTCACCGTACTCAGCCCCCGCTCGCGAGGTGCGCATGGGGAAAATATGAGCGCGAAATGAACTAAGATGATGAAAAGTAAAACTCACCACCAAAATATTACATAGCGGCGCCTCAGCGCAATGTTTCATTGAGAAACGAATTGGTTCATTACACTTGGTACCAAGATAAAGTTTTCCATGTCGAGGCATGGGGACCACATTCAGTGGCTGAGACTCTTCACGGCCTGCGGCGGCACGTATCAGGAGAGCTCAGAGGGGCTGGCCCTCGGGAGGAGAAGCTTTTGTGAAGGTGAAGTTGTGTGCTTCCCTCTAGAGACAAAAAATGTCTGGCGTGACTATGATCACGGGTAGAACTTGCGTAGATGCGCGATGTTCCATGGATTCTTGACCGGGATGCCGTCCTCCGTTTCGAGGCGTACCGCGCCAGGCCTGGCGATGTGTGAGACCCTGTAGGGGCCTTCCCACATTGGCGAGAGCTTGTGGAGACCTTCCCTGGAGAGGATTCTCCTGAGGACGAGGTCGCCTGTCTCGAGAGTGCGCGGACGTATGTGGCGGCTGTGGTAGCGTCGCAGGTCTTGCTGGTACTTGGCTGCCCTGAGGGCGGCACGGCGGCGCAACCCGTCAAGGAGCAGCAGGTCGTCGCTGTGGAGGTCTGCTTGATCGTCCTCGTTGAAGGCAAGGACCCGTGCGGATCCATGCTTGATCTCTGTGGGGAGGACTGCTTCAGCTCCATACACGAGGGCAAATGGCGTCTCACCAGTGGGCTTCGTGGGGTTCGTGCGGATGGACCAGAGCACGGACGGGAGTTCGTCTATCCAGCCCTTGCCGTAGCCCTTCAGGCGATTGAAGCTTCTTGTCTTGAGGCCCTTGAGGACCTCAGCATTTGCTCGCTCGGCTTGGCCGTTGCTCTGTGGGTGAGCCACCGAGGCGAAGCAGAGCTTGGTGCCGAGGCTCTCGCAGTAGGCCCTGAAGATGCCGCTGGTGAATTGTGAGCCATTGTCGGTGATGATGCGATTAGGCACACCAAAACGGCAGACCAGGCCTCTGATGAATTTTACTGCTGCCCTGGCCGGTATGCTGCGCACTGCTTCAACCTCTGCCCACTTGGTGAACTTGTCGACTGCCACGAAGAGGAAGCGGTAGCCCCCTTGCGATCTCGGGAAGGGTCCCAAGATGTCTAGCCCCCAGACCGCGAAAGGCCACGAGAGCGGGATGGTTTGGAGTCCCAGTGCAGGCTGATGGACTTGCTTGGCGTGGAATGGCACGCATCGCAAGACTGGACGATGGTGGTGGCATCTTGAAGCACTTGGGGCCAGTAGAAACCGCTCCTGAAGACCTTGCCTGCCAGGGTGCGTGCAGAGGAATGGTGGCCACACTCTCCACTGTGAATGTCTCTGATCAGCATGCGGCCTTCCTCGGGGGGGACGCACTTGAGTGCAATTCCATTTGGGCGCTTGCGGTACAGGTCTCCCTCGAGGATGTAGTATGACTTGGCTTGTCGAGCCACTCGTTCTGCCTCCGCGTCTTCTTCGGGAGGACTCCCTTCAGCAGTAGTCTTTGAGTTCGTCAACCCAGCCTGTCTCTTGATGCACCATAGCCAGCAGCAGACGCTCCCCTGAGGATGGACCGCAGTTGGGTGCCCCACCTACAGGAGGTGGTGGGAGTACTTCGTCTGTGCTTGTGGCTGCTGCTTCTTGTGGCTGCTTTATGGACGCCTTGGAGAGTCTCTCTTCAAAGACGCCGGCCGGCTGGGCCTGCCTTCGTGATGCTCGCTTGGCGATGTCATCTGCCTCCTGGTTCTCCTTTCGCGGGATGTGCATGAGCTCCATGCCCTGAAGTGCTTCTCGAGCTTGCGGACCTCTTCAAGGTAGGCGGCCATGTGGTCGTCTTTAGGCGTGTAGCTCTTGTTGGAGAAGTTAACCAGGAGCTGGGAATCACCCTTTATGAGTAAGTGCTTGACGCCAAGGGCGATTGCGGCTCTGAGCCCGGCGAGGAGGCCTCGTACTCGGCGATGTTGTTGGAGATCTTGTCTATTGTGAAGCACACTGGATGGCGTAGTAGAGCTTGTCACCTTTTGGTGAGGTTAGACAACGCCAGCCCCACCATTGCGGCAGGCGAAAGCTCCATCGAAGTGCATGGTCCAGTGGCTTGGCATTGTATCTCCGATGACGCGGTTTCTTCTTCGCGAGGCTCTTCAGGAGTTGGGTCTGTCCACTCGGCGACGAAATCCGCCAGCGCTCTCCCTTTTATGACTCTTGTGGTGTCGAAGCGCAAGTTGAATGGTTGCAGCTCGATGTTCCATCCTGCGACGCGGTCAGTGCGTTGGGGTTGCGCAGGATTGCTCCAGGGGGAAGGACGTGACCACCGTGATGGGGTGGCCCTGGAAGTAGTGGCGCAGCTTCCTGGAGGCGATGAGGAGCGCGAGGAGGAGCTTCTGCTGCACTGGGTACCGCTCGCGAGCATCTCGCAGTACAGTACTGACGAAGTAGACTGGATGCTCGACGAGGGTCGTTGATGGTGCGGCAGCGTCGGCTCCCTCGAGAGGCTCCTCAGGACCTTTGGCGAGGTTTGCCTGTGGAGGAGCCTCGGCAGGGGTGCTGTAGTGGACTCGACTTGAGGCTGTGGGTCTGGCACTGGGTCTGGAGAGACTGTTCCCTCGTCGGGAGGTTCTGGACTTGGTGTGGCAGTGCTTTTCTTGGGGAGAACTGGCTCTTCTCTTTCCACCACCAGGACGGCGCTTGCAGTTTGTGGAGTGGCTGCTAGGTACAGCTTCAGATGCTCGCCTGCCCTGGGGGCTACCATGACTGGTGAGCTAGCCAAGTATTTCTTCAAGTCCTCAAATGCTTTGTCGCCTCTGGAGTCCACTTGAAGGTGCCGGATTTCTTCATGATCTTGAAAAATGGCAAGGCTCTCTCGCCGAACTTGGAGATGAAGCGGCCTAAGCTGGCCATGCATCCTGCTAGGCGCTGCATGTCCTTGAGGCGGCGAGGTGGCTGCATGTCTTCTATAGCCTTGATCTTGTCAGGGTTTGCTTCTATGCCGCGGTGGGACACGAGGAACCCGAGGAGCTTGCCTGAAGGCACCCCGAAGACGCACTTGGCGGGGTTTAACTTGATGTTCACCTTGCGCAGGCTGGCAAAGGTTTCCTCGAGATCCTTCAAGAGAGTGTCTCCCTCGCGAGACTTGACCACGATGTCGTCGACATAAGCTTCTGCATTTCTTCCCATCTGAGCCCCCAAGGCGATCCTCATGAGCCTCTGGAAGGTGGCGCCGGCATTTTCAGGCCAAAGGGCATGCAAGTGTAGCAATACACACCACAAGGGGTGAGAAATGCTGTTTTCTCCTCGTCTTCCTTGGCCATTTTGATCTGGTGGTAGCCTGAGAAGGCATCCAGGAAACAGAGGAGATCACAGCCGGCGGTGGAGTCCACAATCTGGTCTATCCTTGGCATGGGGTATGGATCCTTGGGGCAGGCCTTGTTTACGTCTGTGTAGTCGATGCAGAGCCGGCCTCCTCCATTGGGTTTTGGGACAACCACACCGTTGGAGAGCCAAGTGGGGTGGGCAACTTCTCGAATGATGTCTGCTGCTTTCAGCTTCTCTACTTCTTTGATGATGAACGCTTGCTTCTCGGGGGCTTGTTTCCGCGCTTTCTGCTTTACAGGGCGTGCGTTGGACACACGGCTAAGTGGTGCTCGATCACCTCCCTTGGTACACCGGACATTTCTGACGGAGTCCATGCGAACATGTCAGAATTTGCCCGAAGGAAGGCGACGAGCGCGCTTTCCTATTTGGGAGGCAAGCCAGCGCCTATGGTGACGCTAGCCCCCGAGCCCTCAGCCCCCGAGCCACTGGTGCTCAGCGACACCTTCTTTGTAGATGCTTGCTCTTGAGTGAACAGCTGCTTCTTCTTCTTGGGCCTCTCGAGAGGCTCCATGTCCTCGTCAGCGGGGAATGCCATGGCAGCGGCCTTGTAGGCGATCTCGACAGCGCGCGTGGCGTCCTGTACGTGACCACGTATGGTGATGGTGCCACCGCTGCCAGGGATCTTGACCATGTTGTAGGCGTGGTGCGTGACGGCCATGAACTTCGCGAGGGCGGGGTAGCCGAGGATGGCGTTGTAGGGCAGGCCAATGTGCGCGACGTCGAAGTCAATTAGCTCGGTGCGGTAGTTCTCCTGCGTGCCAAAGGTGACCGCGAGCCTCACTTGCCCCAGAGGCGAGATTGAGCCGCTGGTGACCCCGGTGAAGGGCCTGGAGGGCATAGCCACTCGTAGGGCACTTGAAGCGTCTCGAAGGTCTCGACAGAGATGACGTTCAGGCCTGCACCCCCATCAATGAGCGTCTTGCCGACGGCGATGTTGTTGATGGTGGGGGTGCACACCAACGGGAGGGTGCCCACAGTCTTGGTAGACTTGGGGTGATCTTTGGCGTCGAAGGCGATGGTGTACTGGGACCACTTGAGGGGGCGGGACGTCTCGACCCCGGGAAGCGCTGCATTGAGCTCGCGAGCGAACTGCTTGAACTGGTTGTTCGACTTGGGCGCTTGGGATCCGCCGAGGATGCATGCCATGGCACCCTTAGGGGCCTGGTAGCCTCCAGGCTCTTCGTCGGGAGATTGTTGTTTTTCTCGGCGGCATTCGCCTGAGTCCCTGGGCCTCTGGAAGTTGCCTTGCGTCCACCTTTGCGGTAACCACGGCCTCTGCCGCGGCTACCGCTGCCTTCTTCTTGCTCACGCTTCTTGCTCAGCTGCTTGAGGTCATAGCAGTTCTCCGTCGCATGGCCGCGCCTGTTGTGGTAGATGCAGAACGGGCGGTTATCCACCTTTTTCTCGCCAGCCTCAGGGAGTCCTCGCGAACATGCTTGGCGTCGGGTTCGGCTGCCAGGACAGCGGTAGGCTTGCGCTTTGTCTCGTCACGCCTCTTCTGGGTCTTGGATCCCTCGACAGGGTCGTCTGTCGAGCCCACCTTGACGAAGAGGAGCCCTTCTTCTGCCTTGGCGCACTTGTCTGCGATGTCGAAGAGCTTCACCACGGAGGAGAGGTATCATGGATGCCGAGCTTCTCGAGCATCCTGGGTTGGTGACGCCCTCTCTGAAGGCCGCAATGACGTGCGAGTCCGGGATGTTCGGGATTTTGTTGCGGACTTGGCTGAAGCGCTGGATGTACCTGCGGAGGGTCTCGCCAGGCTTCTGGCGCACAGCACGCAGGTCGTTGTAGGTGAGGGCGCGCTCGTACGTGCCCTTGAAGTTTGCAACGAACTGCTGGCAGAGCTCCTCCCACGAGTCAATGGAATCCTCGGGAAGGTTCAGGAGCCACGACAAGGCAGAATCCTTGAGAGCGTGGGAGAACCAGTTGGCCATGACCTTGTCGTCTCCCCCCGCAGCTTGGATGGAGGTGGTGTAGAGCTGCAGAACTCGATGGGGTTGTTCGTGCCGTCGTAGCCCTTGGGTAGGTCAGGCCTGAACTTCTGTGGCCAGACGACGCGACGCAGGCTGCGGGTGAAGGCCGCGCATCCTGTGGCGTAAGAGGCGATGCCACCCTGGAGAGCTTGTAACATCCCAAAAATATTATCAGTATTATATTCCAAAAATGAGAGCCAACAAAAGCTTGTGTTATTTATTCTTGCTAATTATGTTCCTTGCTCTAAATAAAAACAAGGAGAAAAGAAAAGAATTGAAATAGCAAATAAAGCAAGAAAAATAAAAGTGACAATTGTGTCACACAAATTCCAAGGGGAAAACTAAAATGGTTTCAAACAAAATTGAGAGGAGAGGTTATATAAACTCTCCCATTTTTATTCCTATAACTTTTCCCTCTCAAAAATTTAATTTAAAAACCTAAATTGAAATTCTATTTACTTTCTTTATTAAATTCAAATCACCAAGTGTGCTATGTTGCACTTGTCACATGAAATGCAACACAGCACCACAAATACCTATACATAATTATGAAGCAAAGTATGAAATCAAAATTCAGAAATTCAAATTTAAATTTGATGTGCACATTTCGTCGAACACGTGTGAACACCACTGTGTTCATCCTCGGTTCGATTTCAACCGATGCAATTCGATCGAATTCGAAGTTTGTTCTTCGAATTGATGCTTGCATCCACTCCCTCGCACCTCACTGACCTCGCCGCGTCCAAGAAATCAAAGAAAAGAGGCACGGGAAGAGGAGAAGCACCAGGGGACAGCCGCGGTCGCCGTGCGCCATGGCCGTCGCCGTGGCAACGGCGTTGTCGACACCGCAGTCGCCCAACACCGTGCCCCCCCCTCTCCCTGGCGTCTCTGCGCTCTCCCAGCACCGCAGCCATCCCCGGGGAGGACCCCCATCGTCGTTTCGCGCCACGCAGCCGCCGCACCCGCCAGAGACGGCCGTGCCAGTGCACGCACCCACCGTCCAAACGTTCCCCGAGCTGTCCCGTTCTCGCGCACGCACAGATCGTCGCCACGCCGCCGAGCTAGCCTCTGCACCTCGAACGCTGAAGCCGCCCCCTACCGCGAGCTACGGCGAGCTATCGCGCCTGGACCCTCTCTCCTGCACCGTGTCCACGGCGAGCCCGTGCGCCGTCGTCGAGCCTATAAAGCCACCCTGAGCCCTCCCTCAATCTCACAGCCTCTCCCTCACTCCACTCTCTCCCGTACACCGCCAGAAGGGCGGGTACTCCGCAGCGAGGCTGCTGCTGCCCGTAGTTCCTCTCTGCACCCCGCCGCACCCGAGGTAGGCGACGACACGGCCACGCCGTGCTGCTCCCTCCCTTGCTCTTCTCTGGCCCTCACCTGCCTCACCATTACCACCACACTCACCCGCGACGTTTTCCCTTCTGTATCGTGCCCAGGAGCCCCCGTAGGATCTCGCCGGAGTTGGAGCACGGCCGCGGAGAAGAAGGAGATCATCGCCGCCGCCAGGAGCTTCCCCATCAAGCTCCACTCGCCTCCCCAGCATCCCCGCGACCTCCGCCGTCGAACGCCGTCCTCTCCGCCGTCCCTAGACCCTCCAGGTACCCCCACTGGCGGTCCTCGCTCAAACTCTATGAAAGATAAGGAGGAGGATTGAAGGTTCCACCATAAACCGCCGGTCAAAACCTATGAGTCCTCACACTTAGATTCCGAAGGGCTGGGTTAAGTGTGTTGGAAGTGTCATATGGGAAGGATCCTATACTAGCATGAGCAAAGGACAGGCTATGGCCGGCGGCTTACTTCGCATACACCCTGTATGGCAAGACGTGGCGGACACGATGAGTTGCCGGATGGATGTGGGAAAAAGCGTGCTACCTCTGCAGAGTGTAAAACTATTCGAATAGCCGAGTCCTCGGATATGGACAGTTGGGAGGCCCTACTTTGACCATGTGCAAGTTTTTTTTTGGAAAAGTTTTAAAGTTTAAAAAGAAACTAAATTGGAGATGATGTTACACAGCTATGCCAAATGGAGTGGTATGAGTTGTTGAAATAGATGGACCATGGTGAGCCATGGTCAGAAACAGGAGGAGTTTTGGAGAACAAATGAGATGGTGGTTTCTTTAAAGATAGTTATAAAACCCTTCTTACCTTTTTCAAAAAAGATATAGAGATGTTTTAAATAAATAAAAGTTGTCAACTAAAGTAAAATTAGTGCATACTCATGTTGGGGTAGTTTGCGAGTACATTCAAATGTACTCATATTGGTTTCGTCCCTGGCTATTAACCTAGCCAGACTACGAGGAGGAGCACTACGCCGAGCAGGAGTATGGCGACTTCTACGCCAACTAAGGATCTCCACAAGTCAGCTGCCTGTCGGGTTGTCATCGTTAGAATATGATGTCTACTACGCCGTAGCTTCCGCTGATATTTTGGTTTGGCCCATGAAGGCACCTATGTAAGACTTGGTCTAAATGACCATTATGTAAGACTTTTAATTCGGTATTGTAATGGATGTAAACTTTGGTATCCAATTCGGATTATGTGCAACGACAGACTGATCACGGGATCGTTGTGTTAAGCATAATCGGGTATTTCGGACAGCTAGTCCGGGGTCCCCACAGACTTGGTATCAGAGCCATCCTGACTTTAGGAAACCTTAGTTAGCATGGTCGTTAGACAAATGTTACAAAAAGATTAATTTCTAAAAAGGAAAGAGTGAAGTATTTTCGAAAACTGCTTATCTCCAATCCTCTTACATATGCAAAATTTTACTCTTATTAAAATATACATTTTCCCTGTATCCTTAAAATTTTGCACACTTCTCATTAAGCTTAAAAATTTGACTCACTTGTTGCCTCACTACATTTAAAATTTTGATACACTTGTCACCTAACTAACTTAAAATGTTGTTAAAAATTGTAGATGGCACTCCATTGGACTGAGTTCGTTCAGCTTGAGAAGGACAGCAAGCTGACGTTCGAGAGGGACTTGTTTGAGTTGAGCAAGCTGCTAGGTCGCCCCGCTCCTGAGTTCAAAGGAGCTCAGGTTGACGTTCACGGAGTTGGGAGACTGAGTTGGCTCATCGAGTCATCAGTTCGCAGGAACATCAAGTCCCCCAGTTCCAGGACGATCATCTTCACCACCAAGGCCTCTATCTGGGTTGACGGTCTCTGTACTGCCGCACAGAGGTTGCTAGCCCGACTTTGTGAGGAGCACAAGACGGAGTTGGCAAACTCCCGTTTCCGGTTCTACGGGAGGCGCAACAGCGACGGACACCCTACTCCTACCCTGTACCACCCGATGTTTGGGAGCTACATCCTGGACATGGAGCTCTTACTTCACTACACCCAGGATGATCTGATGCGCACGAAGGTTCAGCTTCACTTTGATCGCATCTCGCTTGTTGAGATTCGCGAGAATGAGAAGCTGCTGGAGGAGAAGGTCGCTCTTCTCGCGAAGAGGGCCCAGCTGAGGAGGACCGTCGTGAAGCTCCGCAAGAAGGTGGCAGAGCAGGACCAGTTGATCGAGGAGCTAGAGCACCATACTGATGAGATGGAGGAGGAGGGCGAGGATCTCCGCAAGGAGAACAACGCTTTCCTCAGTGACGATGATGACTTCGTGGAGGAGATGGATTGTGAGGAGGAGGATGATGAGGAGGAGTTAGTTGACGAGGAGGAGGAGCCACTCGAGGCAATACTTGAGGACGAGGAGGAGGAGCCACTCGATGCAGTTCTCGAGGAGGAGGAGGATCCCGAGGAGCCACCCTACCAGTCAGATGCTGACGTGTTAGAGCTGGAGGTTCCACCTCAGTAGGCGAGTGACTTGATCACTACCGCAGGGTTAGGTTGACCCCTATCACTAGTCGAGTCGAAGTAGTGGTTCTTTTGGAAACCAGATGTTATGTATCTTAGATGAAGGGTGATGTTGTAAGCTTGATGTAAGCTTGATATTGATGTGAACTCCTTGATGTGATGTTGGTAATATATAAGTATGTTTGTCTTGTTAAAACTGTGTGGAATATTTTTCATATAATCCTTAAATTAATCAACCACTTGCGAAATCATCTTTTCCCTTAGTCGAACTTTTCTTGCCTTGCCTCTTATATCCGGTGTGCTTTAGGATGCCGCCCCGTCGCGACAATACGGGAGGATCAGGATCAGCACCACCACCACCGGACCCAACCCCCGCTCAACTTCTCGCGCTTATCATGGAGGAACGTGAAAATGCCCGGCAAGAGCGTCAAGCTCATCTCACTGCCCTGCAACAACTCGCAGCCGCTTACAACAACAACAACAACAACAACAACAACAACAATGGTGGTAATGGCAATGGCAATGAAAACCAGCGATCCACCTTAGGCGATTTTCAGAAGACCAACCCACCTACCTACTCCAAGGGACTTCACCCACTAGAAGCCGATGATTGGCTTCGCACCATCGACAATAATCTTGAAGTTGCTGCTGTGGGAGAGAATGAGAAAGTGTTGTATGCAACCCACTATCTCGCTGGACCTGCAAGAGCTTGGTGGGAAACTACCAAGGCTCTCCAGCAAGCTGGTCATGTTATCAACTAGGCTGAGTTCCAGGAGAAGTTCCGCAAGAAGCACATTCCCTACGGACTCATTGAGAGGAAGAAGGATGAGTTCCGCAAGCTGAGGCAGGGAAGTAGAGATGTGGTCGGTTATCTGGATGAGTTTACCGACTTATCTCGGTATGCTCCTGATGACACCGACAAAGAAGAGAAGAAGATGGAGCGTTTCATGAGTGGACTCCATGATGAACTGCAGTGTGCTCTGGTTATCCATGACTTCCGTGACCTGGAGTCACTTGTGGACAAAGCCATCTAGCTGGAGACCAAGCGCAAGACTATGTATGAAGGTCGCAAGAGGAGGATGAATGCTCAGGAAGGTTCGAGCAGTCAAAAGCCTCGTATCTTTCAGCAAAACCCCAGGCCTGCCAGGCAGTAGGTGACTGGGAACGCAATACACCGCGCAGGAGGTGGTCGGGGTCACGCGGGCCTGGAGGTGGAGGGTGGGCGGCAGCTTCGCGTGACTCGGAGGAGGCCGGGGCGTCGCGAGGCGGGAGATCGTCGGGCGGCCAGGGCGGCGGCACAGGGCCTCGACCACGGCTGCGGCAGCGCGGGCCCCGGCGGGATCTCGGCCAGGGCAGGATCTCGGCCAGGGCGGTGGCGGCGGCGCGGGCCTCCGGCCATGGCGGCGGCGGCGCACGGTGGTCGGTGGCGGGGGCGGCGCCAGGTTGGCGTGGGTGCGGGTCGGAGCGTGTGTGTGAGTCGGGGGAGACGAGCTGGTAGTTGTTGGGTTCCCGGTCGGGTGCGGGTCGGGGCGTGGGTGCGTTTCCTAAAACAGGAATAGTTCCTGTTTAAGCTAAATATGAACTCTTAGGGTAGGTTCCTGTTTAGTCCTGCCCTATATATATATATATATTATATATATTATATATATATATATATATATATATATATATGGTGGGACTATTCTACAACCCCTCTTAAGAGTTTGTAGAATAGTTATTCTACAACCCCTGCCTAGATTAAAGACCTTCTGAACCCCACCCGACCCGCACTAGAAAAAACCAACTGCCCGCTCCGTTGACCCACACGACCCGGCCTCTCCACCTTCTTCCCCATCGCGCCCCCACCCACCTCACTCGTCCTCTCACCCTGACATCCAGCGCCGCCGGCCGACCTCCAGGATGCCGTTCCCACCTCGTCCCTGACGCGCCGCCTCGCCTCCATCCCCGTCCCTCCCGACAGCCGCCTCCGTCTTCCGTCTCGGTGCCGCCCTAGCCTTCCCAGCACCCCGCAAATCGGCGTCACGTTCCCCTCCGGCGGGACGGCCCCGACCTCCGCCGCGCGCCGCCCTGGGAGGGCCCCGATCTCCGTCTGCGCGCCGCCCGTGAGGGCCCCCACCGCGCCGCCTCGCCTACGCCCCGCGAGGGCCCCGACCACGGGCCCTGGACGTGCGTCTCGAGCCGCCCGGGAGGGCCCCCACCCACGCCCGCCGCCCCAGCCACCAGCACTCGCTTCCAAGGATGCCCTTCCTCGTCCTTCCGAGGACCGGCCGCTGCCCTCCGGTGTGTCCCCTTTCTGCCGGCGGCACGTTTGGATGGAGGTTCTGATATGCACGTGGCGGAGCTCCTGGACCTGCTCGCCGGAGATGGAGGCCATGCCCTGCACCAGGTTCCCACACGAGCTTCAGCGGTGTTGTGCCAAGCTTCATGACGACGCCGTATCAAATTGCGCCGCCCATCTTTCTGAACTTCAGTGGAGGCGGATCTAAACTCCACCGGGAGCGTGACCGGGTCAAGGCCCAGAGCGGCAACAACGTACATGAAGTTAGCTATTTGTGATTGTGAAGTCTAGAGAGACAGATGTGGAAGTTCGTTTTTCTGGTTGTGAAGTTGTTCTTTTTTGTGATGTTCCGAAAAAATAAACCGAGAAGTTTAAAAGTTCACCTATGTGACCGAGTCAGTTTTCTGCTGATGAACTTACGTGAAGTTCCTTATTAAATCACCTGAAGTTACGTTGCACTAGTGTGACAATGTAAAATCCATATATGAAAAATAAGCAAAGTTTATTAGAAAATAAGCCGAAGTTCATTTAAGGGACGGGCGAAGTTTAGATATGATACAAATGACGAGTGAAGTTCAGGAAAAAAGATGGTCAGCCGAGTAAAGTTCATTTGCGAAAATTCTGTGAAGTTCACTTAGGTGACGGCGCGAAGTTTACCTGTGTAACAGGCGAAGTTCAGAAAGGGTTGTAGAATAGCTGAGACCTATATATATATATATATATATATATATATATATATATATATATAGGTCTCAAAATGGGGTGGGCATGGTAAAATGGGGTGGGCATGGTAAAATGGGACGGGCATGGTACAAAAAGCAGTATATGTGCAAATAATATAAATATATAGATTCAAATGAAAAATTTCATGTAACTCACTTTGGGGCATCTACTATTAAATAATGAAGTATATTAAAAATGATAAAGAGGTATATATCATTCACCTATGTGGTATATTGAACCTGAGAGTACATGCGCCTAGGAGTACAGAACCATTTTCATATATATATATATATATATATATATATATATATATATATTTATATAGGGTGGGACTATTCAGCAATACCCCTTAAGTGTTTCTAAATACTTATTCAGCACAACTTTTCATTACTAAAGACCTTCTTATCCCCATGCCGCACCAGACCTCAACTTCCCACGCGCGACCCGGTCAACCCCGAACCCCACCCCCCGACCCACCTTCTTCATCCCACCTATCCCAGTTCCAAATCGCGCCCACCACCACGTCTCGATCCCGACCACCTTCCCCTCCACCTCGCACGCCTCCAACAACCACCCGCCGTCTCGGGCGGCCGCCGAGCGTGCCACCCCGGCCGCCCGCGTCGTGGCTCCACCCCCTGGACATCTGCCCAGCGCGGCCGCCGGCTTCATCCCCTGCACGGGCGAACCCCGTAGGCGGCCGCCTCCCCCTGCGTGCGCAACCCGGCCACCGGCAGCCACCCCTCTATCGGAGCGCGCCGTCGTGGCCTCCCCTCTGCCCGAGCGTGCCACCGTGGCCTCCAATCTGCCAGAGCGTGCCGCCGTGGCCTCCCATATGCCCGAGCGCGCCGCCGTGGTCTCCATGGCCGTCGTTGCTCAGCTCCCCGGTTGCCGCCGCTCCGATCTGAGGCATGCGCTCTTTCTCCCGCATTGCAGTGCCACTGCTGTTGCAAGCTCTCTTTCTCCACACAAACGTGTGCTCTGAACCTGCTACTCTCTTCCAGGAGCATGTACGTTGATGCTGCTCTACTCTCTCACTCACCTTGTTGTTGAATATGGTATGACCGAGGCCGCTGCGTCCTGAAATTTGTGTATGCATTTTCACTTTGATTCGAAATTCTCGTACGACATATGCTTGAAGGGGAGATTGTAATTGATCTTGGGCTATTGTATATGTTCACTAAGATGTAAAATTCAGTTCATCCGGTGGAAAAAAACGTTCACATTAGCTACTCTCTATGTTAATGTTGATTTTATTACTTCTAGGAAGTTCACTTTCACTGTGTTCGGAGTTTGTTTTAAAGGTATCAGAAGTTCATCTCGGCCGTGTCGGAAGTTTAACTTTCTAAGAGTGGAAAAAAAGGTTCACAATTTTCTGTCGCGAAGTTCACACCATTTTGAATTTTACTCTCACAAAATTTTGAATTTAAATGTATAAAATTTTGAATTATACTTGCGAAACTTTTCATATTTTTTATCCTAAGTTCATGTTTTTTTATCCAGAAATTTGAACCTTTGCTTTCATTGGTTGGATAATTAAAAAGATTGAAAAATTGTTGTTCCGAAATTTAATTTACCGGGAAGTTCACCTCGAACATGCTGTAAGATACTTTGTTAGTTTCGATCAAATCCGAAGTTCACTTTAAACCTGGATAGTAGTAAATCAATTTGTCAGTGGCAGTTCACCTTCTTGTTTCACGAAGTTCATTTTCAGATATGCGTGGAGTTCGCTTTGTACCACCAAAAAGGTTCAATTTGAACACATATCTTTCGAAGTTCGTTGTATAAAAACCACAAATTTCGTTTGGGCAAAACAATCAAAAAGTTCACCGTTAAAAATAAAAGAAGCAAAAAGTTCACTAAATAAAACATTGAAGTTCGTTTTATTTGAACTAGCTGGGTGGCCCGCGCATTTGCGCGGCTAGCGTATCTATTTGATGTTATATCCTTGCTATCACATTATTTTAAATTCAGAAAATATTATCCGATAAATACAAATTTAATACTTTAAGAACATATTTGTAGTTTCACTTGTTTTTTCTCAAATTCACATAAATTAGCCATGGCTTGTAGTTTCACTTTGTTCTATTTTTATTCTGTCAATATGTCCAACAATATATTTTAACGTTGCATGTTTTATGTTTTTCTCCTTCCTCCTCTTTTCTTTACAATTGAAAATTTAGAGTTAAAATTTAGAATTATTTAAGTCACGTGTAGCTCCTTCCTTCTCTTTTTTATGTTGGGTTGACATATTTTTAAAAATACATATTTTTCCATTTTTTTCTTCAGTTAGTTGTATTTAATTGTCCATTAATTTTCTCAGCACATACATATTTCAGCGCTTGTACATCACGTTCCACACTCATGATCTAATAAATACACAGCATTTCTAGTAATTAATAAAAAAGTAAAGCATGAAAGTTAAATCCGCTTTCTCTTCTATACCAGGACTATACCCAATCCTATGACCGAACCAAAGAAAAAACCCATTTCTCCTGTATTTCAGGCCATGCTAACACCTACATCTAATTTATGATAGAGAGTCAGAAAATTATTCTGTAAGTGTAAATAATCATAAAGTGCATATGGAATAGGAAATCACGATCAAATTACCATGCTGAGGTACTTTCCAAAGCTTCGTTCAGTTTCAAAGAAAACAGCAAGGTATGCAATAAAGAGGACAATGCTAGATTTGATCTAGATATGAATTTACATAAACATCCCTTGATTATTCAGATTCAGAAGAGGCAAGATGGAAATATGTTTCTGAAATTTCAAAATAAACTTTGAATAATTAGCAGTAGAGAAGAAGCATGATAATTAGGAAAAAACATACTGGTTCAGATAACCATGATAAGTTACACCTTAATAAACAAAACCAACTATATTCTCCTGATGCGATGAAAAATTGAGATACTTTATAACTCCACAATTTCACATTTAGATGTGAAATAATTCCATTCCAAAGCTTCGTTCAGTTTCAAAGAAAACAGCAAGGTATGCAATAAAGAGGGCAATGCTAGATTTGATCTAGATATGGATTTACATAAACATCCCTTGATTATTCAGATTCAGAAGAGGCAAGATGGAAATATGTTCCTGAAATTTCGAAAGAAACTTTGAATAATTAGCAGTAGGGAAGAAGCATGATAATTAGGAAACAACATACTGTTCAGATAACCATGATAAGTTACACCTTAATAAACAAAACCAACTATATTCTCCTGATGCGATGAAAAATGGGATACTTTATAACTCCACAATTTCACATTTAGATGTGAAATAATTCCACAATTAATTTTACTTTTATAAACATTGGGACATCATGAATAATAGTAAAAATAATGTACAGCGAAATCATACATTTTAGTAACTACTAACCTGCGAAATAAAGCTGCGTAATGAGCTTTTGTCCACGAATGCAGCATAAAGGTTGCAGACTTACACTATTCCATGAATAATGTACAGTATATTACCTTTTATTTACAACGGATTGCTGTGCAAGGACTTGAGGCTTCAGCTCAAAATAAGAGCTGGAAAAAAGTAATGCAACCTTCTCCCCTACAAAATTAACTCCTACGTGAGTATGTGCACCAAGGAACAGAGAGGGCCTCATTCTTGTAGTCCCCACTGCGAGTCATCCTAATTAAATACAATTTACAAAAATTCACTGATGTCGAGAAAACATCATGGTTTTGTGTGTTTGCTGTTTGCTGCATTTGCTGGCATCCAAGTGTTAATTATATTAACACATCAAGAGAAAATTATAGGCTGCATGCTCTTATCATTCCGGATGTCCAACTATTTAAAACTTCTACTCTATATCTTATCTCATCGTAACAATGCCTATCTTGATAACAATCTCAGAATAAAAATGTAGACATAACCTTCCGAAAAAATGTTCGGTGTTTTTTCTCTTCCTGATGTTATACACTTAACTCGACAAAATCCCATAAATTTGTTGAGTTAATCTCTTTTATGAATTTCTTGTCCTAATGAATCGATTATAAGTGTCAATAGATGGAATAATGGTATAGAAATTGATAAGAATAAAAAAGAGCGCAGCACCTCAATCCTTAACTTGCACTTCTACTAATGTAGATCTGGAACCAGCCTCTCCAGCAAAAGAAAATTCATGTCAATAACAGCTCCTGGAATCTGAAAGTACATACTGCATATAAAAATCATAGTGTTTTTCTATTTTTAATAACAAATTATGAACCCTAGCGATCAGTGCATGCACAAAAAAACATATCACATTTGTTTTTCTAGGTATTTCATCGAGCACCTAAAGAAACAAAAATAAGAGTAAAACTTGAGAACACAACTCCATGCAATGAACTCCTAAGGCCCCGCTTGTTTTGTCTGGCAAATTTCCGCTCCGTAATAATTACCTGCCCTTTACACGGGGTGGCCCGGATTTTTGTGAGGAGCTAAACAGGTCCGTGATTAAATACCTCCGTGTTCGGTTAATATCCGACCTTCCAAGTGGGGCCTAAAGGGTAGTAAGTTGTGGATCATGAGTCCAGCTGTAAGAAAGGAATTAATTAACCATCACAAAATAATTATGCAATGTACTGACCTGATATAGAAGCCATACCAATTGTAAATCAAAAAACCGGTTCCATGACTAATTGATTATTAGAAGATACCTTAAAACTAATGTATTACTACAATGCAATCTTCTTCAGTTCAAGAGGAGCAGTCGGATCTGAAACAGGACTATAGAAGTAAGTATTCATTGCTTGTCTAAGATCAGGATACTGGTTTCAGAGCAGAGTAATGGGCGTTAACCATCCCTAGCTGGGGTTGTCGGATGCACAAACTTGGCGCCGGCAATAGCGCAAACTTCTGCCAAATGCTGGGAAGAGAGTCTACACTATAGGGGAAGATACTCTCTTCTTTATCTCGTACTTGCTGACCCTATCAAAATTTCAGAAGCATGTAAGTGAAAAAATTCAGGTAAAGATATGGAAAGGTCACCAATATATAGTTTCGCCGAGACAATACGTCGACTCATATCGCCTGAGATGCAGTACGTGCGTACTGGATTAGTAGAAACTCGTCGATCTGTTCACAGGAATAGCTGATGGTTAGATGCAAAGCTCGACCCATACAAACAGGCTGCGTACGTGTATGGTGAATCATATGTACCAGCTATAAGAACGTGCCGACGTGATACATGTACATGCTAGCTCTTCTGTACACAGATCCATGTTGATTAATCTCCACGGATTATGTGTCGCAACTCCAAATAGATGAATCATGGCTAAACATACATGAAGATTGCGATCTGTTGTGCTGTCTTTCGCCTATCATTATGTACTGCGGCATCTACAATTGGGGCCGCCATCCAGGTAAGGGACATGCAGGTGTGACTACTCCGTTCCGCGGGTTTTCTGGCGCCCCGTTCGCCATCTCCTTCGCCGGGAGGTGTTTAGGCCAAATCTTAAGAATCCTCTAAAGCATCGCTGGGGCTGCAGTCCGCCGTGCTGCTCCGTGCTCACCCGCTCTCCGGCGAACGCCTCCGCATCGCGCGCCGCGTCGCCGAGCGTGGCTTCCTAGTCCAAATTCCGATCGGCAATTTGTCCTGCTCTTGGCTGGGCATGGCAGCTGCCGCCGTAAGACCAATGATTGATAATTTCCATAAGATTTTCCTTATCGATCCCTAGCTCGCACGCGATTATTATATGGAATAGTCCATGTCGTGGACGAACAGGAAAGATATATCTAGCTAAGTCGTACGTGTCTTGATAAAAAAGAAAAGTCGTACCTGCCTTGACAATAAAGAAAACGTACGTGTCTTTTCCAATCGTGGATCTTATTGACTCCTATATGCGCATTGCAAGTACGATGATTAATCTACATCGTTCATTTTTCTTAACGTTACGGTGGCGAATCCTGGCCGTTAATTGTCTTGTGTTTTAATTATATAATAGATTTTTATGATAAAAACATTTCGAAAACAAAAATATGTATGTATCACCTTTTTTAAAATATTGTTCATTTTTAAAACTCATTCGTGTGTAAGAGGTTCAGGATTTTACAAAAGTGAACTTCACGTTTTTAATGACACAAAGTTAAATCGTGGATTTTACTTTGACTATATTTGGAGTTCACTTTAAAGTTATCGGAAGTCCACACTCTTTTCTCACATGGTGGATATCTTTAAAAATCAGATAATTGCGCACCTTTCTCATGTTGACGTGTTTTCCAAATTCATTACGGTTTTGAAAGAATTTCAAATATACTAAAAACTGTTTTCGCGGATTTCAACGTTTTTACTGTATTTCGGACGCCATTTTCAAACCGCTCCTCCGATTGATGCAAGCGATACACCGCAGGAAAGCTATGACAAATGCGCACCTTTGTTATCTCTACGATATTTTCTAAATTCCTTACGGTTTAAGAGCAGATTCAGAAATACATAATTTTGTTTTCTGAATATTAATGTCCAGCGGCCTGTTTTTGGGCAATTACTTTCAAACCGTTTATCGAAAAGTAACAAATGATACGGCGTTGGAAAGATATTGAATAGTCGCAACTTTTTCGTATAGAAAGGATTTTGAAATTCGTTACGGTTTTTGAATGATTTGGAAAATACGAAAAACGGAGAAACGATTAGACATGGGAATCGATTTGAAATTAGCAGTTTGTGGTGCTCGGATTGGGTAAGTCAGCATGTGAGAGTCAAATTAGAGTCATATACTTTCCAATAGGACGTGGCGCCGGTCGATTTGGACAAACAAATCTCGTATCAATGATCCATATGCTTAAAATTTCAGCTCGGGAAAAAAGAGTATATGAACTTCCTCGTATGTGCTTGTGAACCTCCTATTATTTGCTAGCGAACTTCCGGGTATGTGCTACTAAACTTCCGATCGCGAATTTTTTATTCCGTGTGGGTACTATTTCTGTCGTCGTTTTCAAACCGTTTGTCCAAACCATGCATATGATATACTGTTGAAAAGGTATCAAAATTCAGCATCTTTTTCGTGTTGACCATTTTTCGAAATTCTTCACGGTTTGAGAGCAGTTTTCAATATACCAAACTGCTGTTTTTTTTTATTCAGTTTTTCATTCGATATCATATATATTAAACTTCGATTTTTTTTGAGAGTGAACCTCAGCGTGCTGTTTTTTCTAGATTCTATTTACTCGTGAATAAACTAATTTTTTATTTTAATAAAAAAGTGAACCTCCGACATGAACGAAATGAACTCCCCGACCTGTAATGGTGAACCTCCTTCAGAAAATATGAACAGTTTTTACTCACGAATGAATTTTAGTTTTATTGTTAGGAAAAATGTGAACCTCGAGTATGGGCAAATCGAACTCCTGTTTTAATCTTTCGACGATAAAAAAATTAATTTTGTTTTGAAAATAAACATTTTAAGAATCGCAGAAGTAAGGAAAATGAACTTCAGGCGGTGCTCAAAGCGAACTCCCAATAAAGTAGTAAACATCAAACACATTTTAATATGATTTTCCGACACGTTCATGTTGAACTCCTGCTCTGTACAAAGTAAACCTCTTGAAACTTAAGTATGAACTTGCTTCTATGATCCAGATGAACTTCTGATAAAAGAGTAATTATCCGACGCGGTCGAGGAGAACTGAACTCCCGATCTATAAATAGCGAACCTCCGAGATGGATGATCTTAACTTCCAATTGTAAAAACCGCGAACCTCTAAGATGAAAAAAGTTTGAAAATAGTAATTGTCGTAAATAACTGAAATTGTTCTGATTAGCAGGACCTCCGAGATGGACTCCTGTGCAAAGAAAAAAATAAACTTTCGTCGATAAGAAAGTGCACACTCCTTTTTCGAGTAGAAAGTAGTGTACCGCTGAAAAATAAAACTCCGAACTTCCAAATTTATAGATAATTTATATGGTGCACTACAACAATCATTTTTTGTTTTTTTTTTGGACAGAGGTACCGTAGGGCAAAAACCCTACGGTGTAGATTTTAAATTAATATGATGGAAAAACTAGAGGTTTTCCAGTACAAGCTGCTTACAATCTCTCTGCCAAAAAATCAAGGAGGTTGGAACACAAAAAAGTAAAGACCCACACACATAAAACCTGAACTAAGAAAAAGTGTCTAAAACCCACTGCCGAAGAGGGGTCACCAAGGAGGGTTTAACCCTATACTGATGGAGGAGAACATCGTGTTGGAACAGGACTTTCCAGCGGGCCAAGGACGACATAGGTCCGACTGCCGAGTTCAGAATCAAGGGGGGGGGGGACTAGAACTAGTGCGAGTAGGAAGAAGCAGCAGGATCTCACCTCATGGAAAATGGCTCCACTGCAATTCTGTTACGAGTCTTCTGTATTTGCTTGTTATACCCGGAACAATCATATGTGTACCGCCACATTCGGAAGTCGTAAACACATCCCGACTACACTCGCTAGTGATCAGTCCCAATCGGATCGATTGATGCAGAATAAGGCAGGTTTCTGTAGCAAGTGCAATTAATATTATGACAACAAACGATCCTCAAAAGGAACTTTTGTGCAGAAGATGGGGGAGTGGAGGGATAGAGAGTCATAGAGGAGGAGAGACTCGGAAATTTGCGGAAAAGATTAATAAAATATAAAACAAGGATATACCCTCCCCTGCCTTACATCATCACCTTTTCGAGTGGGGTGGGGGGACCAGAGTAGACTATAGAAGGCATTGTTGCACGCTATTATGGTGTATTCTCAAAGAAATGGCCATAGCAGAGCCTTTCTTCAAGTAGGAGTAAGTAAAGTACTCCAATGTATAAAGAATAAGCATTAAGTTTAAAAACCTACTATACCTAAGGAGATCCATGGCATACTCATTCCGAGGTACCCTATTATGTATACATACATTGTTAACGAAGAAAGTACAAATATTCGAGATCTACCTTCGAACGGGCAAGCATGTAATTTTGGCCACATTTCGAAAAACATCAAAATGAAGTTTAAAAATTCTAAATAATTGAAAATTCGTGCAAATACTTATTTTATGTGGCATGGTTTACGGAAAAAGAAAAAGGTGTTCGCAAGAATGGTTTTCATGCACTGTAGTAGTATGAGTTTGGCCGTGCTTGGGTGGGCATGCACATGTAATACTCAGGTCAGTAAGTTGACCAGAGACTACCACAGCCCAGACTGCCGATTGCCGAGGCTTCCCAGAGAAGGAAGAGGGAGTGTGAAAACCATTCGGGGGTGGGTCAGCCAGGTCAGTCGGTTTCTAGCTAGAGTAGTCGCACGGCCGGGTTGGGATGTTTAGTCCCACCTCGCTAATCTAGAGCGAGCGCGACCTGTTTATAAACTCAACTGCAATGCTCCTTCCATCTTGGTACTTCTATAAGACAGAATGGGACGTGGGAATTAACTTATTATTCCATGCCCCATGCTGCCTCCCTAGGTTTATCGCTGGATTTTTTCCCGTAAGTTCCGCTTATTTTCTGAAATTTTAGCTACTACCCTGTGATACTCCGGTTTGAATTTGGCAACAACAATCATGAGAGGTAGCCCATTACGACTGCCATATGTGAAGATTTTTCTCACTTTCTTGATCTATCTGGTTTTTTCTCGTGTTCCTGCCAATTTTCCAAGAGCAACTCAAATTTGAACAGCAAATATGCAAATTTATGGACATACAGTCACACACTTGTAGTTCAAATTTGAGTTACGTACTTTCGGAAATACGGCCGAACCACGACGAGAAAATGAAAACAGAGTACTCTTTGCACAAGTTTTCCATTTATTGTGAGTTTCTTTCAGCGTGTTCAAAATAGGGTCAAAATTGACGGCATCACATTCATCCCAAGGTTTTGAATATATGATATTTTTTCATTGCTACCGCATGCATGCACTAGGAGAGCGCCTTAGAATGGTTTTGGCCAAAATTTATGATCAGTCTCGCTATCAAACACATGTGTACCCCCAAGTTTGTGGGCCTGTAAGTTAGTCACTCAACAAGGTTTCCTCACTTTGGAACCGGCTAAGTCAGCCAATCCTTTCCCAACACCAACACCTACGCATTTTAAAAAAATGTAGGATTACCCATCACCTCCTCAGCGAGAGGCGCGAGGAAAATAAAATCACCACCAATCTTCACCTACTTTCAAAATGGGGTCAAAATTATCGCCATTCATACCAAGGTTTTGGGCTATCTGACATTTTTTCATTCATACCAAGGTTTTGAATAAATTTGAGTTTTTTTCGTTCCTCCCGAATGTAGCCGTACTAGCAGAGCACCTTAGAAAGGGTTTTGCCAACAAACTGTGACCAAGTTGTCACACTCTTGTAGTTCAAATCTGGGTTAATTTGGGGAACTCGGCCGAACCCCGCCAGAAAATGAAAACAGGGGACTCTCTGCGCAAGTTTTCAAAAATGAAAAATGTCATGTCCTTTCAGCGAATTCAAAATGCGATCAAAATTTTCGACATCGCCATTCATACAAGGTTTTGAATATATTTGAAATTTTCTCGTTCTTATGCACTAGCACCAAAATTTACGACAAAGCGGTCACACAATTGTAGTTCAAATTTGAGTTACTTTTCGAGATTCGGCTGAACCCACCTACATAATGAAAAAAATATCAGGTCAAGTTTTCAATTTTTGTCATTTTCTTTCATCAAATTCAAAAAGGGGTAAAAAATTGTCGGCATGGCCATCAAACCAATGTTTTGTATATATTTGAACTTCTTTCGTTCCTACCGCATGCACTAGCACCAAAAATTCTGACAAGGTGGTCACATACTTGTAGTTCAAATTTGAGTTGTTTTTGGAAATTCAGTCGAACCTGAGGAAAAAATGAAAACACGGGACACAAGTTTTCATATTTTTTTTGCCACTTTATTTTCAGTGGGTTTAAAATGGGGTCAAATTTTTTGGCATCACTATTCATACCAATGTTTTTGAAAATTTGATTTGTTTTCTTCTTCCGAACGCATGCATCAAAACTTATGACAAGGCGATCACATATCTATAGTTCAAATTATTTTTGTTAAATTTATGACAAGGTCGTCTGACATGCGTGTAGACATTTTGGACATTCAGTCGAACCTCGGGAAAAAAAAGGACTCTCTGCGCAAGTTTTCAATACTTTATCATTTTCTTTCACAGAATTCATAACGGGTAAAAACTGTAGGCATGTCGATTCATACAAAGGTTTTGAATATACTTGAACTTTTCCGTCTCTACCGCATGCACTAGCATAGCACCTTATAATATTTTTTTCTTTCAAAGGCGCCCACACACTTGTACTTCTATTTGAGTTACTTTTGGAAATACGGTCAAACCTCATGAAAAAAACGAAAACGAAGGCTCTATTTTTCAATCTCTTGTCATTTTATTTCAGAGAATTCAAAATGGGGTCAAAATTGTTTGGCATCGCCATTCATATCAAGTTTTTTGTTTAGATATTTGAACTTTTTTCGTCCTACCGCATGTACAAGCACAACACCTTAGAATGGTTTTTGCCAAAAATTATGACAAGGCAGCCACACACTTGCATTTCAAATTTGAGTTACTTTTGGAAATTCGGCCAAACATCGGGAAAAAAGGTACCTTGCTACCAAGAATTTTCTCGAAATTTTGTCAAAAATTCGGTTTTCGTTTCAAAATGGGTTCTAGATTTGCATTCATACCAAGGTTGGTCCGCTAAGTGGGGTGGCCCACCCCTGAGCTCTTTATGACAAGGTTGTCTGACATGCGTGTAGACATTTGCCAAATGTTGCTGTACTAGCAGAGCACCTTAGAATGAGTTTTGCCAACAATTTGTGACCAAGTTGTCACAATCTTGTAGCTCAAATTTGAGTTACTTTTTTGAAATTCGGTCGAACCTCGGGAAAAAATGAATTCAAAACGGGGTAAAAAACATTGGTATGAAATTTGAGTTACCTTTTTGTCATTTTCTTTCAGCGAATTCAAAACGGGGTAAAAAAGTATAGGCGTCGCCGTTCATACCAAGCTTTTGAATATACATGAACTTTTTCTGTTCATACCGCATGCACTAGCGTAGCACCTTAGAATGTTTTTTTTTTCAAAGGCAGACAGACACTTGTAGTTCATATTTGAGATAATCTTTTAGAAATACGGTCGAGCATCATGAAAAAGAAATGAAAACAAAGGCGCAAGTTTTCAATCTTTTTGTCATTTTATTTCAGCGAATTCAAAATGGGGTCAAAATTGTTCCGTGTCGCCATTCATATCAATGTTTTGATTATATTTGAACTTTTTTCGTCACACCGCATGTACAAGCACAACACCTTAGAATGGTTTTGGCCAAAAATATACGATAAGGGAGCCACACACACACTTGTATTTCAAAATCGAGTTACTTTTGGAAATTTGGCCGAACCTCAGGAAAAAAGGTACCTAGATACCAAGCGATTTCCCAAAACTGGGTCTAAATTTCGGTTCCCTTTTCAAATGGGCCCCAGATTTGCATTCATACCAAGGTTGGTCCGCTGACTGGGGTGGCCCACCCCTGAGATTTTTTTGGGTGGGCCATATGCATCCACGTTGAAAGGATCGGTTTGGCCACGTAGAGAGGGGGGTGAATAGGTGCTACTCAATTTTTAGCTTTTTCAAATTTAGGCTTGACACAAAGGTAAATTCTCTAGATATGCAACTAAGGTGAATTTACCTATATGACAAGTTAACACTAGACTAACCACGAAACAATAAAGAATTAGCGAGTAAGGAGTAACCAAACGGGAAGCACGCGGAGACAAGGATGTATTCCCGAGTTCCTCCTTTTTAGGGGAGTACGTCTCATTGGAGGGGTGTGAGTTTCAAACTCAAGCGCCACAAATGGCCTCACCCTATTCTTCGATGAACATTGCCCAAAAGCTCGGTTCACCTTCCACTATCGGAATCCTTCAAGGCGGAATCCGGAGCCCTTACAACAAACTTGAGGCTCAACTCACAAAAGAATTGGGGGCTCCCAAGCACCACAACACCTGCTACACAAAAGTAACAAGCAAGTAAGTAAAACAAGATGCCTAGATTTTCCTAGTGGAATCCCTAGGCTCGAATCCCTCAAGTGAATGAGGGGGAAATGAAGAACGCTTCGGTGACGATGTAGATCGGGGCCTTCTCCTTCAATCCTCCTAGTATGAGCAAGTTTGGTCAGAGGGATTGGGAGATCTATGAGCTTGAAGCTTTGCTTTTAATGGAGGAGAGAGAATCTGAAGCTTGGGCAGTTGGAGGTAGGTGGAGGGGAATTTATACCCCCTCCCGAAATGTGGCCGTTGGAGGAAAAAGTCGTCTGCCCCGAGAGCCCGGCCTTGGCCCAGCAAGGCCGGCCAGGAATCTTTGAGGCTGGCTTCAAGCGTAGGGGGCTCGGCCTCAGCCCGACCTTGGGCCGGCCTTGGCTGCCGACGAAGGCTCGCCTGGTGACCGAGACAGCCGACCTTGGCCTGGCCTTGGCTGTGGATGGAGGCCGGCCAGGAGCCAGAGGAGGCCGGCCTTGGGCCAGCCTTGCCAGCAACGAGGCCGGCTTGGCAGACCACCACTAGAGACACTTTTTCAGCTTGCCCCTTTTCTCTCCTTTTTGGTGTGAGGCATATAGATGAAATATTTCCACCCTGCAACACTTAGCACCATATTAAAAAGTCACCAGTGTTGTTATCTAACACACAAAACACAGAGGGATAAATAAATGCTCTTTCAATCTCCCCCTTTTTGTTGTTAGATGACAACACTAGGATTTGCAATAAAAATCCACACTAGATCATGTTATCAGGAAAAATGGAAAGGGCTCCCCCTAGATGTGTGCATATAGTTTGTTTGCCTTGTAATGCAAATACACACATAAGGAGGGAAACATTTCCAACAAGATATAATCAACATGATATAGACAACAACACACATTGCACAAAATGAGACAAGTCAAACTAGATTGAGATTTTGAGATGAAGGTCATACCTTGTGCACAAAGATGTCAACAATTATACTAATGCACAAAACCATATAGTCTCAACCATAGATACGCCCGAATACCGAAATCCATAGTCTCATACAATATTTTAACCATCTCATACAATAGTTCCATGATACAATAAAGACAACCAAGTTCCACGAACATAAAGCAAATAGAGTTCAACTAAAATGATTGCAAATCCAAATAAGCAAATGAGAAAACATGCTATGCATGAATGCAACTCCCCGAAGAGAACTTTCTGCCCCTTTGGCATCAAGACACCAAAAAGGAGGAAAGTGAAGCAAGAAGCCCAAGTGATCACTCGATGTGGTCGTCGTGGCCAAAATCACCAACCCTAGCAGCAGTGCCATCATCCGTAGCCTGACCGGAGCTCGAAGTAGCAATGTTCCCCGGCCAATAGGGACCAAGAGAGGAGGCATCATCGCCAAGCCAATAAGTGTTCTTGGATTTCCAAACAGCTTCAGGTAACTCATCGGGGCTAGAAACATAGTGAAGATCAAGCTTTTTCATAATCTCTCTTTGGTTGCGGTTGTAGGCCTTCTGCTTTGAATATGCCTTGTGTGCCTTATCTTGATGATCAATAAAGAAGCAATTCATCTTCTGAAAGATGGACACAAGGATATGCTTCTTCTTAGGAGCTGCAGCTGTAGGTTCGGCTTGAGAAGAGCTAGGAACATCTTCAAAAGGTGTGTGGCTAGCACGCTTGCTGTGAGGGGGAGCAGCCGGAGCAACATCATCTTCCTCATCCTCTTCAAGGGCTGCTATAGGAAGGAGAGTAGGCGTAACAAGGGCATAATTGCTGAGATGAGCTGGAGCAAGCTTGGTGTTAATCACTTTCTGCAGAAAAGGACCATAGATGGGAACCTTGTTGTTGATAACCACGGAGCGCAACTCGCTCCACATGTAATCCAAAACATCCAACTTCTTGCCGAACCCCTTGAGTTGCTCAATGTAATAGAGAAGGTTAATCATCCAACCGTGAACCTCACCCTTCTCCCCAAACTTGACATGGATAGAGTTTCTCAAAATAACATGGACAGCCTTCCAAAAAGGAGTGAAGTTTTTGACCCTCGGAATGTGAAGGAGTCCCCCATCGGGAGGGTAGCAATGAGCAATTCCTTTTCGGGCCTTCATAATCTTGCTCTCATCACCATGAATACGGATAGAAGTCATAGGCTGGAATGGGAGTTCAACAAGGCCAAAGAGAGCACCAAACTCCGCAAGAGTAGCTTCACACTTGATACCACCACTCATCCAAGTCAAAGTTCTAGGGTTCTCGGAAAAATACACTGTGGCATAGAATTCCCGAAGCAATTTCGGAGAAAATTTAACAGCACAATCCATAAGAGAACTAATCCCATGAAAGTCCATGAGCTCCATCACATCAGGCCTATATTCTCTTAGCAAGTTCACATCAAAGTATTAGTGAGGTACATGAGTATTCTTGCGAGAGCATACCACATTTTCATAAACTTGCTCATGCATCTTGCAGTAGAACTAATTGTCACTACAAGTGCGCTGTCCAAATGCATAGGTATTGAATTCTAGACGGTCATGCTCGAAATCATAAGAGGATTGCTTAGCCCAAGAATCATGCACTGGTTCAACCGGGTTGACAGGAAGATCAAACCTTTCCTTGGAGGCAGAGGCCTTCTTGTTCTTGGCCTTGTCCTTGCTAGAGGCCATCCTTGGTTGAGAAATCCCAAAGAAATCCAATCTTGAGAAGAACACACCAAGAACACCAACAAGTGAGGAGATCTCCCCCAATCCTTCACCAAAGGGAAAAGCTTTTGGATGGGATGGAAGATCGGGAGGGAATCTCTCAGATATGAGGGCAAAAGAGGTGGAGGAGTGGAGCAATGGTGGAGTTGGGAGGAGGAGGAGGTTGGGCGGCCATGGGTTTGGAGAGGAAATCGTGGGGGGAGGAAGAAGAGAAGGAGAGGAATGTTGGAAATATGCCCTAGAGGCAATCATATTGATGATGATATTTTCACATATTTATGAATATTTGACAAAAGAATAATTGTCATTCCGTCCCTTGAATAAACCAGCATGATATTGGTTAATGAATGTGTGATTCATTTGTGAAACCCATTATCTCTATGATGTTATTCTAAATAGGTCACTGGTCAACAATCATATGAGGGAGGCATATGAGTTAGTGACTAGCACATGTATTGATGGATGATCATATTTCACGGATCATTGACATAGAGATGTCGATCAATAATGTGGACTCATGTTAGGAACATGGAGTTGGAATGACCCACCATGAGACACTGTGAGATATCTATTCTATCATGTCATCAGCTGATCTCATACAATGTGTATGTTGATTCCTTAGACCTGAGATCTTCGCATGTGCTTGGGATGTGTAAGGACTTGCTTTGGGGCTATCAAACACTACACCATAAAAGGGTAGCTATAAAGGTAGCTTTCGGGTTTGTCACGAAACATGCTGCGAGTCATGGTTGATCGAGATTGGATTTTCCCTCTGTCCAACGGAGAGATATATCTTGGCCACTCGAATGACCGGATCCAGAAAATGTATGGCCATAATCTCGATTAAGTGTTAACCGTGTTTCAGGGATTCCGTGTCATGTAAATCGAGAAAGATGATCGAGCTACTACAAGGATGACAAGTTGTCACCTTGAGCTAAATCAATATCGTGAGGCAAAGGGAAGAAGTATATATTATTGTGGAAGGTTCGTCCGATATGATCTTTACGTGTATTTGGGAGTCGGCACGTCTTGCTAGAGGCCGCTACCGATTATTGGTCGAGTAGTGTACTCGCGCCATGACCATCTATGCGTGAACCTATAGGGTCACAAAATTAAGGGGTATGGAACAGAGTTTGGATATGATCCATCTCTTATTGGGTTTATAGTGCTAATGGGCCTCTAATGTAGAAGCCCATTAAGAGGACTATATATAAGAGAGGAGTGGGCAGCAGAAGACAGACCAGTGTAAACCCTAGCCGCCGCACTCTCTCCACCAGATTGCGCACTCGGTGCTAGCACCCCGACCGCGATGTTCCATCCCTGTATGTGTGGATACCGATAGAGGCGTCACACTTGGGACGCTTGGACGATCTGTTCATGGGATCCGCGTGGTGCTGTTCGTGGAATCGCGAGGAGGAGAAGTAGTACGACTACACGGCAGCGACGCGCGACATCGACAGTCTTCCGCTGCACTGCGCGTCGAGAGGTAATTCAAGGCTCCGTGATCGATTACTTGCAGGGGTTCCCGGGATGAATCGCGGTAGAAATTTTGGTTTGTGCTTACGTAGCCTACCCTGATTCCCAACAGTGGTATCAGAGTCTTCCTGTTTTAGTCTTCAATTGGGAGCAGCGGCACAAGGAGTTGTGCGGCGGCGGATTTGATCCGGAGAGGCAAGGAGTTGCGTGGCCTGATAGATGCGATCTATTGTTTCTCGTGTTCTTGTTTCTTAAAATTGTAGATGGCACTCCATTTCACCGAGTTTAATCAAGTTGAGAAGGATGGCAAGCTGATGTTCGAGAGCGACTTGTTCGAGTTGAGCAAGCTGTTGGGTCGCCCCGCTCCGAAGTTTCAGGGAGCCCAGGTTGACGTTCACGGCAACGGAAACCTGAGTTTGCGCATCGAGTCGTCTATTGGGGGGAACCTCAAGTCTCCCGGATCCAAGATGCTGATCTTCACCACTATGGACGCCCACTGGGACGACGGACTGTGTCGTGCCATGCAGAGGTTGCTGGCCTGACTTTGTGAGGAGCACAAGGCGGAGTTGGTGAACTCCCGCTTTCGGTTCTACGGGAGGCGCACCGATGATGGACACCCCATTCAGGCCCCTCGACGCCCGGTGTTTGGAGACTACATCCTGGACATGGAGGTCCTACTCTACCGCACCCAGGAGGACCTGATGAGCGCTAGACTTCGAGCTCACTTTGAGCGCATCGCGCTCAAGGAGAGTCGCGAGCGTGAGGCGCAGCTGCGGCAGGAGAAGATCGCTCTTCTCCAGAGGAGGACCCAGCTAAGGAGGATCGTCGCCAAGCTCCGCAAGAGGGTGGCTGAGCAGGACGAGATGATCGAGGATATGGAGCACCATGCTAATGAGATGGAGGAGGAGGGCGAGGATCTCCGCAGGGAGAACAGTGCCTTCCTCAGTGACGATGAGGATTACCTGGAGGAGATGGACTACGAGGAGGAGGACGACGAGGAGGAGTTAGTTGACGAGGAGGAGGAGCCGTTCGAGGCAGTTCTCGAGGACGAGGAGGAGGACCCCGAGGAGCCTGCCTACGAGTCCGACGCTGACGCCGTTGAGCCTGAGGTTCCACCTCAGTAGGCGAGTGATTTGAGTGTTACCGTAGAATTATGTTGACCCCCTATCGCTGGTCGAGTCTAGGTGATGGTTCTTTTGAAACCATGTATTATGTAAATTAGATGTAGGGTGATCTTGATGCTGTGAACCCCTTGATGTGATGCTTGTGTTATATGAATGTGTTAGTCTTGTTTGATCTGTGCAAAACAAATCTTTTAATACCGTCCTTATTTAATCAACCCCCTTGCGACTTCATCGTTTCCCCCTTAGTCGAAACCTTTTTGCCTTGACGATTATACCCTGTATACTTCAGGATGGTGGACACTCGTCACACCAACAACCCGGATGCACCACCACCGCCACCTGAACCGACCAGCGCCCAACTCCTTGCGCTCATTATGGAGGAACGCCAAAATGCCCGGGAGGAGCGTCAAGCTCATCTCACCGCCCTGCAGAAAATTGCCACTGCACATGTCAACAACAACCACAATGGTGGCAATGGCGATGAAAATCAGCAATCCACCTTAAGCGACTTCCAGAAGACCAACCCACCTACCTATTCCATGGGACTTCACCCACTGGATGCTGATGATTGGCTTCGCACCATCAAGAACAACCTGGAAGTTGCTGCTATGGGAGCAAATGAAAAGGTTCTGTATGCCACCCACTATCTCTCTGGACCTGCACGAGCTTGGTGGGAAGCAACCAAGGCTCTCCAGCAAGTTGGCTACGTTATCAACTGGGTTGAGTTCCAGGACAAGTTCCGCAAGAAGAATATTCCCGGCGGACTCATTGAGAGGAAGAAGGATGAATTCCGTAAGCTGAGGCTGGGAAGTAAGGATGTGGTCGGATATCTTGATGAGTTTACCGACTTGTCTCGGTATGCTCCTGACGACACCGACACCGAGAAGAAGAAGATGGAGCGTTTTCTGAATGGACTTCTTGATGAGTTGCAGTGTGCGTTGGTTATCCATGACTTCATTGATTTGGAGTCGCTGGTGGACAAAGCCATCCAGCTGGAGACCAAGCGCAACTCAATGTTTGAAGGTCATAAGAGGAGGATGAAAGCTTAAGAAGGTTCTAGCAACCAGAAGCCTCGTATCTTTTAGCCAGCATCCAAGCCTGCTTATCGACCACCACAAGCACCACGCCCCAACTATCCCAACCGTCCCAACAACTACTTCCACCGCCCCAACGACAACAACCGTCCCGGAGGAAACTTCAACAACTTCAACTGTGGCCCCAATGTTGTCTGCTTTGTGTGCGGCACCAAGGGTCACTACTCCAAAGAATGCCCCAATCCAAAGAGGAATGTTCAGCGCCCCAATGCACCGGTGCCGAACCCTGGTCAAGGCCGTGCTGGAAATGGCAAGAATGCCGCACCCCGCGGACATGTTGCTGTTGCCAAGGGCCGTCTGAACCACATCAATGCTGAAGAAGCCCAGGATGCGCCAGATATTGTGCTCGGTACGTTCCTTGTCAACTCAGTACCTGCAACTATTCTGTTTGATTCAGGTGCTTCTCATTCTTTCGTTACCAAAGAGTTTGCTGCTAAGGGAGGTCTAGTTGGGAATCTCTTACCTAAACCCATGGTCATACAAATCCCAGAGTCCTCAGTAGAGACCAAGCTGTATTGCCCCGACGTTTCCCTTGAGATCAAAGGAGAAAAGTTTCCAGCCGACTTAATTATTCTAGGAACCCAAGGCATAGATGTTATTCTAGGTATGAACTGGTTAGCCAAGTACCGTGGTCTCATAGACTGCGTCAGAAGAGCTGTTTCCATCACCACTGACAGAGATGTCGAAGTGGAATATGTTTTGGTCTTACGACATTCCCAAGCTGGCTGCCATGATTGCATAGCTCGGCCCACCCTAGATGAGATCCGCGTTGTTCACCGATTCCAAGATGATTTCCCGGAAGAACTACCTGGTATGCCACCTGACCGGGACATTGAGTTCGTGATTGAACTTATTCCAGGGACATCCCCTATATGGCAGAGACCCTATCGGATGAATCCGTAAGAACTGGTTGAATTAAAGAAGCAGTTGGCTGATATGCTCAGCAAAGGTCTTGTTCGCCCAAGCGCTTCACCTTGGGGATCACCCATTATTTTTGTGGACAAAAGAGACGGTACCACACGCCTGTGTGTGAATTTTCGCAATCTCATGACGTGACCAATAAAAACAAGTACCCTCTTCCCAAGATCGAGGATCTGTTCGATCAGATGAACGGAGCCCGAGTCTTTTCCAAGATCGAACTTCGGACAGGATATCATCAGTTGAAAATTCGAGAGTCTGACATTCCCAAGACTGCCTTCACCACCCGTTACGGTTTGTTTGAATACACCGTGATGTCCTTTGGCTTGACCAATGCCCCCGCCTATTTCATGAATCTCATGAACAAGATCTTCATGGAGTACCTCGACAAGTTCGTGGTAGTCTTCATTGACGACATCCTTATCTACTCCAAGACCGAAGAAGAGCATGCTGAACACCTGCGTCTAATTTTGGAGACCCTCCGAGAGCACAAGCTGTATGCCAAGCTTAGCAAGTGCGAGTTTTGGCTTAGTGAAGTGGCATTTCTCGGGCATGTCGTGTCTGCTGGAGGAATCTCTGTTGACCCGGAGAAGATCCAAGCCATCGTTGACTGGAAAGCCCCCACAAATATGACTGAAATCCGAACCTTTCTCGGACTAGCGGGTTACTACCGCAAGTTCGTTGAAGGATTCTCCAGCATCCAAGCCCATGACTCAACTGTTGAAAAAGGACAAGAACTACGAGTGGACTCAGAAATGTGAAGATAGTTTTCAGGAACTAAAGAAGAGATTGACCTCAGCCCCAATCCTAATCATGCCCGACGTCACCAAGAGTTTCGACGTGTATTGCGATGCATCATGCCTCGGACTTGGTTGCGTTCTCATGCAGGAAGGCAAAGTGGTGTCCTACCTGTCGCGACAGTTGCGACCGCATGAAGAAAATTACCCAACCCATGATCTGGAGTTAGCTGCTGTTGTTCTTGCTCTTATGACGTGGTGTCCCTATCTTGTGGGACATCGCTGCGAGATCTATACAGATCACAAGAGCTTGAAGTATATCTTCACCCAGAAGGAGTTGAACTCGAGGCAGAGGAGATGGATGGAATTAATCAAGGATTACGATATTGGGATCCATTATCACCCCGGAAAAGCTAACATAGTTGCCGATGCCCTTAGTCGCAAGCCTTGCACCCTAAATGCCTTGATCCAAGCCAAACAACCAGCCTTGTTCAAGGAGTTCGAAGGTTTCGGACTAGAGCCTGTTAGCTATGGTTATCTAGCCAATCTAGAGTTAACCCCAACCCTGATGGATCAAATCAAGGAAGCCCAAAGGGATCATGAAAGCATTGAAGGGATTAAAAGGAAGATATCTCTCGGCAAAGCACCCGGTTTTACCGAAGATGCTGAAGGAGTGCTGAGATTCAATGGCCGTATCTGTGTGCCCAACGTCAAAGAACTAAAGGAATTAATCCTGAAGGAAGCCCATGAGACCCCTTATTCAATCCACCCCGGCGGGACAAAAATGTACCAAGACCTTCATGAGAGATTTTGGTGGCATGGAACGAAGTGAGAGATTGGTTCTTTCGTGGCCAAGTGTGATCTCTGTCAGCGAGTCAAAGCTGAACATCAGAGACCCGCTGGATTGCTTCAACCTCTGAAAGTTCCTGAATGGAAGTGGGATGAGATTGGAATGGACTTTATTACCAGACTTCCAAGATCCAGCCGAGGCCATGATTCAATCTGGGTCATCGTTGATCGACTGACCAAGGTTGCCCATTTTAATCCCGTTAAGACCACTCACACCGGAGCTCTGTTAGCGGACTTGTATATCTCCAGAATTGTAATCTTGCACGGAGTGCCTAAAAAGATTGTATCTGATAGAGGCACGCAATTCACCTCAAGATTCTGGAAAGCTCTTCACGAAGCCCTCGGAACCAAGTTAGCTTTTAGCACAGCCTATCACCCCCAGACCGGAGGCCAAACTGAGCGAGTGAATCAGATATTAGAGGACATGCTTTGTGCATGTGTTCTATCCTATGGTTCCAAATGCGAAGATTGCCTTCCATTTGCAGAATTCTTCTACAACAATAGCTACCAGTCCAGTCTGCAAATGGCCCCGTTTGAAGCACTATACGGCAAGAAGTGTCGTACTCCCCTGAATTGGTCCGACACCGGAGAAGGCCAATTGTTTGGACCAGATACCCTCCGTGAAGCTGAAGAACAAGTCCAACTTATCCGTGAGCGTCTTAAAACTGCCCAATCCCGTGAGAAGAGCTACGCTGATCCCAAGCGTCGCGATGTCACCTTTAACGTCGGAGATTATGTCTATCTCCGAGTGACACCACTCAAGGGAATGCAGCGTTTCCATGTCAAAGGAAAATTGGCGCCAAGATATATTGGACCCTTCAAGGTCATTGCCCGTCGAGGAGAAGTATCCTATCAGCTGGAGTTGCCCCCAGAATTATCGGAATTTCACGATGTATTCCACATTTCCCTGCTCCGGAAGTGTCTTGAAGTTCCCGACAAGCCCGATGTTTTCAAGGACATCGACCACCTCTCCATCGACCTAAACCATGACCTGACTTATCGTGAGAGACCCGTCAAGATTCTCGACGAAGATGTTCGTCTCACCCGGAGGTGCGCGATCAAGTTCTACAAAGTCCAGTGGACTAACCACTCCGAAGAGGAAGCAACTTGGGAACGTGAAGACTATCTTAGAAGCGAATTCCCAAACCTCCTTAGCACCTAAGCCTAGCAAATCTCGGGACGAGATTTATTCTACGGGGGAAGGATCTGTCACATCCCAAATTTGTAACTAGTTGTATTAGTCAAAAATTTGGGACCAACAAAAACTTTTGTTGCTTGATGGGTGTTGATTGTTCCTTGTTGATTGTTTTGTTTGTTTGTTCTAATTAAAAACTTTCAACACAAGAATAAAAATTTAAAACAACAACACAATGTGGCAAGTGTCATAAAGGTTTCTCCAAGTAAGAAATCAATACTTCTTCCATACAAAATTCAGAGAAGTGATAATATAATCACTCTCATTTTATTCCTACAACTTTTCCCTCCCAAACAAATATCTTCAAAAATCTAAATTAAAATTTCCATTTCTTTCTTTAGTGCTTTAGACCATTAAATGCACTAAGTTACAATTGCAAAATAAATACCAAAACAGAACCACAAACCTTGATAAATCTATAAGAAGCAAATTATGAAAATAATTCACAGAAATTTGAATTTGAGTTTGGTTCAAGCATTTCGTCAAACACCTGGTGGACAGCACTGTGTTCTTCCCCAAATCAAATTCAATCCGATCGATTTCGATCGAATTTCAGCAAACCACTCACCCCAGCTACTCCCTCACACCTCCCCCACTAGCCAGAGCACGATGGCAACGTGGAGATTGACTGTCTTTGGTCGTAGTCATGGGCATGAGCTCGCGCCCATGCCGCCCGTGGCCACCACTATTGAGGAAGACGAAGATGGACGCCGAGCCGGTCCCGCACCGTCCCTCCCATCTCCCTTGCTCCTCCGCTCCTGCTGGACGCGATAAGGTCGCCACCGAAGCTCCAACACACGTGCACCTTTGATCGCGCCCGAGCACGCCGTGCGCAGTGGCCGAGCTAGGTCATCGATGACGAACTCGAACCTCCACTGCACCTCTCGCCAGCGCAATACCGCCCAGCCACTCGCAGTCTTCCCCACGGCCTCCAGGACATCTTGGCATCACCAAGGGAGGTCAGCACTGACGATTGCATTCCGTCGAACGCCGTCCGCGCGCCCACGGCCGTCACCACCCCGAGCTCACTGTGATCATCACCACACGACCATTCTTGCTCCACTGACCCTTAACGCCGTCCGTCGACGTGCCCGCGTAGTACATCCCGCCAATTGCAAGCTCTCCCACTCTCTGCACCCCTCCTACACCACGACCACCATAGACCGAGCTTCGGCCTTATAAGCTCACCCAAGCCCTCGCATTCTACACACATCGCACCACTGTCCCTCCCTCACTCTCCACTCGCTCGTGCACCGCCAGGAGGGCGGAGCCACTGCAGCCTGGGTTGCTGCCGTCCTTGGCCGTGTTGCTACGCTCGGGTGACCCGAGGTTGAAGACAACCCCGCAGCCGTGCTGCTGCTCCCTCTTCTCTCCCTCTGACCCGTGGGGGAATCCGAGAAGCTATATAAAGGGAGGAAAACTAACTCGTGGAGGACACCCCATATACCCAGGAATTTCCAGCCACCAAAGCCACGTTTTTGCCTCCCCCATGGACCTCATCTCCATGGGGGAGGGCTCCCAAGAAGCCATGAAGGAAGGAGGCTAAGGGGCAGCGCTCCCCCTCCATGCCGGTGGCGCGCAGGAGGAGTCCCTGCGCCACCGCCGGCGCCGCCGCCGCCCTGCGCCACGGCGGTGCCTCTCCGCCATCTTCATCACCAACTCCTCCTTGTATACAGTGGTTCATCCTTCCATAAACCTCTGTACCGCTCTATGTAAACATGGTGTTTGATGCTATAAGTTATTATCCTATGATCTATGTCATGTTTGCGTAGTTTATTTGTTCTTAGATTGAATGGTTGAATGTCTTTGGTTCATTAGAGTTGTATGTTGATATGGTAGTGTCCTTTGGTGTCCATTATATTTGTGCGCGCATGGATAAACACCCTAGGGTTAGTAGTATGTGCAAAGGAAGGGGGTAGGCCTACCGGAGTGACGGAAACCTGAGGACTCGAACCGGTTAGTTGCACGTATGGGAGTGAGAGGACCATGAAATTAAGGCTATGGTTGGGGAAACCTTAATGCATTGTTATTATTTACGGATGTTTGCTAACAATACAATCATATAGTACTTGTAATCCTAAGTAGTGGAGTGTATGTATATTTAGCCTCTCCCACATAGAAAACTGCATCGAAGACAATGAACCCGATATCTTCACTAATTAATCTTGGACAAAGCCATCACAATTACCACCACTTTTCCACACTCATGGTACTGTTAGTTTATGGTTACTTAGTGTATTTTATTGCTGCAGCACTAACATTTACTTTATTATTTATTATCTCGCAAAGCTATCTCTCATACACCCGTACTATTACTCTAGTATTATTTGCTAGATAAAGTAAACGTTTAGTGTGCGTAGAGTTGTATCAGTGGTTGATAGAATTGAGAGATTACTTATCCTACCTTTAGCTCCTCGTTGGGTTCGACACTCTTACTTATCGAAAAGGCTACACGCGATCCCCTATACTTGTGGGTTATCAAGACCTTTTCTGGCGCCGTTGCCGGGGAGCCATAGCGTAGGGGAATATTCTTGTGTGCACTTGTTTGCTTTATCTCTAAGTAATTTTTATTTTCAGTTTTAAGTTGTTTTCTATCTTAGTATGGATAGGGAATACGAATTATAAAAAAATTAGTTGTACTTGTTATCTAAAAACGTTTTCAAAAAGAGAGTGATTGGAAAGATGAGCAATGGTTAAATGGGGGTCGACCTTGAACACTTGTGTTCATGCCTATGAAATCAAAGCAAATCTTTCATGGAAGCTTCTCATCCAAAAACATGTAAATATTGTGTATATACCTCCGTACATAAAAATAAAATGCTAATTGTAGTCTCTAGTTAATTGAAAGTTGATAGTTTTGCTTTGCTGTCCAGAAACAGATTTTCTGTGCTCCACCGTATAAAACATTTAAAATCACCAGAACGTGATCTTGATCTGAAATTTCTTGAGTGAAAGTAATGCTTATTATCTTTCTTTCATTAGTTTTGACTTTTCTGATTTGAGTTACGTAGCTGTCCCAAAAATTCGATCTTTACTGACTGTTTAGTTTAGACAGATTTCTGTGCTTCTATGTAAATAAAATCTTGATAAATCTCAGAATAGTATTTTGACCTGAAAATTTTTGTGCATAAACCTGAGATTATTATATGTCTTTAGTTTTGAGTTTTTTCATTTGAGCTACGTAGCTATCTCGTTAAGTGTCATCTTTACAGACTGTTCAGTTTTGGCAGATTGTTATGCTTATTTAGTATTGTGCTTATACTCAATGTTTATAATCTTTATTTGATCAATAAATGTTATAAATTGGTTAGTATACAGTAGGTAATGTTAAATTAAACTTGTCAATGCTTGAACATGAGTGGATTTTATTTAATGAGTACTAACCCTACTAATGAGTTTTGTGAAGTTTTATGTGGATGTAGCTTATAAGATCTAATCAATATGGTGATATGAGATGAATAAGAAGACGCAAGAGCTCAAGCTTGGGGATGTGTAGGTGCATCCAAAGAACATATTCAAGAAGATACAATCATCTAAGCTTGGGGATGCCCGAGTCATCCCCCTATTCATCAACTAACATGAGGTTGTCTCGTTCATACTCTATATTACCCGTCCACATGATTGTATTGTCTTAACTTGTATTATAATTGCTTTTATATGTCTTGGTTTTACCTTCTTTAGTTTTATTAGGCTCTTTATTTGATTTCTATTGCTTCTTTACTTTCACTTATAAATTCAAAACAACAAAAATATTTTCTTTTGTTTTGCTTCTTTGTTTGGTTCTTTATTTTGATTTTATTTGGTTTTTACTTTTGATTTTATTTAGAGTTTTCCTTGCTGTAGCTAGCATGTTTAGGTCTTGTTTAGCCTCTGGTCTCTTAGTTTATCAAAAATAAAGTACCAAGTTTTACCCATTTAGCTTAGTTGATACATATGTAAAAAGTGATTTTCTGTTTTCAGCATCTACAGCTCATTGTGCGATTTTTCATATTTTACTGAAAACTATAAAAATCACGTAAATTTACTGATGTTGTATCACCGAATCCTCTGCATGCACAAAAATTGGCTAAAATTTCGGACATGTTTAAGAGCACCTAAAAATTACGTTTGCCAGCTGCTGTTTTTCTGGACAGATTCTGACTTTTATTGCAAAGTGGCCTCTTTGCGTTTTCATTTGATTCTTAATGGTTCTTACCTTTCATTTAGAAGTTGGCCATTTAAGCAACCTTTCTGTAACTTAGAAACAAAATTTGATTTGGTTTAATAGCAGCACTTTGGAAATATTATGTATTGCACTAAGTGCCTAGCTAAAAGGCGTTAAAGAAAAGCGCTTATGGGAGGCAACCCATTATTTTTATTTCTGCAATTTTTCTTTTATTGAGTCAAGGAATTTGTCTACTTCTGTAGCAACTCTTTGTATCTTTACTTTTCGTATTGTTGTGCCAAGAATAGTCTCTAATGATAAGATGATGCTAGATTTTGATTGCTGCGCAGAAACAGATTTTTGTTGTTCACTGTACGAAAATTCTAAATTCATAGAAATGTGATTTTAATCTGAATTTTTTGTGCGTAATCCTGATGTATGTACGCATCTTTCGTTAGTTCAAAGTTTTTCGATCTGAGCAACGTAAGTGCCTCGAAAAAATTCGTCTTTGCGGACTGTTCTGTTTTAGACAGATTCTGTCTTTTATTTTGCATTATCTCTTTTACTAGTGTTGGGTGGAATTCTTTTTTGGGTGGAAGAGCTTCACATAAGGCTAGTGGCAGTAGTTAATGTTTAAAGTAACGGTCATGTTTGCGTCCTTACAGAACATGTGAGTTTTTGATTGATGCACTAACCCTCTAATGAGAATTACTTTGAGTTTGGTGTGGCGAAGTTTTCAAGGGTCAAGAGAGAAGAGTGATATAATAGGATTAAGAAGAGTGAAGATTAAGCTTGGGGAGGCTCCCATGGATCTCCCCAGCATATTTCAAGAAGACTCAAGCGTCTAAGCTTGGGGATGCCCAAGGCATCCCCTTCTTCATCGTCAAAATTATCAGGTCATCTCTAGTGAAACTATATTTTAATTCTTTCACATCATATGTGCTGTTCTTGGAGCGTCTGTATCTTATTATTTATTTATCTTAGCATCAAACACCAGTTACATTAATAAGTTGATCGTCACATATTTTATTTATCCCATGTTTACAAAGTTTACTGGTTAATGGATTATTTGTTGAAACTTAAAAATGATGTGTGAATAATATTGTTTAGTAGTTTATGTTTTCTTATGGTTAGTCTCAACTAGCTAATAGTGTATATTATGTTATTTTTATGATTGACATGTATTGTCTTGTTCATAAGATGGTATGGTATTGTGGTATCCTCCTCTGAATGATTTACTTGAATCGACTTGGCACATGCTCACACATGTTTATGACTGAAAAATAAAAGTCAATTAAGCCTTGATGATCTATTTTGCCTCAGAGTTTTAGTATCATTTTTATGCCCCGTTAATTTTATTCTGTCGCAAGTATGATTATGACGGTTATTGCTCTCTTGATTGTCGCTTCCCAGTCTATTGCTAGCCTTCACTTGTACTGAGCGGGAATGCTGCTCGTGCATCCAAATCCCTAAAACCAAGTTATCCCAAAGAGTCCACCATAAATTCCTATGCATGGTATTTCGAACCATTCCAAGTAAATTTTCATGTGCTACCTTTAAAACCTTCAAAATACTTCTCATTTTGTGACACTGTTTTTAGCTCATGAGGACGTAGTAGTTGGGTTTGTTATCTTCCATACTAAATTAAGTTCGACTTGCATGCTTCATCTGCTCGTCATTAATTTTGCAAAGAGCTGGTTAGACCATTAAACATCTAAAAAGTAAAATAAAATAGGCACTCCTCCATGGTATGTGATTGTTGGCAGGCACCCGAGGATTCGGTTAGCCATGGTTTGTGTAAGCAAAGGTTGGGAGGAGTGTCATACTATATAAAAGTGCATGCTATAAATGCCTAATATCAATAACTCGGAACCGCTCTCAACTTATTTAGTATGGAAGATAACAAGAACTCTATTGATGATTCGTTGACAGGAACAACCACCTCTCAAAACAATTTTATTTCTGTTTTAAAAATAAAAAGCTCTAGCACATGTTAATCCCTCCTTCCCTCTGCGAAGGGCCAATCTTTTATTTAATGTTGAGTCACCATCCTTTCTTTGAGCACTTCTTCGAGAGCATAACAATCATTCTTAGTGTAATGTGCTTGTCCCAGAATACGGTTAACTGCAGTATAACTTTGATACTTTTATCTTTGATATCTTTATATCTAGTCTTCACTTAAACTTCAGGGTGCTCTAGCATTTATGTTTTGCTCCACTATAAAGGGCAAGCGAGATACCACTATACTATGCTTTATTATGATCATTACAATCTTGTTGATGTTTATAAATTTCATACTATGAACTCTTAGTTCGTTGATATCTATTCATTAGGTAACATAAGTACAAGTTTCATTATCCTTACATCATTTTTCATACAATTGTTAAAGACCTGATCATAGCATTTACAATCAAAAATTATTTTGTTAACCTTTACCTACTAGTGGACGAGTAGGAATTAAGCTTGGGATGTTGATACGTCCAAAACGTATCTATATTTTTGATTGTTTATGCTGCTTTTATGCTTCTAACACTTGTTTTTATATTATGTTTATTATTTATTTGGACTAACCTATTAATAGTTGCAAAAGTTCACAATGTTCTTGTTTTACACTTTGGTGTGTAGGAATTATCAAGAATACAAGAAGAAAACTTGTTGGAGTCGAATTGGGACTTTCCTGAAATCTGTCTGAAAACTATTTTCGAAGATGGACCCGTTTCGGCCCGTAGATGACGTCAAATGGAAACAGTCTAGTCGCGAATGTTGCAGGGAATTTTCTGCCGAACGATCTGGACTGAAAATTCGGCCCAATCGGAATCCGGACGCTCCATATATCGCCATCCCACTACAACCCTAGATGGGATGACGGGAATCCGAGAAGCTATATAAAGGGAGGAAACCTAACTCGTGGAGGACACCCCATATACCCACGAATTTCTAGCGACCAAAGTCACATTTTTGCCTCCCCAATGGACCTCATCTCCATGGGGGAGGGCTCCCAAGAAGCCATGAAGGAAGGAGGCTAAGGGGCGGCGCTCCCCCTCCATGCCGGCGGCGCGCAGGAGGAGTCCCTGCGCCACCGCCGGCGCCGCCGCCGCCCTGCGCCACGGCGCTGCCTCTCCGCCATCTTCACCGCCATCTCCAACACCAACTCCTCCTTGTATACAGTGGTTCATCCTTCCACAAACCTCTGTACCGCTCTATGTAAACATGGTGTTTGATGCTATAAGTTATTATTCTATGATCTATGTCATGTTTGCGTAGTTTATTTGTTCTTAGATTGAATGGTTGAATGTCTTTGGTTCATTAGAGTTGTATGTTGATATGGTACTGTCCTTTGGTGTCCATTATATTTGTGCGCGCATGGATCAACACCCTAGCGTTAGTAGTATGTGCAAAGGAAGGGGGTAGGCCTGCCGGAGTGACAGAAACCTGAGGACTCGAACCGGTTAGTTGCACGTATGGGAGTAAGAGGACCATGAACTTAAGGCTATGGTTGGGGAAATCTTAATGCATTGTTAGTATTTACGGATGTTTGCTAACAATACAATCATATAGTACTTGTAATCCCAAGTAGTGGAGTGCATGTATATTTAGCCTCTTCCACATAGAAAACTGCATCGAAGACAATGAACCCGATATCTTCACTAATTAATCTTGGACAAAGCCATCACAATTATCACCACTTTTCCACACTCGTGGTACTGTTAGTTTATGGTTACTTAGTGTATTTTATTGCTGCAGCACTAATATTTACTTTATTATATTTATTATCTCGCAAAGCTATCTCTCATACAACCGTACTATTACTCTAGTATTATTTGCTAGATAAAGTAAACGTTTAGTGTGCGTAGAGTTGTATCAGTGGTTGATAGAATTTGAGAGATTACTTATCCTACCTTTAGCTCCTCGTTGGGTTCGACACTCTTACTTATCGAAAAGGCTACACGCGATCCCCTATACTTGTGGGTTATCAGAGCGCTTTGCCGTCGACGTGACGTGGCCGTGGAAGTGGAGCTGCTCGCCGCCGATGATCTGGACCGTCCCAGGAAGTGCGACTCCTCCAGCGAGCTTCCCTAGGCCACCGCAACGCTTCTGTAATAAAACAATTGCGTAGGGATTTTGGTAACTCAAATTAATCCAAATCCAATTGTGTTGTCTTCTAGATGTCAGTAGCTCTCTGTAGAATTTTAGTTTGTATTTTTGTTACCAACAGAACTTGAGTTATGCATTTAAACTTGTGTAGCTAGTTTCGGCCATATTCACGTCATGTTTAAATGATGGTTAATTCAAATAATTTGAACCCCAAATTGTTTGCCTTATGTGTTACAGTAGCAATTTGTAAAGTTAAGATTGTATTGTTGTGATGTTTGATTGAGTAGTATAGTGATTGTTTGTATTTGCTTGTTCGACGTTTAGACGAGATCGTTGCCGGGACTTGCGAGGAGGGGAAATGCTTTGAACAACAGGAGCAAGACCCCGGGAAATTTGCTGAGCAAGGCAAGCTACTTCTCTGAGCTTGCAACTATACACATCTATTTTGGGTTCACATGTTTTACCTACAAAGAGCATAAGTGATTTATGTGGTGTTTGCCACTAAAGTTATGATTTTGACACGCTATATGGAGGTATTAGATGGAAATTCTTTTTCAAAGTATAGGATGGGAGAAATATTGTTTACTCAAAACTCCTTTGAAAATACTATTATGGGTATGGAATGCCGAGATGACGGTGTTGAAGTGAAGAAATGGAGAAGGGTGATGTTTGTGAAAAATGCACATTGTGTCCTAGTACTATGACGACCAACCATACCCTGTGCGACCACATTTACCCACATATGGGAACGGGCGTAGTCATATAATTTGCTCATATTAGTGTGGGATACCACAACAACGGAGATGACTCCGTTCCATGAGGGGATGTTTCGGTGACCTACCCCCTGACCCGGGTCCTCGCACATTGGTGGAGGATAGAAGGTCGTCCCCTATACACCGTCGGGCAGAACTATGAGTCCGCACACTTAGGTTCCGAAGGGCTGGACTAAGTGTCGATGGAAAGTGTCATACGGGCAGGGTCCTATACTAGCATGAGCAAATGACAGGCTATGGTCGGTGACTCAACTTCGCATACACCTTGTTTGGCGGGACGTGGCTGACACGATGAGTTGCCGGATGGATGTGGGAAAAGCGTGCTACCTCTGCAGAGTGTAAAACTATTCGAATAGTCGAGTCCTCGGTAATGGACAGTTGGAAGGCTGTCCTAAGACCATGTGCAAGTTTTTGTAAAGTTTTGAGTTTTAAAAAGAAAATAAAGTGGAGAATGTTTTATACAACTATACCAAAGGATCGGTATGAGGTTGTTGGAGGCAAATTGACCATGAAGGGCTATGGTCGGGAAAAGGAGGAGTTTTGGAGAAATAAATAAGATGGTGGTTTTGATGGAGGAAAGTTATAAAATTCTTCTTACCCTTTTTTAATAAAGATATAGAGATATCTTCAATAAATAAAAAGTCTTATTAAATAAAAGTAAAACTAGTGCATGTTCAAGTTGGGGTAGTTTGCGAGTACAATTCCAATTGTACTCATATTGGTTTCGTCCCTGGCTATTGTCTTGGCCAGATCTCGAGGAGCACTATGCCGAAGAAGAGTATAGCGACTACTATGCGAACTAGGGATCTCCATAAGTCAGCTTCCTGTCGGGTTTATGTTAGGATGTGTTGTCTACTACGTCGTAGCTTCCGCTGAATAATCTGGTTTGGCCCATGAAGACACCTATGTAAGACTTGGTCTAAATGACCGTATGTGTAAGACTTTAATTCGGTATTGTAATGGATGTAAACTTTGGTATTCAGTTTGGATTATGTGCAACGACAGGCTGATCACGGGATCGTTGTGATAAGCATAATCGGGTATTTTGGACAGCTAGTCCGGGGTCCCCACAGACCTTCTTCTTCATTGCCTTCCATTGCGGTATCAGTGTATTTAGGGAACATAGATCGGCAGTTGTCATCATCGTTCTCTTCTTCATCGCCGTCTTCCATCATAACCCCTCTTTCTCTGTGCTTGGTCCAAACATTATATGAAACCGGACCGAAGCAGGTGGCTCTGAATGACTCTTGAGGAAGTGTGATCCTTCTCATTCCGACATTCAACACATGGACAAAACATAAAGCCACCCCCATGCTTGTTCGCCTCGGCCGCATCGCGAAAAGAATGCACGCCTTCTCTATAAGCGGTTGTGCGTCGGTCACCATACATCCATGGATGGCTCATCTGCATCATACAACTGTATATCAAACGCAATCACGATGCTAAAATTAGTGCCGCACGGTCTAAACGAGAAAATAGTTGCTAACCTTTTAGGACAAGTGGAAATAAAGAGGAGGAAGCTTAAGTGTGTCTCGGGCACCTCATATCATGTTTGTCTTGTGTGAACTCAAGTGCCATCGCTCTAACACGCATTTCACCGAACACCTCTAGTGCATACGAAGAAAAAAAAACTAGCACGAACCCACACCACCTCCCACCAGGAAAAAAACAAGAGAGGGGAGAGGGGCTGCCATATATATAGGGCTAAAGGGAGGGCCAGCCCATTTGTCCCGGTTTAGATACAAACCGGGACTAAAGGGGGGGCACCTGGCCGCAGCGGGCCGCAGACCCCTTTAGTCCCGGTTTGTATCTCAAACCAGGACAAATGGGCCCAAACGAACCGGGACAAAAGGGCCGTACGCCACGGCCGGTTTCGGGGCGACGTGGTCAGACCTTTAGTCCCGGCCCAGGCCACGGCCGGGACTAAATGGGCCGGACGAAAGGGTTGTTTTCTACTAGTGCATAGATAAGATCTATAAGCAAAATGTTCTATTTTGATGGGATCTTCTACTGGTATTGTACCGTAGGAATTTCCTGGCTGATTGATCATTGTTTATCTAGTAGATGTGATCTACTACTAAATGTGTGTCTTCCGGCCGGACGAATACATACTAAGCAAGGTCGTTTCATACATGCATGAATATATGCTAGTTGTGCGATGCATGTGATTTCTCCTTTTGTGCATTGCTGCGACTATGGAGTAAATACGATCTTCTTTTGTTGTTCGAGCTAGCTGCATATGGTACAGGTTCATCTAATTGTGATTATCAGCTAGTAGATGTGATCTACCATTTGTATTTGAACCTGCATGTGTGGAACAGATAAGATGCGAAGTACTGGCTGCACTCGGTGCTGCATGTTGATGCAAAAGAGGACAAGGGATATACTTTTAATCCATGAGATGAATTTAGAATTCAGCAGTTGTCCTTCCAAGTAGCTGGTATCTGATCTTGTACCTTCAATTTTATTCTTGACACTAGTCAATGGGATCGATTTCTGCTAGCTTATCTCAATGACATATTTGATGTCCTCGAGAGTGATTGCTGGTGCTCGTGAAATTAATACAGCTGATAGGTACGGACAATTTGGTTCACATGGTGTATTGAATTGTTTTCTGGTAATTTAAGTATTATACCATATTAGATATGATCTACCACTGCGAACTGAGCCTAGCTCAGCTGGTTTGGTTCCTTGTGGTGGAACCGGCCCACCCAGGTTCAAGTCCCAGACTTGGCATGGGTGCTCGCATTTTCCTGGATTTTCCAGGATTTAACCGGCGCTATGCTTTCAGTGGTAGGTGACGTGCCCGTCAACAGCGAGGCGTCCGTGGTGACTTCGTCAACCTTAAGATTTGCCGGACCAGTCTCTCGGAGGTGCTCATAGGGATAGGGTTTGCGTGCGTGCGTTCATAGGGGTGTCTGCACGTGCGTGTTTGTGAGCGTCTGCGGCTGTACTGTGTTTCTCAAAAAAAGATATGATCTACCACTTCACTTGAATATTGTATTCAAATGGTTATATGGCAATACATGATTATCAGAGGTTGATAACAATCAGTTGGATTGTTTTTGTTGGAAGGTTGTTCCGATGCGAAAGTCTTGACACTAGTAGGAAAAAGCTTTTCTATGGATCCCTATTCTGTGGCGCACGAAACAAGCCGTGCGCCACAAAACAAATTCTGTGGCGCATCTGTCACAGTGCGCCACAGAAATGTCACAATTCTGTGACGCACTGCAAGCATGGTGCGCCACAGAATGTCCCTATTCTGTGGCGCACGAATAGGGGTGCGCCACAGAAAGTGTGCGGGCCCCACACCCACCCACGGGTCAGCCACTTTTGGGCCCATTCTGTGGCGCACGTATCAGATGCGCCACAGAATATGCATATTCTGTGGCGCATCCGTGCGGGTGCGCCACAGAATTACTTGCGCTGGCCCCACCAATAATTGGGGGAGAGACATTCTGTGGTGCACTAGCTGCGGTGCGCCACAGAATAGTGACATTCTGTGGCGCACCAGGAAAGGATGCGCCACAGAATGTGTGTTCCAGATATTTTAAAAGGGGCATCTCCCCACTTTACCCAACCCATTTCCCATTTGCTCTTCTTCTTCCTCTCCTCCACCCACCTCCCAACCCGTGGTGCTCCTCCCTCCCATCCAATTTTGACCATAGATTTCTCCATTTTTTTTAGTTAAACCTATTTTGGTTGATAGACTGCCCCATATATACTCTCCTCGTCTCTCCCCATCTTTTTTTTTCCACTATCACGTCTCGGGATCGAATCTACAAGGTGAGGAAAGTTGGATGGACATGCATGAATGAAGCTTGTATGTTGTGTGCATGAATTGGTCCGGAAAAAACATTTTGTTGTTGCTTGTGTCGGCGTGGTGCATGGATGTTTGCCGAAATGTTGATTAATTTCCATTTCGGCAAATTTTTGCACCACCCATATGTCATACTTTTAAGAGAGGTCATGCCGAATTTTTTCGTCGACCTTGCATGCATGTGTGTGTTTGTGTGTGCATGTTGCGGTTCTAATTAACATATGTACTCTCGTTTCTGCTCTATGTATAGCACGTAGTCAACCATGGTCATAATGATGAACTCCGGTCGAATCAGAACATACAAGGAAGAAGCGAAGGCGGACATGATTCGGTCCAACGGGAGCCAGATAAGATGTCCATGTCAAAAATGCAAACTTGAGAGGTGGATGAACCCTGATTCTGGATTATTGGAGGAGCACCTGCTCAGGCACGGTTTCATGCTGGAACAAGCCGAACAAGATCATCATCATGACGAAGGAGATGCCGTCGGCGGACAAGATGATGACGAAGGAGATGCCGGCGGCGGACAAGATCATCATCATCATGACGAAGGAGATGCCGGCGGCGGACAAGATCATCATCATCATGACGAAGGAGATGCCGGCGGCGGACAAGATCATCATCATGACGAAGGAGACGAGCAGACCCCGCTAAGTTTGGCCTTGCAGGAAGCTCATTTTCAAGAACTGCTTCTCAGTCAGACGAGCAACGACAGAGAGAAAGCCAAGCTAGCGCAAATGGGGATAGACGGGATCACTCCGTTGTATCCTGGGTGCCGGCCCCAGGATACGCGCTTGCAAGTAACGCTTGATGCTATGGAGATGAAGTCGGGAAACAAATGGACCTACAAGAGCTTCGACATGAACCTGAAATTCTTGCATGATATTCTCCCCAAGGGTAACACATTGCCAACTAGTATCGAGGAGGCCAAGAAAGTCCTGTGCCCTCTTGACCTACCGCACGTCAGATACCACGCCTGCATCAATGATTGCGCAATTTATCGGGGCGATTACAAGGACTTGACCAAATGTCCGGTGTGCGGCCACGGACGGTACAAGAGTGGAAACAAGAAAAATGCTCGAAAAGTGGTATGGTACTTTCCTATCACTCCCCGTCTTCAGCGGTGGTTCGTGGACCCTAAGGAAGCAAAGCTCATGCAATGGCACGCGGAAAGGGAGAAGCCCGCAGAAGATCCGAAGAAGGGCACCATCCTGACACACCCTGCAGACGCTAGCAATTGGCAAGCATTGGACATCGCCTTCGAAGATTTTGGGCGCGACGCAAGGAACGTCAGGCTGGGTATGAGCACAGATGGAATGAATCTGTTCGGCAACCAGAGTAGCGCACATAGCACCTGGCCCGTGTTTGTATGGCCTTACAACCTTCCCCCGTGGCTGTGCACGAAGCAAAAGTACATACACATGAGTATGCTTATTCAGGGGCCGAAACAACCAGGTATCGACATACATCTGTATTTCGAGCTGTTGAAAGAGGAGTTAGAAATGTTATGGAAGACGCCAGTCCGTACGTGGGACGCCTACACTAAAGATTATTTCAATATGAGAGCCGCGTTGCTCACGACGGTGCAGGACTATCCTAGAATCTCGTATGTATCGGCCCAGGTGTGAGATCCTGGCTCAGGGCTTAATAGGATTGATAGGATACTCATATCAACAAGTTGCAACTTCTTTTCCGGAAGCTCGTCTGGAAGGAACTCCGAGGTTAAGCGTGCTTGGCCCGGAGCACTCCCAAGGATGGGTGACCGACCGGGAACTGGTTCCCGGGTGCGCACGAGTGAGGACAAAGTGCGCAGAAAAGACTAGTGTTGATCTGTGGGGCCAGTCTAGAGATCCTAGAGAGCTGCCAGGGGTGACAGGCCCGACCCGGGGGTGGTCGGGGTGTTACAATTTGGTATCAGAGCCGACCTTCGCGGCAACACGGGCGTGTGCGGGTCAGGGGCGCAGACATGTGGAGCATGTGCCGGCACTGGACGCACAGACGTGTACCAAGAGGGGAAGTTCCTGGACTGGGGGCTGACCGACGAGGGCGTCGGTCTTCTAAGGGGGGAAGGATGTGAGATCCTGGCTCAGGACTTAATAGGATTGATAGGATACTCATATCAACAAGTTGCAACTTCTTTTCCGGAAGCTCGTCTGGAAGGAACTCCGAGGTTAAGCGTGCTTGGCCCGGAGCACTCCCAAGGATGGGTGACCGACCGGGAACTGGTTCCCGGGTGCGCACGAGTGAGGACAAAGTGCGCAGAAAAGACTAGTGTTGATCTGTGGGGCCAGTCTAGAGATCCTAGAGAGCTGCCAGGGGTGACAGGCCTGACCCGGGGGTGGTCGGGGTGTTACACCAGGTGGGACACGGATTCTGCGCATGTGTCAGGTGGAAGGTCCTCCACACGCCCCATAGCCTCGATGTAATGCACATTACGAAGAATGTTACCGAGGCTGTTCTTGGCACTCTTTCGAACATGCCGGAAAAGACCAAGGATGGGAAGAAAGCAAGATACGATCTGAAATGGCTTGGCATCAAGAAAGATATTCAGGCCCCCGATAGTGATGATGATGATAATGATGACCAGACGGAAGGGACTCAAGGTCGCCGCAAAAGGAGGAAGAAGAACGCGGTGGTGCTTCCCCCTACCTGCTTCACTATGAGTCCGGAGGAGCTCAAGCAGTTCTACATGTGCCTCCTAGGAGTCAAATTTCCTTACGGTTACGCGGGAAAGATAAGCAGATATCTGGACGAAACAAAGAAGAGGTTCAGCGGGATGAAGTCTCACGATTGTCATGTGCTTATGACGCAGATAATTCCCGTTGCGATCCGAGGGATAATGGACGAGCACGTCCGTGATACGCTGTCTGCACTTTGCAACTTTTTCGACGTCATCAACCGGAAGTCGATCGGCGTGAGGCAGCTCCACAAGATACAGGATGAGGTCGTGGGGATACTATGCGAGCTCGAGATTTACTTCCCGCCCGCGTTCTTTGACATCTGCGTGCATCTCCTTCTCCATGTCGTTGATGACATACTGAAGCTCGGGCCGACGTTCCTGCACTACATGATGCCGTTCGAAAGGCAGAACGGTGGCATCAAAGGATACGTTCGCAACAGGGCCCGTCGAGACGCAAGCATTGCCAAGGGCTTTCTGACCAAAGAGTGCATCTCCTTCGGCAGGCTCGCTGGTTTTGGTCACCGCGAGGGCTACCGCTCACTCCCTGTCTTCATTGATGGTCGACGCGACGACTTCGAAAGGGCTCACCGGGTCGCGCTACAACACTTAGAATTGATCGAACCTTGGGTGGAAGAGCACAGAAGCTTAATCGAGAAGAATTACATCGACCTGGGCCGGCCGAGGAAGAACGGAGATGTAACCAGAGAGCACAACTCCAGCTTCACGAGTTGGTTCAAGAAAAGGCAACTGTCTGAATCACGGGTCAGAAAGCCATGTACGAAAGATGAAAAACTCATATTCTCCATATCACAGGGCCCCGGGTAGAACGTGAAGACCTATCAGTCGTACGACATCAGTGGTTACAGATTCTGCACCGAGGAAAAGGACAGGAGTAGCGAATATCAAAACTCAGGAGTAACTATGCTATCCTACGCCGATGACGAGGCTACCGTCAAGCAAAGATACTTCGGAAGGATAGAGGAGCTATGGGAGCTCAACTACTGTGGAGAGTCGGTGCCAATGTTCCGTGTGAGATGGGCCAAGAACGTCGAAAAAGAAGGCCGGAGAAGGGTGCATCCTCCGAGAAGGCGTGTCGATCAACACGACTGACCACAGAAGCGACGATAATGCGGCTTTGGTCGAACACCTCCTCAGGAGGGTTCACAAACGATACACGTTCCCGAACCCGCTCCCCAAAAATGTGGATAATTATGCCATCACGAAGATGAGCACCGCCTTGAGCAGCTGGAAAAGCCGGGTGAAGGCGAAGATTCAGAAGAAAAAGAGCTGGGAGGATATTAGTATACAAGAGCCTCACATCACCTTAGAAGAGTTCGAGGAATTTAAGGAGTTTTTAAAATCTGAGGTGTGTGCAAAATGGACCAAGTGGGGGAAGGAAATGCGGGCGCTGAACTTAGGTAACCACCATTTGGGAAGCGGCGGTTACAAAGGGAAACAACCCACTTGGGAAAAGGAGGATAGGGAAATAGCACGTCGTAATCTGGAAAACCCATGGGATAAAATCTTAGACGACCAGACCAGGAACTTTGTCCGGTCCCGCTACTATCTCGACTGGGCGACTGGGGAGTTCGTTACCAAGTACGACGATGTGAAGAAATTCCAGGAAAAGCTGGTAAGGGAATTTAAATACCACAGATATCTCAAAGTCCATTGCGTTGATCTCAAATTTCTAAGTGTGTTCACCTTTGTGTGCAGGAGGAAGAGTTGAAGGCTGAGGCTGAGGCCGGCCCGTCGTCCCAGGGTTCGAGGGAAGTGTGGGACACTACTTTCAACCGGGCGATGAACTCTTTCAGGGAAAGGGACAAGTCGGCGCCGCCGACATCAGCTGGCCGTGTGACGGGCTATGGTACGAGCATGAAGTTCACAGAGTACTACAGCTCGGACGGCGCCGGCGAGACGAAAAAGAGGAGGAGGACGTCCAAGCAGGATAAAGCCGAGGTTCAGCAGCTAAGGGCGGAGCTGGAGGAACTGAAGAAGAACACCGTGGATGCCGGCACGGTGGAAAAGCTAGTCCACGATAGGCTCCAACAGATCCTTCCCCCGCAGTTAATGGAGGGGATAGCTGCCTGGGCTGCGGGAGGTCATCAGGGGTCGATACACGTGCCCAGCTTCTCTGGCAGCAACTCCACCATGAACCAGCAGCACCGGTCGCCGGACGACATGGTGACCCCGCCGCCCATGGCCCCTTTGGTCACACCGGCGCTGCGTACGGTACCGGCACCCGAGAAGAATACTCCAGCCGCCGCCGGCACTGGCGCCCTTGTCTCGACGGAAGCCGAGCTGGACGCCGTCACCAAGGTAACTAATTAGTTAGTCCGCGTCGTCTTCTCTATTACTATGCCTGCTTCGATCGATGACTGCCATCTCATGCATGATTAATCACAAATGCATATGGTGCTTAATTTCACTCTAGGAAACGCCTTGCATACTCCTGCATAGGGTAGAGGCCGGCGGCGAGTTGAAGGAAGTTGCTTCGGGCCTTGTCCTACAAACAGGCAGCACACAAATGCACCACGCTCCAATGGACAAGGCTTTTATGAAGGTCAAGGTAGTCACGGTACCGAGGGCGTATTACAACATTGACCCCCCCGTTCAACCTCCGGGATCCGACAAACACTTGGTCCATGGAAAGTGCTCCGAATGGATCACGCCATGGCCGAAGACCCAGATTCGTCTTGGGGGGGGGGTATTATTGATGAGGGCCCAAGACGCAACACCGGCGCCACCTCAAAGTTCCGGCGGGACGCCCCGATCCGTCCCACGAAGCCCCCGAGGAAGCCTGCAGCCGTCGCCACTACCACCAACCGCCAGAAGCAACTGTTGGTAGGCTCTGAACCACAACCTTTGCAATTAGGCTCTGAACCACAACCGGTGCAATTAGGCAACGCCTCTGCACCTCAACTTATTGACGGCAACGACGACGACGATGATGATCCTATGGACATCAATGCCTTCATCAACACTGGCGCCGAAGACCACGACGCATTCATGCCTCCTGTGGATCACGAACCACCCTTCCGTGCCCACGCCGATCAACCTGCTCGTCTCAATGCAGTCACGCAGCGCCTGGACTTCCAGGGTTTATCTCAAGAGACACCTCCAGCAGCCGGCGCTGCAGCTCAAGACAAACCGGCTACCGGCGTTTTCTCCCCTGGCACGATTGCGAAATCGGTTGCAGAGGGGCTTGTAGGGCAGCCACGGAGCAGTAAGCCCAGGAAGCCCCCCAACAAGATATCAAAGGGATCAAAGGGCGCCTCTGCGAGCCAGCCACCTCCTATGATTATCCAGGGTCGTGAAGACACCATACCACCCCGTCCGGACAAATCGGCGCACATGGTTCATGAAGCTGGAAAACTGATATTGCCTCCGGAGATGGTCCGCCTCGCAACTCCGCCAATGATCTCTTTGAACCAGTCTATCCTTATGCTAGAGGCCTTCTTCTTAAAGACAGGGATCCAAATTACCCGGTGTGCACTGCCCAAGTGCCAATGGAAGATGGCGGGTTGGTAGTCGTCCGTGAAGACCCCGCGGATCTGTTCTTCATAGCATACGAGGACTTGTTCAATTTATTTCATCAGAAGCGGCTCAACTATAACTTGGTCCGCCTATACGCGCTCAATGAGGCAATGACTATCCACAGAGATAATATCCCGCACGTCGCGGTAGCGGATCCCTACTACATGCGTGACAGCCAGCTCGTGGAAGGATCAGTGACACGGACCAGGGCAGTTGAGTACCTCGAGAGGTTCATGCTGCAAAACCAGCAAAAGAATAGCCTTCTTGTGCCTTTCTTTCCCGAGTAAGTACACATCCGCTCGCCACCGTCTTGTGCCTTTCTGAGTTCAATGCCTGTTTCTGATCATCATCATTTAAATTGTGTTGAGCAGGGACAAGTACTGCGTCCTCATCATCCTAAACCCGAGCTATTCCTATGCCACTTATTTTGACTCAGGTAGTAGTACTAAGAAACGCTATGCCAACATAATTGCTGTCCTCAATCAAGCTCTTCAGGGCTACGCCCAAAAGGGAGGCGTCTTCGACAAGAAAGCGAGCATTTTTGTCAATCCTCAAAACAAGTTGCACCATTTCAAGCATGTCACCCAGTTCTCTTGCCTCAAGGAGCAGCCGGGCAGCGTGATGGATGCCTTCTACGCCCTCCGTCATATTAACATGTTAATTCGAGATGCAGCACAATTGATTTTGCCATCTGCTTTGCAAACATGGGTCGAATATGACAAAGGCCACTCCGATAAGGATCTTAGAAAAGACTTCCAACGCATCAAGACCAGGTTATCGGAAGTCATCCTCGAAGATGTCATCAAAGTAGGGGGGACCTTCAATTGCCGCCGAGGTATCTAGGATGTATTATAAAAGAAAGCCTTACACATGCATACATACATACTCTATTTATCCACTTAGATGAATAAATCATGCATGCATACTCTATTGATATTATTAACCAATATATATATCTACCTCCATCTACAGGTTGCATCAGAGGGAAATCGAAGAACGCCTAGAGTTGCAGAAGGACGACAGGGCGTGGATGACGAAAGACGCGTGCAAACCGTTCCCGGCGCCGCTCCCGAAGAAGAAGGCTAAATGAGATCGTCGTGCTCCCGCTCTTGCTCACCATCAACACGCCGAGATGTGTAATCTATTTGATCCTAGTGTAGGCGGTGAACACTTCATTTGTAACGTGTGCAACGATCGATGAACTTTTGTATATATCTCAACACTTGTGTAAAACTTCCGCACTTTTGTATCAACTTGCGATGACATTAGTAATGTGTTTGTTTTTATATACCTGTGAAAATATATCTCTGTTTCTGTTATATCTGTGTAAATATGAAATATACATGTATTCTGGTATTATACGGGTATTTGTATTCTGGTATTGTACGGTACAATACTGCATAGGAATTCTGTGGCGCATCCAAAATATTTCTATGGCGCACCCTATTCTGTGGCGCACTCTTAGGGGGTGCGCCACAGATAGTTATTCTGTGGCGCACTAGGTGGGATGCGCCACAGAATTGTGCACACGGAGTGGTGCGCCACAGAATTTACAATTTAGTGGCGAGTATTCTGTGGCGCACCCCCCATGCGCCACAGAATAGCTTTAGGGGTGCGCCACAGAATGGCTTTTTCCTACTAGTGTGAGTAAATGTTACTCGTGTATATACTGGTTATAAAGTGTTATAACGCAGTAGGTAAACATATACATGCTTCTTGATTAATTAGATTAATCATGAGTTCTTCTCGCACATTGCTGGTGAATTTATTCTCGCGTGTTTTTTTGCACTGGGGCATGGTTATTGAAAATTGTTTTCGAGTGTAATTCCTGTAGCATAGTATATATTATTATCTCACATTATTTATAGAATATGATTCCATGCAAAATTGTTTTGTGATTAATGATGTGAGAATGGTTGACTCCATTTATGATTTGTACACATGATGTACATTGAGTGTGAAACACTAAAAAGTGTTATGGCCTGTTGTTATTTGCACTCGGATACATATGATGTATCGTTAAGAAGGCAAGCGGAGAAAAATATGGTGACGCAAAAGGTGCACAAATTTACAGTTAATTTGATTATCCGCAATTTGTTCTTGTTCCTTTGCAAGTTCTACTTCTATTATTGTTTTGTTGCTTACCATGCTCGTTACATAATAGAGTAGTTTCCCTCGCAAATGTTAAGTTAAACATATGCCCACCCAACCAAACTTTGCACCATCCCATGTCTTCTACATTTGATGGTGGGCCTATGACAGTAGGGTGCTATCATTTTTCGTTGACTAGATGGGTTCGTATTGGATACTTACACGCATAAGGGTTGGTTAACTTATCAAGCTAATCTTAACGGTTAAGCGACTTGGGGCATAAAGGTTGGGCATTTAGACATAGAGATGTCACCCAGCAACAAGAGTCATATGATGATATGATTAGCAAGTGTTGCTCACCGATCTAGCTTGTCTCCTAGCGGTGAAGCGTCCGGCTCACTAGAAGACTTGTTCGATGTGGATCTTGAATCACTAAACGTCGTATGAGGGATACGGAATTTAGTGGGAGTATCTTCTATCAAACTAGCTGGGTGGCCCGCGCAATTGCGCGGCTAGACTATCTACTGATGTTATTTCTTTCTACTCATTTTTAAAACTTTAGAGGGACATTATCCAATAGCTATAAATTTAATACTTTAAGATTTTTTTATGAGTTGTAAAATAATTTGAGGTTTCAATATGATCTTATAATTTTTTTCATTTTTAATTCAAATTAGCATTTATTATTATTTTAATTAGTTTCACATGTATAATTTGGTTGGGTCCAACTACACATTGTGTAGATTCTTGCATCAATTATTTAATCTCCTTCCTTTTTTTTCTTCAGTTTCCTCATCTTTACATTTCAATATTCAGAATTGAATTTATAGTCAGATTATTTAATCTCATTATGATTTGATGTTATTTTCATGTAGCTGCATTTTTTTAAATATTTTTTGAAATGCATCTGTTTACGATTATTTACCGTGTTTTTTCCTAAATATTCCATACATATTTGTATTTTATCTGACTATTAATTTCCCACTACATCTTTTAGTACACGCTGTAAATGTAAATGCGTTTGTCCTCCCTATGCCCTCTCTCTCTTCTGTACAGGATGGAAGAGAAATGTCCTTTCTCTTCTCTACCGGTCAGTCAATAGACCATACCCAATCTACTGACCATACTTTTAAAATAATCTCATTTTCTCCAATGTATTCAAGACCATGGTCTTGGGTGCGATTCTTGACCAACCCGTGGATGCGCGATTCAGCCACGGATATGGCATTTCCTGCCGGCGATGCTGCATCTCGCCGTCTCTGCTTTGAACCTGCCTGCGATGCTTCGTCTCGCCGTCGCTGATTCTGCGGTGGCCGGCAAGGTTAGTGCGGGCTACACTGTGTGCGGCCCGGCTTGTACGTGGACGTGGTCGACGACGACGAAGGCCGCAGCTGCGGGCCGCATTCAGCAGTCAAGGACACAAGGTGCGTTCCTCACTTCCCTCCCTGCACGGCCGCTTCCTCATTTCTAATTTTCCCCCAATTTTTTATTTCAGATCAGCTGATAGCTCATGTTGTTTAGCTTGGATTAAAGAAGCCCCAGGTAATCTATCATCCTATCTCCATTACAAATTAGTTGTATTTTTTCCAACCATTAATCTTCTCACTACATATTTGAGGATAAATCACGGTCCACAATCTATATTTGAGGAAGTAAAATACCCTTTTTCTTCTCTTTGACGTCTGTATTCAATCCATTGACCGTACTCAGTGAAATTCCTATTTCTCTGTTTTATGCTATGCCATTCTCTTGGAGGTGATACTTGTTGAAGCTGCCGGCGAGGCTGTATCTCGCCGTCCTGGTCGTCAAGTTAGCTTTTGATTGTTGGTTTTGAATGCTTGTATCTTTAGAGATATGAGAGGAGAGGATAAGATTTTGGGTACTCCTTATCCAAAATTATTTCAAGTGTACATAAATAATAAATTGAAATATTAAGATGAAAGACATGTATGTAATCTCTTAAATTATTTCATAAGTACATCAAAAATTGAAAATGAACTTTGTCTAGACACATGTATTTTTGTATGGAAAAATAATGACGTCCATGAAGTACATGTCATGTTCACTCTGATGTCAATCATTACTTTAAATGTCAAGTACTCCTTTGTAAATTAGAATATCTCCTTATAAACAATATTCTTTGCTCTATCTTCACTTGGACACTCATTGTCATCGATTATCAGCTTCAATCCTTCTTTGTTTGTGACTCTTACAATGCCACATATAATTGTCCATGGCAGAATACTTGCTTATTCAGATATATTCCTACCTTGTTCAAGGACTGACCTTGGCTCTGATTTATGGTCATCGCGAAGCAGACCGATAATGGATATTGCCTCCACTTCACAACAAATGGATATTTTGAGTCGCTAGGTGACATGATGATCCGAGGTATGTATACCCTTTCGCCAATGTGCGTTCCTGTAATTATTTGTGCCTCAATGTATTTATTTCCAAGTTGTGTTATGGTCATTCTCGTACCGTTGCATAAACCTGCAGTTTGGTTGATGTTGAGTGGGAGCATCACCAGCAAACCTACCTTCAGTTTTTTAGCTGATTGTCTGGGATTCATGGGAACTTCAAGGTGTTGAGGAACTCAGTCGGACACATGTTTTCCAATCTGCTGTTGTTCGTTGTTGTCTTGCACATGGTATCCAGGCTTTGGTATGTCACCTCTTCACCTTGTATCTGGCCCATTATGTGCTCATTTATCTGCCGGGGTGACCCGGGCATTTGCGCGGCTAGATTTTGTATTTAGTTTATTTATAAAATGTACTTGTTACATTAGCTTTGAGATGCTAATATTATGTTTTTCATACACAACTAAAATTAAAGCCCGGAGTTTCAGTCAAAGCTGGCATATGGCAAACATGAATAATACCCTTGCAGCCAACATAAACCTAGAGAAATTTAAAATTGGCATTATTTTTATATTTAATGTGCCTCACGGACATTCATAAATAATTTAATTCATGGCTAGCTACACCTGCTACATATTTAATGAATTTTACTGCTATTGATAACTTCCATGTCTTTACTTTTTGTATATTGTAGTAGGAAACAAAACCGCGAAAGTCAAAAGATGCTTGGATACGAAAATTGAGTAGAAGCTGCACTGCAACTTTCTAAAATATTATGAGATTAAGCTCATCTTCTGTTCCTCGAAATTTTGTTGAGAAAATACAACTATAGTATGCTATTCATAAGGAACAAACTTACATAAGGCAGGTGTAGAACTTCTCTAGGTTGTGTCTGGAGTTGGACAGAGTGCGGGAGATTCTTGTATACTCTTAGCATGCCAAACATAAATTGGTCATGTGTCGCTACCCGCTTCACATTATCGATCGGAAATTAAATCATACATAAAGGTTGAACAGAAGACTTTTTGAAATATTTAAATGAGTATGTACACTTTTACCCACTCCACTATACATCACACATGTTTTTAAAAGGTAAGCATTATAGAACTTTTTTTGTCGAATAATGCTCTTATTATGTGTATTTATTTAGAAATGTATCAACAATTCCCCACTACGCTATTTGTTGTCGAATAATGCTCTTATCATGCTTATTTTATATAGAAATGTCTCAACAATTCCCCAACTCTTTCTCGTGTTTATATGAGAGATGAGTACCAGTAAACATGCATATTATTGTTTATTAACTACAGATCTACGAACAATTGAACTACTGTTTTTAGAGAACCGGAAATTATGCAAGAAGTAAAGGCTACCTGACATTCGCCCTGAAGATTTTACTGATATCCTATTGTCATGTATTCCACAAATCATTTTATTGAAGGATATCTGACCTGCAAAAATATAAAATAGAAAAATATCTCAACAAATGTCATGATGTTTTACATGAACAGAGGCTGTAAGCTTCAGTAGATGGCAACGGCAGCAATTTTATGCACTATCACCAAAAAGGTTGGTTGTAGTTGCCATTCAGCTAATCTTCAAGTAAGGGGTTTTCCCGTTTGATAAGTTCTGTGCAAAAATAGTTGCCAGGAACACAACAGCGTAGTTGATTGATTTTAAAATAAAAAATAGTTGATTGATTTTAAAATTAAAATAAAACAGCGTAGTTAATTTACGAATAAAAATAGTTGATTGATTTTACACAACATCGTAGTTGATTTTACGAATCAAAAATACTTGATTGATTTTAAAATAAAATCAATCAAATTTAAACTTAGCAAACTTACGGAATAGAACAGTGATACCAATTTTGTTGCCAGGAACACAACAGCGTAGTTCCGTGAGAAACAAATTATAATCATTTGCCTTTATTTTACATATTCGCTTGCATAAGGATCTGATTCGTTCCTGCAAAAAGGGAATTTAAAAATTATCCTCTGCAATTCTTATCAAGAACGGGGCACCATAATATGACCACTTATATCATCGGATTGAAACAGGTACAACTTATATTACCTCAGAGTCAGTCCCTGCATCATGCATGCAACAGCTGGACAACCAATTCATGAGCTCGTGTAAGTACAACATAGTGGCTCTCGGTGGCTCCAGCCTAGGGCTAACATTGATGGAGTTTTTATATTATATTCCCTATTACTGCAACTTCTAATTTTCATATATTTTTTATTTACAAAAAATAGTTAATCACGCAGTTCATATGTATGCCGTATCTTTTATAGTCTAATCTTATTAGAGGTATTTTTTCACGCGCCTAATCTTATTATTTATGGGTTTTTTCATGCAGTTCATATATCACTCACTTAAAATAATCATATTTGTTATATGAAAAATATTTCATTCTTAACCCACCTTTTAATTTCATTCTTAACCCACCTTTTAATTTCATAGAAAAGTATTTGATCAAGCTTTTATTGACTACAATTGGATTCATATAAAACAATTCTTAATTTATTTTTTATTCTAACATGTATAGATAAGAAAAATGATTGACATATTTCTTTGGTTCTTACCCTCATATCCAACCATGCTTCGTGTGTATTTGTTCGATGCAATCAGCATGACCAAATAGTCTCTCTTTTATGTGACGCATCACCTTTTATTAATTTATTTTTATTCCGAAATTTAAAGATAAGAAAATTGATTGGCAATTTTTTTCTCTCTTTACCTCCTATGGAACATGCTTCATGTGAATTTGTTAGACGTCATCTGCCCAGTTAGTCACTCTTCTAGGCGATGCATCTACTGCCTCTTGCATGTGTTGGCTAAAGAAGAGAACATGGTCATGTTTGACTTGCCTCTATGAATTGGGGATCTGTAAGAACATTATTTGTAGATTATGGATTGGATCTCAAATGTATGAGAAAAATAATCAGAGCCCAGCTAATGGATACCATGATAACGTGACGGCCGGCTCGCCAAATCTAATGTCATGCTACTATATTTGCCGCCGTACATATTAATCGTCTCACCGGCGGAGACCTGAGATGCAGTAGATTCCTTGGCCGTATAAAGCCTGCGACATATCTATACTTAATAATAAAAACATTAAGGCTTCTTCTCGTACGTCGTTCAAACTACCCCTAAAGTTGATGAAAATTACCCACCACTGCCACCCATAAGTTAAAAAAAACTGTTCGTCTTGTTTTTTTGTCTTCTTTCTTGGTTTCTAGATCGATTCCGTTTCGTTTCGTGCATCCTATTCTTTCGGACACATACGATGGATCGCTCAATATGGGCCTGAGGTCGTGTCCGTGTGATTCGTTTGCCAGGATCGTTGTGTGTGGACGGCCCAACAACTGCTGAATTTAATTGTCCGTCATTTTGTTGGGCCGTAGGTGTATGGGCGTATGGCTAGTGTTGAAAGTTCGGCTCACGGCTTTTTTCTGAAACAGAGTTCGGCTCGGTGTTTGTTTCTTTTCGACCGTCACGTACAATCCGGACTCAAACTCAGGGTGAACCCTTCCCATAAATACGTCCCCAATAGCGTCGAAGCAGGGCACGGAGAAGTCGAAGTAGGGCATGGATGCCATGGAGGAAGGGCCGAGGCGAGGTCAATGGCGACGGGAATCAAGTGGTGCGACACAAACAGACCGGATCGATCTGGGATGGCGGGAATCGGGAAGCAATGCCCAGTTTTAAGGTGGGAGACGGCCAGCGGTTGGCGCCGGCAGCCCGTGGATAGGGTGGCTACGGCGCAGGGATACACTCACATTGGCCTCGGAACGATTACAGATCACATCGTGTCTGATTCTGAACAACGAAGAACTCTCGCGGAGTCGCGGGGTCCTGAGGGTGACACAATAAGCATCGATCTCCTTCATTGCTTCGTGAACGAGCGGAATATATGATCATTGGCAGCGAACATGTGCAGCGGGCTGCCGGCTGCAGTGTCCACTGTCGGTCGAGGATTATCGATGTGCCATCAGCGCTGCATGCTCGCCAAGTTCGCACACAGGCGCACGCACTAGATTTAGTGGAGGTAAGAGCAGGGGATGAGCTCAGCGGCGTGGCCGACATGGAAGGCCAGGAGGTCGTGGGCGTGTGTCGACGCCACGGTTACCACGAGTCCACGACATCGCTGGGTGTTTCTCCTCCGCCTTTAGCTTGCCGTCACGGAAAACAACGCCATAGACCGTTCACTGACGAGCCCAGCAAGCTAATCCAATACTCCTCCTTCCTGATTAACTTTAATTTTGTATTATGCGTGTTCGATGGGATCCTAAGACCTAACTCTTGGGTTGTTGCCTGTTGCAGAAGATGTAACTTTCAGTTCTGATAGTTGCTCTTTTTGTTTACATGATGTTTTACTTTCATATAAAACACTAAGCATGTGCTTCGCTCTCCATGTTTCTGTTTGCAGTTGTCAAGAAAACAACGCAATTTTGCTTTTGCAGGTCAGCATGGCGTTTCTTCTTAGACAGGTTAAAGTAGTCCAGTGCTGCAATTGGTTGTTTAGCTACCATGTGTAACATCCCAAATTTATAAACAAGAAATAATAACCCAAAAATGAGGGCCAACAAAAACTTTTGTTGTAATTAGGTATGTTGATTTTATTTCCTTCCCATTTCTCAGTTTGATCTTGTGTGACTTGTTGTTTAAGTTGGTTGACTAGTAAATATTAACCTAAGGAAAAATATGTTTAACCTTGGTGATCATGTTATGACCAGAATATATCCCCTATATCTTTTACATTCTTATTTTGGCCAAGGTCCATTTCAATGATTTGATTTTAGCAACAAATAAAATACCCTTAATTGAGACAGTCAAAGTATTTCCAAAGTTATGTGTTTCCAAAAATATGGAGATTCATATGTTGCCTCCTATATATTCTTCAACCTTGATATTTTACAATTCCTATTTTAGAAACTCCTAGTTTCCACTTCATTTGAAAATAACTCTGGTGGGAAATGTATTACCCCACATATTTCCATTCTCAAACCTTTTTGAAAACTATTCAGTTATGAGTTGATCCATTTCCTAAAACTTCATCTTGTCATAATTAAGTGTGATAATTTTTACAAGATAGTATTGCTAATTATGGAAATGGTGGTGTGACAAATTCATGTGGTTTGATTTGTGTGATCTTGATTGTGGTGTTAATATTGTTTGTGTATTGTTACTTGTAATGTGTTTGCTCTAATTAAGAACTTGGAGAAAAGAAAAGAAGAGGCATAAAATGGAAAGAACCAACACATAAAAACAGGTGACAAGTGTCACACAATTTCTCCAAGTAAGACATTAATCTTTTATTCAAACAAAATTCAGTGGAGTGATGTTATGATCACTCTTACTTTATTCCTACACTTTTCCCCCTCAAATTATTCAACAAAAGGAAATTAAGGTCATGAATTAAAAATGACCTTAATAAATTATTTCCCTCCCTAATTCTCTATTTCCCTTCAAAACAAATACTTTCTCTATACCAATATAGGTTATTTGAAGCTACCATATTTGTCAAGAAAGTTCCAAGAGTTCAAAACAATATTTGTTACTTGTTTTAAAAATATTAAAGGAATAACAAATAGTATTTACCAAAATACCATATTAAAACCCTATGAACAAAAATGTTTCCAAACATTTTATTTTCAAATACCAATTTTTGTGGAGCTTCCACATGTATATGGGAGGCTGCCTGAATTTTCTCAAATTTTATAAAATGTTTGGGTACCTCAAATAAATCCCCTAAAAGCTTCTGGTTTAAAAAAAAGAAATGGAAAAGGACTGGTTTGTGATGGAAAAGAATTTGCCAGGGGCCTCTTTGCAAAATCATCATCGTCATCGTCCTCCCGCGCGGCACGGCGCCGTGCTCCCCGCAGCCGTGTCCCCGCCGCTTCGCGCCGCCCGGCCCCTCCCCTCTTCTGCTCTGCGAGGAGAGCCACGCTCCACTCTCCACCCCTCTCCTCCGTGACCTCGCTCCCTCTCCCCTGCTGTCCCCAGCTCCCCCCCCCGACCACGCAGCCAGAGCCGCCGCCGCCGGTCGATTCGCTGTCCCCGCAGCTCCCGGCAAGCACGGCACCGCCCAGCCGCTCCCCTACCTCCCCTTGACCGCCTAGGCGCGCTCGATTGAGCTCGAGCCTCTCCATGGACGGAGGCCACCGTGCACCACCTCCGCTCCTATAAATCCCCGTGCCCGAGCCTCTCCCTCACCACTCCGCTCCACCTCCCTGCTCCCTCTGCCCTCTACTTTGCTTCCCGAAGCTCACCACCCATCCCTCTTCTTTCTTCGGTGCTCAGGGACGCACGAAGAAGCTCGCTGTCGAGGAGCCGTGACCGGAGCAGCCGCCGAGCTCCTCATCGCCATCCCGGACTTCCCCAAGCCGTGCCGTCGTCGCCATCGACCTCCCGCGCTTCCCGCACTCTCCTCCGCCCTCTCCGCCGTCCCCGAGCTCTAGGTGAGCCACAGCCCCGTCCACCACCGTCTCAGCACGGCGGCACCGCCTGATAGAGGTCGCCGCCGGCGCGTCCATCCTCAGCCGTTGGATCTCGATCCAACGGTTGCATACCGTTTCATCTTTTTCTATTTTAATTCAAAACCCAGAAAATCACAGTACTGGACCTCATTTGCTAATTCAATATCTCACAAAATATAAGTCCAAATAAATCAAATGAACATGATATGGAAAGCTTAAGAAATTCTCTGTGCAACTAAACTAGTTTCATCCCATTTGGATTAATATTTAAAATACAATATTTAAAATGTCACAGAAGGTTTAAAACACCAAATCATTTGTTTCTGCAGTTATATTAGTCCAAATGACATGAAACCAATTTTGTTAGCTTAGTATTGACATTACTTAGCTCCCCTAATTTTGGTAGAATTAATTAATCATTATTAATTAATTAGCATTAAAGTAAAGTTTAAAAGCCCCTTCTGGAATAAAACAATTATAGAAAAATAATGGTTAATCCAAATGAGTTAGGACCAATTTTGTTAGATCACAAATAATCAAGGTTAGATACCCCTAAAAGGATTTAATTTTTGAATAACCTTAACTTGATTTGTAGCATAAACATTGAATAATAAAGTACTGGATTAAAACATTTATGTAGAGAGTTTAATAACTCCAAATGAATTAAATCCAATTGGGTTGTCTTCTACACATCAGCAGCTTTCTGTAGAAATTTAGTTCATATTTTTGTGATCAACATAACTCAAGATATGCAATTAAACATGAAACCCTAGTTTCTGCCATATTTGTGACACAATTAAATATTGGCTAATTAAATTAAATTGAATCCAAATGGTGTTGCTTTGGTGTGCAGTAGCTAGGGGTGATGTTTGCAAGTTGTTGTGAGGCTTGATTGAATAGTTTAATAATGGTATGTATTGCTTGTTTTATCTTGATGTTAGAGTATTTGGTGTGAGTAATATAATTGCCTTGCTTGTTCAACTTAGTTGTCTTTAAGTTGAGTTTTAGCTCAAGTATCTTGTTGATGTCTCTACCCTAGGTTGGTGAGACATTTGAATTACAGAGATTAATTGGTAGCTTAACTTTTGTCTGAAGTATTTCCTATTTAAATAAAGGTGCTTAACCACAACTTTAAGCCTATGTTAATAAACTTAAGTAGTGTGGTGATTGTCAAACTTGTTTGATAAGTAATAATCTTCCCTCATGACTGTTGTCTGTTAGTATTGCTTGATGTTTGTTGTTGGGGTGTCCTACTGTATGTTGATTGTGTTCTTTCCTGTTTGCGACGCTAGATAACAACGCTACCAGAGTGATCCTTGGAGTGTATTTATGGGAGAAGGATCAGAGTTCATTTCATTGATCAGTGAGGAGAGTCCAGGGACATCATGATGAAATCAGGCAAGCTACTTCACTGAGCTTGCATTTACATACATCTATTTCGCCACAAAAGTTATTCAAAAGTACCAATGATTTTGAAAACCTTTTTACAAGGACATGAAAACTATTTTGCCACCTATGTAGAAGTATAAGATAGTTGATATGAAATTATAGGATGGGAAAATAAATATTGTTTACTCAAAACTCTTTTGAAAATACTTGTGTGGTTATGGAATACCGAGATGACGGTGTGGAAGTAAAGAAGTGGAGAATGGTGATGTTTATGAAAAATGCACATTGTGTCTTTGTACTATGACGACCAGCCGATAATCTGTGCGACCACATCTACCCACATATGGAAAGGGCGTAGTCATATAATTTGCTCGTGTTAGTATGAGATGCCTCAACAACGAGGATGACCTCGTTCCATGAGGGAATGGTTTGGTGACGATGGTTTGGTGACGATGGTCTGGTGACAGTGGTTTGGTGATAGTGGTTTGGTGACCTACCCCCTGACCTGGGTCCTAACACGTTGGTGGGAGGATTGAAGGGTTCGCTCGCTGGGCAGAACTACGAGTCCTCACACTTGGGGTTCCTGTTGGGGAATTGGCCTGAGTGTCGACGGAAATTTTCGTAGCGGCAGGGTCCTATACTAGCATGAGCAAAGGAGAGGCTATGGTCGGTGACTCAACTTCGCATACACCTTGTATGGCGGGACGTGGCTGACACGATGAGTTGCCGGATGGATGTGGGGAAAGCGTGCTACCTCTGCAGAGGGTAATAAAACTATTCGAATAGCCGAGTCCTCGGATATGGACAGTTGGGAGGCTGTCCTCTGACCATGTGCAAGTTTTGGAAATGTTTTAAGATTTGAAAGGAAAATGAGATGTTGTATATGTGCACTATACCGATGAATCGGTATGAGGTTGCTGGAAAAGTGGAGGACCCTGAGGGGCTATGGTCGAGAAGTGCAAAGTTTTGTGTCTTGAAGGTGGAAAATGTTTTATGCAACTATACCAAAGGGTTGGTATAAGGTTGTTGGAAAAATGATTCGACCATGAATGACTGTGGTCGAAAAAGGAGGAGTTTTGGAGAAATAAACAAAAGGGTGATTTTCCGGGAAAACGTTTTGAAAAGAGACTTCCTACAAAAACAGATTTATGGGAAAAAGTTCTCAAAGCCTTCTTTTCTATTTCAAACAAAGGCTAGAGATGTCTTCAGAATTACAAGACTTTTGAAAAGTTATAAAATTCTTCTTACCTTTTTCAATAAAGATATAAAAATGTTTTCAATAAAGAAAATCTTACGAAATAGAGCTAGTGCATGTCCAAGTTGGGGTAGTTTGCGAGTACAATCAAATGTACTCATATTGGTTTCGTCCCTGGCTATTGTCTTAGCCAGATTTTATAGAAGAGCAACTTGGAGAAGAAGACGGGAATGACGTCAATGCGAACTAGGGCGCTTCCCAGTCAGTTGCCTGTATGGTTAAGGCGAATGACTTGGGCTCCACGTTGATTGGGTGATTTCCGCTGCAAGTACCTGTTGAAGCTGATTACTTCAATCAAGTAAGTGAATCTATTCGTATTTATGGATGTTCTTGATTACCAGTTTGATTGTGCTCAGCGACACACTGATCATGGATCGCTGATGTAGGCACAAGGGTATTTCGGACGGCTAGTCCGGGTCCCCACACCATGAGGGCCAGAAACCAAAATAAATCGATCTTCGCTTGCTTCTTTGGTTCATATATGTTATTTGTCTGAATCTGTAAACCTAACTACAGCATTCAGCGTGTAGATTTTTTTCCATCGCTGCTCACAGGAGTGCACAGACGCGTAGCAAGCGCGACGACGACGCATGCTGAGCAGAGGCAAAGTGGGCAGGCATGCGGCCGTGGGTGCTTGGCTTGGCGCAACGGCGACGGCGACAACGCACGACGAGCAGCGGTGGCAGGGTGTAGACCCCTGGCGGCATGTAGGAGGCGAGGTCGCCGGCGGCGGCGGCGCGGTCGAAGTACTCGAAGTAGCAGAGCAGGGTGGAGTCCGGGTCAGAGGCGGCCTTCTCGCGGACCCAAGGTGCGGGAAGAGACGCCGGGCGGACGGCGGCCGGGCGACGGCGGATCGACGGCGCGGGGGGAGCGCTTCGCGACGCCGGTCGGGAGAGGCTTGAGGGGCTGTGATCGAGCGGCGGCGGCCGGCGGCCCGCAGCCGGCGGATCGAGCGCGCGCGCCCTGTGGCGGCTGCCTCGCGGTCGCTGTGCATGAGTGGATCGATCGGTCCATGCTAGCTAGGGTATTCCTGTAGAGTGGATCGCATGTGCTTGTGGGCTGGGCCTGTCAGGTTTCTGCTGGGCTACATTTATTTCAGGATCGGGGTACTTGGGAGATAGGATCACCTTCCTGAATTTCCCGAGATTAATTCGGGAAATTAGATCATCTTCCCGAAAATGCTGTCGTGATTTTCGGATTCGGGTAATTCGGGTTCGGGATTGGGATTTCCGGGATTCGGGATCGGAAAATATGCCCACCATGACTGACATTCACAGCCGAACTGCGGTCATCCCTTGCATGTGTGTATTGCAATACTTATTTTAGGACGGAAGTGTTACACCTGTACGTAGCTGCAAGAAATAGTACATAAGATTTGATTAATGGTAAAAGGTTGGCAAACACTTGACTGAATTTACTCAACAATTTCCTTGGCCAAGCTTTGCACTTCTGCGTTTATTCTTTAATTATATAAATAATATCATTCATTTTCCTTTGAATAAAACCATTGAACAAAAAGGGATGAGATTTTAAATATTCACAGGTAAGTTTATTATAGTTTTAAATAAATTACATTTCAATTTAAGAAAGTAGAACCTTAGTTTTTTCAACTATTATGTGGATATTTCTTTCTATGCTCGTCAACTATGTTTACATGTGGGGGTAACAAAAAAACTTGAGAAAGCCTTGTGCGCCTCCGTGATGCAGAAGTTTCTCTCCCGGTGCAACGCACGGGCATTTTCCTAGTTTGTGTTAATTCCAAGATAATTGAGCTTCGAGCCAAGATATGCAATACTGTTTTGCGGACACACGATTTTGACAATGGGCAAGTCGCACTAAAATTTTAACCGTGAACACAACACGCATGCGATTTAACTCTGTATTTAAATATTTAATCCAATATTACATCAAGAATTCGAGATAGATTTATCTTATATTTGCTTAATGGTGTGTAACAATATAATAAATTCTTAACTGAAACATAAAAATTGGGTAGATGATGATTACCATGCAGTCTGCATAACAGCATAAAGGATGCGGTGTGTCTGCGTCTATTCTCATGCCCTCTTGGTCACCGGCCGCTGGCGAAGGGTGAATTGTTGGTGTGGCGTGCGGACGGTGCAGGTTCCGGCGATCCGCGTGAACGGCTTCCAGTCCAAACTCCCGATCGGCAATCTGATCCCGCTCGAAGCTCGCTCTCCATCAGATCGAGCCGATCTGATCCTGCTCGTAGCTGCGCTGCCTGCGCATGGCCGCTCTCGCTCTCCATCAGATCGAGCCGCAAGCTTTTTTTTCTTATCGATCGCTAGCTAGCTCGGTAGCTCCCACCTGATGACTATTGGAAGTAGTCCGTGACGTGCACGTATAGGAAAGACATGTCTAGCTAAATCGTACGTGCCGTTTCCATGACAGATTCTGTGTATACGACGATGGATCTCATCCCTTAAAATATTTGTAACGTCAAAGTTGATAAATCTTCACCGTCGATTGTTTGTTGTTTTAATAATATAATAGATAGTTTTATGCAAGGTACTTCATCCTAAACATACATCTCAGCTTTGCATAAGTATTACTGTTGTAGATTTATTTTGATATGGCTACAATCAGTTTTATCGTTTTATGTGTGTTCGATTATTGTTGAACTATTAGTTGGCTGATACATATTTGGAGAATTGTTCTTAAGTAGAAAAATAATGGAATATGTTTAGGAGTGTACTTATTCATTTAGCTGTTTCTTAATGTTGCTCAACAAATGCTTGTGAGGCATCAAACTTTCCTTGTTACTTGCGTTCTCTTAATTGCTGCAAACTACTCTGAGCTTTTGAAGCAAGATGAGAATTTGTACGTCTACAATATGATTGTTAGACTAAAAGGCATATTTGAGAAATAAACAAAAACGAGATGTTTAACCTCTTGGGATATTGTTGATGCAAGATAGCGGAAGGAAAATTGGTCGATCTCCATGTAATTAAATTGTTTTGTAACATTGAGAATTTGGAAAATGTTTCCGTTTGTCAAGTGTTGACAATGTTTGATTCCCTCATTCATCTTGATTGTCAAATGATTGTCGTGAATAAATGGTGGACCAAAGTGCATTAGATGCATGTGATAGATGAGTTGAGCATTAAGAATAGGCATTGATCATGTGATGATTATGCCGAGACAAGTGCTTTAAAATGATAGGTTAGGACTAAAGCATGTTTTAGCATATGATCCTGAGCATGAGCTTGTGTCCAATGATCTGATCACTGTTCTAACTCATGAGGATGAGTGGCACTTAGTCATTCGCAGTTATTGAAGGAAAAAGGTGCATGAATTCCGAGGACTAGAAAGTGGCCAAGGGAAGTGTGACTTCATTTTCCGTGATGTTTGTTGTGAATATTCTCATTGTTGATCGTCTAACAAGCTCTTTAGTATTTGATACTTAATCGATTGCTTCGGGCAATGCGATGCTTGAGCTGGTTTTCACGAAAGGTTAAGCAGTGATCGAAGATGGTCTTTGTAATAGCAATGCGGCAATAGTTGCTACATTGGCTGTTTATATGCTGCAATTTTTGCTATTGTCAAACCTGTGAATGGATTTAGATAAATGTTATTATGTTTCTACCCTCATCACATGCATAACTTATCTCGTTTGATAGAAAGTTATAAATTCTAAATAGAGAACAAAAGTTGTTCGATATTATGAATGATGTGTTGAGTGGGAGTACTCCATTAGCGAATGGACTACTCGTCTTAGTTATGACAAAGTCGCATAGTTTCACAACATTAGATAAAAGTATGGCAAGAAATTAATATTCTATGATTTGATCATAGACATATATAATTGAGCTATACGCGGTAACCATGTGTAGCAATGTGGAATTGTTCCACTATTGCTATAGCCACCGAAGCATCCAAATGTTGGACCATTCGGGTGGTATATATATGATCAAACCTTGTTAGACATGGCTAGATCAATGGTAAACCTTTCTTGTCCGAAGTTCTTTTTCTGTTGCATGTAAGAATGAGCTGTTCTAATATAGAATTGGGTTCTGCTATATGAGGCCATATGAAAGACACCGTATATGATATGGATCAGGAGGCGTCCTGAGTTGTCGTTTCATGAGGTCGTCATAGCGTTATGAAGAGGGCAAAATGTTTGCCGTCCTGAAATGTCTTTCTAAGATAAATTGTCTCTCTAATAGAATTAGTGGGAGCACGACGTGACTCGAATTTATTTGAGACGCGCCCACCCACAGAGCGCAGGTCATGTACTCGTCGAGAATACGACTTGTACATGAAGGAGCGTGATGGACCCTGACTCAAGAAAATGGTTTTGACCATTACACTCGTAATAGATTTATGCATGTCATTAAGGTTATGAACCTTGCTGACACAAGTAGTGGTGAAGTGTTTCTTGATTTCAAATTGTTGAACATAATGAAATCTTCTAGTCTATTGTGATGCTAAAATCTTTTGTGAGTGAACGTTGTTGTTTGACATAGTCAAAATGTTTGATTTTGCCAATACAATAAGAACTCTTATTTTGCAACAAGATTACTGGGAGTACACTCGTATTGATCATGCATGTGGAGACATGAAGATCAGGATAATATTCTAATAATTGAATCCTTATAATCTTCATAAGAAAAGAGTTTCTTGGTGAAGTAATGATTGTTGAAGTGTTCATCAATTAGTATGTCAACATGATTTACATGATGAATACAAAAGGATGTATAATTTGTTCTGAGTCTCATGAACAAATATCAGTCAAATCAGAGTGAAAGTCACTCGGCTATGGTTTAAATCCTCAGGTGCTTCAGAAGCACAAAAGGATTGTTTATAATGGTTAGTGGAGCTGTTCGTAAAGAGTTACGATACTGCTCATTACCAAGTTCATAATCATTCATATTATGTTTTGAAAGACGGTGAGCTGGAATTGTTCCATGCGAGAGGCCGAATTTCGTTATATGCAATTTATGCACGGGCAACAAATGTTCTTGCGCCGTCAGCAAAGCGTAAACCACAATCTAAGTGTTAGATGCGCAGATGAGTAAGTGTTACTCGGTTCTTGTATAGTGATACATGATTGACTCTAGTGCAAGTGGGAGACTGTTGGAAATATGCCCTAGAGGCAATCATATTGATGATGATATTTTCACATGTTTATGAATATTTGACAAAAGAATAATTGTCATTCCGTCCCTTGAATAAACCATCATGATATTGGTTAATGAATGCATGATTCATTTGTTAAACCCATTATCTCTATGATGTTATTCTAAATAGGTTCCTGGTCAACAATCATATGAGGGAGGCATATGAGTTAGTGACTAGCACATGTATTGATGGATGATCATGTTTCACGGATCGTTGACATAGAGATGTCGATTAATAATGTGGACTCATGTTAGGAACATGGAGTTGGACTGACCCACCATGAGGCACTGTGAGATATATATTCTTTCATGTCATCAGCTGATCTCATACAAAGTGTTTGTTGATTCCTTAGACCTGAGATCTTCGCATGTGCTTGGGATGTTTAAGGACTTGCTTTGGGGCTATCAAACGCTACACCCGTGAAAGGGTAGCTATAAAGGTAGCTTTCGGGTTTGCCACGAAACATGCTGCGAGTCATGGTTGATCGAGATGCATTTGCCCTCCGTCCAACGGAGACATATATCTTGGCCACTCGAATGACCGGATCCAGAAAATGTATGGCCGTACTCTCGGTTAAGTGTTAACCGTGTTTCAGGGATTCCGTGTCGTGTAAATCGAGAAAGATGATCAAGCCACTACAAGGATGACAAGTTCTCACCTTGAGCTAAATCAATATCGTGAGGCATAGGGAAGAAGTACATATTATTGTGGAATGTTCGTCCGATATGATCTTTACGTGTATTTGGGAGTCGGCACGTCTTGCTAGAGGCCGCTACCGATTATTGGTCGAGTAGTGTACTCGCGCCATGACCATCTATGCGTGAACCGACAGGGTCACACACTTAAGGGGTATGGAACAGAGTTTGGATATGATCCATCTCTTATTGGGTTTATAGTGCTAATGGGCCTCTAATGTAGAAGCCATTAGGAGGACTATATAAAGAGAGGAGTGGGCAGCAGAAGACAGACCAGTGCAAACCCTAGCCGCCGCACTCTCTCCACCAGATCGCGCACTCGGTGCTAGCACCCCGACCGCGATGTTCCATCCCTGTATGTGTGGATACCGATAGAGGCGTCACACTTGGGACGCTTGGACGATCCGTTCATGGGATCCGCGTGGTGCTGTTCGTGGAATCGCGAGGATGAGAAGTAGTACGACTACACGGCAGCGACGCGCGACATCGATAGTCTTTCGCTGCACTGCGCGTCGAGAGGCAATTCCAGGCTCCATGATTGATTACTTGCAGGGGTTCCCGGGATGAATCGCGGTAGAAATTTTGATTTGTGCTAGCGTAGCCTACCCCGATTCCCAACAAGGAAACCGGTCAACTCCCCCCCCATAGGTACCCCGACTGGCCGTCCTTGGCCCGGCCTCGGGCTGGCCTCGCGCAGAGACAGGGCCCAGGCAGGCACCCAACGGCACCGGCCTCGACCCGCCTCGCGCCGGCCTCGCGTAGAGACAGGGGCCGGGCAGGCACCCGAAGGCACCGGCCACGTCCCGGCCTTGAGCCGGCCTTGCGCAGAGAGGGGGTTGGGCACCCACCCGAGCTAGCCGGCCTAGGCCCGGCCTCGACCCAGCCTCAAGCAGAGAAGGAGGCCGCCACCCAAAAAAAAGGTGGGGCAAGAAAATGCAGTTTTCTGAGAAATGCTCCGTTTCAAGGATGACAAGGAGAAAAACATGAGTGTCAAGGGGGAGTGCAGGCATGATAAACATGAAGGAAAATGCAGGCGTAATTTTTTTTGCACATCCAATGGAGAAAATCGAAAAGTCCAAATTGGCAACATTGGATGTGATGGCGAATATGCAAGAAAATCACAAAGAAATTCCAATAAGACCAACTCTTCGCAAAGAAGAGGGCGGTGGCCTAGGCCACCATGTATGAGTGCGTGTGGCGTGACACCGCGAAGATATATCTTGGGTCCACTACCACTACTCGTCATTTAATCTCACAATTCATAGCACGAATATAGAGAAGCAAATGACTTCTTGATTTCGGCATAATGGGGGAGGGATAGTTCAATGAATTAGGACCGCACTACCCCTATGTCCATGCCTACACCTAAACACAATAATAGTCAGACATAGGTGTGTATGCAAGATGGTCAAGCCAAGCTCCTTGAATCCACGATATTTAGCTCATTCCTCAAATAAGTGAACCTTGTTCATCAAGAGGCTTCGTGAATATATCGGCAAGTTGATCTCTTGTGGGAACATGGCCTAGCTCAATATCACCTCGGGCAACATGGTCTCGAATGAAATGATGACAATCTCAATATGCTTGGTTCTTGAATGTTGCACCGGGTTGTGGGCAATCTTGATAGCACTTTCATTGTCATAAAAGAGGCACTTTGTCACAATTGACACTATTCCTTTAAAGTTTGCCTCATCCATAACAATTGGGTGCATGCACTTGCGGCCGCCACATACTCGGCTTCGGCGGTGGAGAGAGTATACAATTTTGCTTCTTGGAAGACCAACTCACCAAGGAACCACCAAGAAATTGGCAAGCCCCGGAAGTTGACTTCCTATCATCTTGATCACCGGCCCAATCCGAGTCCGTGTACCCACGAAGAGAGAAAACCTTGTCCTTAGGGTACCACAAACCAAACTTTGGGTATGAATCAAATATCGTAGGATTCTTTTGACCGCCACCATGTGGCTTTCTTTAGGAGCGGCTTGGTACCTTGCACACACCCCTACACTCAACACAATATCGGGTCTAGATGCACAAAGATAGAGCAAAGAACCAATCATGGAACGGTATACCTTTTGATCGACATCTATACCCTTTGGGTTAAGTTGTAGATGAACCTTGTGTCCATTGGTGTGCGCTTCTCCTTGACACCAATCATATCAAACTCTTGAGCATGTCTTGGATATATTTAGTTTGAGAGATGAAAGTCCCTCCCTTCAATTGCTTGATCTCAAAACCAAGGAAGAACTTCAACTCTCCCATCATGGACATCTCAAACCTATCGGTCATAAGCTTTGAAAATTCATCATTGAAAGCTTTGTTAGTTGAGCCAAAGATAATATCGTCCACATAGACTTGGCATATGAAAAGCTCCCCTTTTACTCTCTTGGTAAAGAGAGTGGGATCGATTTGCCCAACCTCAAATCCACGGTCTACTAGAAGCTCTCTAAGGTGCTCATACCATACACGAGGAGCTTGCTTAAGTCCATAGAGCGCCTTATCGAGCTTGTAGACATGGTTAGGGAGTTTGGGATCCTCAAAACCCGGTGGTTGCTTAACATATACTAATTCTTTAAGTGGACCATTTAGAAAAGCACTTTTCACATCCATTTGTTGCAAGATAAAATTATGATGAGATGCATATGCAAGGAGATACGGATGGACTCAAGGCAGCCACGGGAGCATAGGTCTCTCCAAAATCAATGCCTTCAACTTGAGAGTACCCTTGAGCCACCAATCTTGCCTTGTTCCTCACCACCATGCCATGTTCATCTTGCTTGTTCTTGAATATCCACTTAGTGCCTATAACATTGCGGCACTCCTTTGGCTTCTCAACTAGCTTCCACACCTTGTTGCGCTTGAAGTTATTGAGCTCTTCATGCATTGCATTCAACCAATCCGGATCTTCAATAGCTTCAAAGACTTTCTTTGGTTCCACAAAGGTATGTGCGCTTGATGTTCACTAAAGTTTGCACATTGTCTTCTAGTCACAACCTTGCTCTTCAAATCACCAATAATATTTTCCAACAAGTGTTGTCTTCTTTCCATGGTCTTGACATTTCTTGCATGACGACGGGTGTCGATATCCTCACGGAGCTAGGAGGTATCTCTTGATCATCTTGATCATTTGTGTCCCCGTCTTGACCGGAATGATGACCTTGGTCTCAATATGCACACTTCAACTAGAAGGAGAAGGTGACTTGGTCTTGACATGGCTAGCATCAACAATGGAGAACTTGGTTCTTGCGTAGCAACTTGATCAACATGAGGAGGGTCTTGAACTTGTTCTTGGCTAGGTGCATCATTTGCTCCACGGATGGTGCGGTTCCACTTGTGATGATGTATGCTCCACATGGGTGAGCTTGGTCCTTCTTGAGGTGCCTCATGGTGATCTCGATTGGGCGAAAGAATCCCACGCCCATTCGCCTTATTGCATCTTGAGGTTCCTCATCATCTACATCACGAACATGAAATTGCGCCACTTGGGAGCCGTCATTCTCATCGAACTCCACACTACAAGATTCTACAACGGTCCCGAAGGACTTGTCGTAGATTCTATAAGTGTGGGATTCGGCACCGTAACCAACAAAAGTACCCTCTAAAGCCTTGACTCAAATTTAGATAAATATCCTTTGATCTTATAGAAACACTTACAACCGAACACCCGGTAGTAGAAAATTGGGCTTGTTGCCGGTAAGCATTTCATATGGAGTGAACTTCTTTCCCGTGCGGAAGTAGAGCCGGTTAGATGAGTGACATGCCGTGGAGATGGCCTCGGCCCACAAGAAGGGGGTCTTGAACTCCGCCAACATAGACCTTGCCATATCCATAAGGGTCCGGTTCTTCCTCTCGGCTACACCATTTTGTTGAGGGGTATACGCAGCGGAATATTGATGATGAATTCCCTCTTCACTAAGAAACTCATTTAGGGTGTAGTTCTTGAACTCGGAGCCATTGTCACTTCTAATGGCCAATATAGGGACATTGTGTTGACGTTGAACTTCATTGGAGAAGTCGATGACGGCTTGTTGGGTCTCACTCTTCGACTTGAAGAAATAAACCCATGTAATCTTGAATAGTCATCAACAATCACCAAACAATACTTCTTCCCACCAAGACTAGGTTGAGGCACGGCACCAAAAGATCAACATGAAGAAGTTCCAATATCCTTGTTGATGAAATGATGGTCTTGCTTGGGTGGGGAGAATCATGCATCTTTCCTTCAACACAAGCCCTACAAAGACGATCTCTAGAAAAAGAAACATTCTCTTTTAGTCCAAGAATGTGGCCACCCTTGTGAAGACTTTGCAAAGTTCTCATATTGACATGGGAAAGCGGATGCCACAACCACCCCACGTCGGCCTTTCCGAATAAGCACATCGCTTGAGTTGGTTGACTCCGAAAAGTCTACCACAAACAACTCATTTTGACATACCCAACGTAAGCGACCTTTAGAGTCTTGCTCCACATGAGTACCACAATATCAAGATCAAAGTGAACGGCAAAACCCATCTTATTAACGGCACGAACGCAAAGTAAATTGTAACCAAGGGACTCAACAAGCATGACATTCACAAGGGTGATATCCCTTGCTACTACCACCTTGCCGAGACTATACCTTGCTTTAGAATCTCCATAAGTGACGGTTGATTGATTTGATTTGGTCTCAACTCCGTCATGATCTCCTTGCTTCCGGTCATATGACTTGTGCATCCACTATCAATCACCCATTTCGACCCACCGGAAGCATAGTCCTACAAGAAATCATTGCTTGGTTTTAGGTACCCATCTTGCAATGGGTCCTCTTTTGTTAGCAACAAGGGTCTTAGGAACCCAAATAGAGTAAGCAATGAAACCATCATAAGGACCAACATATTTAGCATAAACATCCCCATAATAATCAACATAAAGAATATAGTTGGGGTTAGCATGTCCCGCAAAGTCATTACGAGGAATGTTGCCCCTTGTGGCATCACCACTCGCAATGGTAGTCTTCTTTGCTTGTGCGGGCTTGGCCTTCTTCTTGTTCTTCTTCTTCTTCTTGGCAACATAACCAAGACCCTCTTTCCCAATGTGTGGCCTTTGCATTTGCAAAAGATTATCAAGAGGCTTACTTTGGGAAGTAGCGGCGTTGGCAGGTTCGACCTTCAACCTAGCATTTTCCTCAATGACATTTCCATGATCACAAGAAGTAGTAGAGGAACTAGGAACATTGGTTTTAGTTGATTGAATTTGAAGTTGTTCAAAAGACTTGGTGAGAGTAGAGTGTTCACTCTCCAAGGCCTTGTGAGCCTTGGTGAGCTTCTCTAGCTCCTCGGTTAGTCTATCATGACCAACACCAAATTCAACCTTTTCTTTCTTATAAAGTTTATATTTTGCAATTGCATGGTCATGTTCTTTAATGGTTTGAGAAAAATTGCATTTTGTGACTCATCAAGATTTTCAAGTTTCTCTTCAAGAGAAACACGAAGCTCATGCTCTTCCTCAAGAGACACGGTGAGAGCGGCAATATCATTAGCATACTCTCTTTCAAGTCTCTCCTTCTCATCAAGCTCCTCTTGAATCCGCCCATAATCGCTCATAAGAGCTTCAAAGCGTTTCTTGGCTTCACCTTGCAAGTTATGTGGGGACCCCGGACTAGCTGTCCGAAATACCCTTGTGCCTACAACATCAGCGATCCCATGATCAGTGTGTCGCTGAGCACAATCGAACTGGTATCAAAAGAACATCCATAAATACCGAATTAATATACTTACTTGATTGAAGCCGTAGGCTTCAACAGGTACTTGCAGCGGAAATCATCAAACAACGTGGAGCCCAGGTCATTTGCCATAACCCTACAGGCAGCTGACTGGGAAGCGCCCTAGTTCGCATCGACGCCATTGAAAACTTCTCCTTCAAACTGCTCCTCTTCAAACTCTGGCTAAGACAATAGCCAGGGACGAAACCAATATGAGTACATTTGATTGTACTCGCAAGCTACCCCAGCATGAACATGCACTAGTTTAATAAGACTTTTATTTTTAGAAAAACCTATCTATATCTTTGTTGAAAAAGAAAAGGATGGACTTTTGTTTAATAAAACTTTGTTTTGAAATCTCTATATCTTTGTTGAAAAAAAGATAAGAATTCTCTTTTAAAACTTCTCTCAAAATATAACTTTGTTGAAAAAGGTAAGAAGTCTCTTTTAAAACTTTTCCCAGAAATATAACTTTGTTGAAAAAGGTAAGAAGTCTCTTTTAAAACTTGTTTTCGAAATATCTACCTTTGTTGAAAAAGGTAAGAAGAATTTTAGAACTTTTTCCCAGAAAATCACCATCATGTTTATTTCTCCAAAACTCCTCCTTTTTCGACCATAGCCCTTCCTGGTCAATCATTTCCCCACAACCTCATACCAGCCCTTCGGTATAGTTGCATAAAACATTTTCCACTCCATTTTTAAAACACAAAATGACTTCTCGACTATAGCCCTTCATGGTCTTCCTCTTTTCCAGCAACGTCATACCAACCCTTCGGTATAGTTGCCTATATAAAACATCTTCATTTTCTTTTCAAATCTTAAAACTTTACAAAACTTGCACATGGTCAGAGGACAGCCTTCCAACTGTCCATTACCGAGGACTCGGCTATTCGAATAGTTTTACACTCTGCAGAGGTAGCACGCTTTTCCCACACCCATCCGGCAACTCATCGTGTCAGCCACGTCCCGCCATACAAGGTGTATGCGAAGTTGAGTCACCGACCATAGCCTGTCCTTTGCTCATGCTAGTATAGGACCCTGCCCGTATGACACTTTCCATCCACACTTTACCCAGCCCTTCAGAATCTAAGTGTGAGGACCATAGTTCTTCCCGGCGACCCAAAGGTGGCGTCTTCAATCCTCCTCCTTATTTTTCTCATTTATTTTGAGCGAGGACCCAGGTCAGGGGTAGGTCACCGAACCATCCCCTCATGGAACGAAGCCATCTCCGTTGTTGAGGCATCCCATACTAATATGAGCAAATTATATGACTACGCCCTTTCCCATATGTGGGTAAATGTGGTCGCACAGGGTATGGTTGGTCGTCATAGTACAAAGACACAATGTGCATTTTTCATAAACATCACCATACTCCATTTCTTCACTTCCACACCGACATCTCGGCATTCCATATCCATAAAAGTATTTTCAAAAGAGTTTTGAGTAAACAATATTTTTCCCATCCTATAGTTTGAAAAAGAATTTCCATCTAATATCTCCATATAGGGTGTCAAAATAATAAACTTATATTTAAAAAAAAAGGTTTTCAAAATCACCACTTTAGTGGCAAACACCACATAAATCACTTATGCTCTTTATAAGTAAAACATGTGAACCAAAATAGATGTATATAGATGCAAGCTCAGAGAAGTAGCTTGCCTGATTTCAGCATAATGTTCCTGGGCTTCTTCTCACTGATCAAAGAAATAAAATCCGACGTTTCATCAATAAATCCTCTCCAAGACCACTCCGGTAGCGTTAATATCTAGCGTCGCAAACAGGAAAATAACACTCAATACACCAAACAAAACCACAAATGATACACAAACAAGTAACAACCACAAGCATAAGACTAACCATTCAAGTATCAAATTAAAAGCTACACTCACAAGGACATTACACTAATCAGTAGTATAACACCATACATGTGCTAGGGCATAGATCATAAACTATCGTAGGCAAAGATGAATAACATGCACCTTTGTTTAACAGGAAATACTTCAGACAAAAGTTAGGTCATTAAATATTATCTGTAGGTTAAAACTCTTTACCATGCTAGGTGTTGATATAAAGCAACAACAAGCAACAAGCATGGTGCAAGATTAGTATCTAACAAACATGCTTGACAACTCATAACACTATTTATTTTATTACAAACATGGTTAAGGTAGTGGTTAGGCATCTTTTAGGGATTACTTTCAACTTGCAAGGCTAAGAATTATTAACAAACGTAATCAACCAGTAGCTTAGAACTTTAGTTGAAAGTGTTTATTCATCTTATAAAAATTATCAAACAACCCAAGCATCATTAAACAATGGTTAAAGTTTTCAAACATCACTTAACAACACATGCTTAGCTCTAAACAAGTTTAATTCTAACCACTAACATTACTAACATATTATAACATGCTAAACAATAATAACATGCAAGCAATAGTACCAAAACAATCATTAACAAGCATAAAACACAATTTTGTAAACAAGGCATTTAGATTCTTTTCTTTTAAATAGAGGCAGAAACATCACTTTTACTAAATAACACCTAGAGAGTTTTGTTGCCAAACAATCATGCCAAGCTAGATTTGGGCTTTCTGATACCATTAGAAACTATCACAATTGGATTTGCTCCAAAAATCATCTCACAAAAATCTACAAAAATCACCAAAGTGCTCTCTGGTGGTTTAAGTAAAAAGAATAGAACTTTTGTTTTAAACTTCATTTGCATACGACCAACACAACAAGGAAGATAACAACTCAGGCTATCCACAGAATTTTAGTTTGCAATTTTTGGGGTTATAAAACTCTAGATATTAAATATTTAGTGGAAAAGATACTTTTACAAGATTTAATCTAGAAAACAGTTAAAAAATTATTTTTGCGTGTAACCAGTTCTTCACGTTTAAGAAAACACATAGGAACCCACAAAATTTTAGTCAATTACTTTTCATGTTCGAGGATTAAATGGTGGATTTAAACCTAGAGCAGATCTAACAGAGAAGACTAAACAGGAAATTAGTTGACCAAAAAAAAAGGGCCAGATCTGGAGTTGGGCCAAGCCAACAGTGCTGGGCCGGCCTGCTGCTCATCTTCTTCACAGAGAGGCAACAAACGCAGCAGAAACTCCAGCAATGGAGTCGTGCTTGCGTGGCTCACCTATGGCTCGCGCAGGTCGATGGAGAGGATAGATATGAGGTGAGGCGAGCTTGGGGAAGTCGAGGAAGGGCTCGGTTCGCGTCGGCGTGCCCTGGAACGGCGGCGAGGTCGACGGCGTCCGCGTCGGCACGGACAAGCCGTGGTGGCTTCGGTGCACCTAAAAATAAACAGAGATGTCTATGAGATAGACCTCGAGAAGGGGTAGATGATGGAGCACTAGTACAGAACGACACATCGGATACCCCTCTATGGAAACGGCAGGTGTTAGGCGACGGAGAATCACGCTTTCCGCGCGGCCGGTGCGTACAAACCTGACCAGGCCCGCCTACATTGCCAACGGACCCTTTCCAATCTCCGTCACCTATTATATTGGCAATGGTTAATAAAATTGTCCGTTTCCAATATTTGCCTCTATGGTAACGGATAGAATTTTCCAACCGTTGAAAATGTTGATACGTGGAGGCTAGCGAATGGGCAGATGGGGAGTGGGCGGAGCAGCCCGCGAGTATAAATGGCGAGAGGTACCAGCAGCGGTCTCTTTGAAGCCCCAGTCCATCGCCTATAGTTATTCAAACTTCGCCAGATCCCCTCCGTCCAAATCCATGGCGAGAGGTACCAGCAGCGGTCGCGGCCGTGGACGAGGGCGAGGCCGTGGTAGGGGGCGCAGCGGCAATGCCATGCCGTCGGTGTCGCCCTCACCTCCCTCTGAAGACATGTCCCCGGAGAGAGGTACCATCAGCGGGCGCGGCCGTGGACGAGGGCGCGGCCGTGGTAGGGGGCGCAGCCGCAATGCCACGCCGTCGGTGTCGCCCTCACCGTCCTCTGAAGACATGTCCCCGGAGCTGCGCGGCTTCGAGTTCTTGGTTATCCTGTACAAGGGTATCGAGAGCCGCCTGAGGCTCCCGAGGGCGTTTGCAGAGAAGCTCCAAGGCATGGTGGCAGCTACCATGCATCTGAAGATGGAGGACTGCGAGAACGGCAGCTGGGCGGTGAAGACGGCCGTGAGTGCCGGGGGAATTTGTACCTGTTAGTAAGTTTACTCTCTCGCTGTGTAAAATCAATGGAAACGGTTATATAAAATGTCCGTTGCTAATGTGGCGCATATATACTGCCGGCTCGGTCTCATTATCACTCTCTCACTTGTCTCTCTTCCAACCCTAGCCGCCGCACACTGTGGCTTTCAACTCTCCTCACTCTCTCTAATGGCTTCCTCTGTCGGCGCTTCTAGATCCGGCCATCGAGCCGCGGCAGCACCGTTCTAGCGGCAGCCCTTCGTGAGGGGAAGGTCGATCTGGAGGCGGCCATGCGTCCGCTAATGATGCGGCAGCGCCACCATCTGACGCCCTCCTCCTCCGATGATGCCCGGCTTCTTCTGAGCCAGGCCGATGTGGAGGTGGTCATTCATGAGGTGGTGGTGCAGCACCTCCGTGGATCTACCAGCAGAAACCCATCTGGAGGAGGAAGTGGCCGATCTGGAGGTGGTGGAGGATCTGTAGGTGGTGTCTGATCTGGAGAAGAAGGAGGAGGTGGATGTCGACGAAGGAGAAGGAGGAGGAGGTGATTGCGTCGCAGCGCGCTGGTAGCATCTCAGCGCATCTGGCAGAGGCCTGCACCTCCTCTCCCGCCGGGTGAAAGGTATAAATCTTTCTGTGACCGGCTGTGATGCCGATGAACTAGGTTCTACGTATGAGCATTTCATCACATAAACAAATTCCTAGCGCAAATTCACACATACATGTTCTGATAATTACAAACACTTATTGTTAAAGCACCAACTGTACAAACTAGTTAAACACCCACATCCAAAGCCTATTGCAATTCACCTAGGGCAGAGCATTTCCTGCCATGTTGGACGTAGCCTGTCCTTCAAGGTTAGGATCTTGCGATACAACTCGTAGGTCACGTACCCATCTATTGCTGCGTAGTCGAGGTTAACTTTGTGCAGCGGCATCCACTCCCAAAAATCGTGCTGGTTGGATGGGAACTCCTTCTTCATGTTGGCGTATGATTTGTCGATGAGGTCTGGCGCTAGATCACCTATTCCGTCCCTCTCGTTTCCACCCTTGATTTTGTATACGAGTTGGATGTCCACGTAGTACTCCGGTGGAATGTGGAAGCCGGCAGAAGAAAGCACCTTGCTGTCGTTGGTGATGTCCACGCTTGCGAAGGTGATATTCTTGCGTTCAAAGAATTTGCCCAACTCTGGACAATTCTTCTTGGACTTGCACCAGTGGAACACGAGGACATGCTGGCGCATGGCGAGTTGCAGGACAGACATGTGCCGACGATTACGGGTGTACTCGATGTCAAGGCCGATGAACCGATGCTTCTCCTATGCTAGCCATTCCTCGTACTTGTCAGGATTCGCTCCACGGTATGCTCCTCGTTCGTGTACACCACCTCCAGAACGGTGCCGTGGGTACGGACGGTAGTTGTCTCTGTTATTCTGTTGCGGTCGTCCATGGCGGGTGGGGGATTGGGGTGGAACGAGGAAGAAGAGAAGGAAGGAATGTGAACTGTCTGCCACCAAACAGAGCAGTTCCTGGATATTTGCCATCGATCTTAGCATCTCGAAAATGGAAACCGAACAAAGCAGTTGCTGTAAAATAGCCACTGATTTTTTTAATATCCAGATGTATTTTGTACATTTCGCTAATAGTTTTTTTTCTTTCACGCAGGAGTTTATTTCGGCAACACTGCATAAAAGTACCAATGTATCATTCCGAGAACCAGAAACCTTAAGGCAAGGAAATTTCGTGGATACTGGTCATGGAGTGGGTACAACGACGACCGAGAGCTCATAGAAGGTGAGCTCCAAGTCAAAGATGGAACGCTGGCTTAATTAAGCCAGCCTTCCATCTTGTTAGGTTAGTTGCTTATAGGTTTAGAGTTCATGATTGTAGTCAAAGTGTAATAGGTGATATTACATTATGCCAATGTGTGATAGATATGATTGTAGTCAAATTGTAAAAAACGGTGATATTATTCTATACCAATGTAATGATGGCATTTGTTCTATGTTATGAATTGAATAACGTTTTAGTGCATTGTGCAATCAGCCTTTCATGTATTATGGCATATAACCGAAATATGAGAAATGCTCAGTGCAAACGGGTGGATGGCAAACTCCGTATCTGATGAAGGAAAACTAAGGAAACGGAGGTTGCGCACAACCGTTGCCAAATGGAGACCTCATCGGAAACGGTTTTTGGCCTCCGTTACCGATGAAGGCCTTCACATCAGTGACAGAGGCGGGGACACGGACCCTTTCTCCGTTGCCGAAGGGGTTTTTGGCCCGTTTCTGATGTGTCGTTCTGTACTAGTGGAGGAAGAATGGAGAGCAGAGATGGTCTGGAACGACGGCAACATCCATCGCATGCTTCGCGTCCGAGAGGAGCTGGATGCATGATTGAGGATGATAGGGAGCGGGAGCATGCTCTAGCTCGCTCGGGGTGGGAGAGGTGGAAGAGAGGGAGCGGAATGACGAGGTCAGAGCACGGAGAAGGACCGTGGCCTTTATCCACAAGGGTGTCGGTCCTTGTGCACTCTGTGCATGGAAGCGAGCAAGGAGGGCACAGGAGGGGGATGGGCTGCGTTGGGATGTGTCGTGGGGTCACAGAGGGTCAGAGAGTGCACTAGGGCAAGGAAATGGAGCGAGGCGTGGGCGAGAAGACTCATGGCCGAGAGGTGACCTCGGCGTGCCCGCAGGTGTTCGATGGCGATCGTCGTCGTCGTGGGCCAGGGTAAGTGACGATGTCGTGTCTGCGGGGTCACGGGGAGGCTTGTGAGAGGATAGGGCGAGTCGCACGTGCTGGGGTGTCGATTGGTGGGGATCGGCGTCGGCGTCCATCGCCATGGCGCGCGGCCAGTGGACGAGCTCGATCTGGAGCAGGTGAGGTGCATTTCGGCGCGTGGCCTAAATCCTTCGGCAGAGGAGGAACAGAGGAGCACTGTGGCGCGGTCAAGGGCTGAGGCATGGTCTCCTTCTTCCTTGCTCACTTGCGTACGGGAGAGAGGGAAGAGGGGTGATGTTCAGTTGTGTCCAGGCCACTGTGGCAACGGCAGAGATGATGTCCAAGGCGTGGAAGAGAAGGGAGAGAGAAGAGAGTGCTCAAATTTTTACAGTTTTACCACAAGTTTGCTGAAGTTTTGGAAAACTGAGTTTTCTGCCCACCAGGTGTTCGACAGAATGCCTGGCCGAAAATTTAAATTTAAACTTTGTGATTTTTTATCATATTTGGCTTGATAAGAGTGTAAGGAGGTTTGTGGATTTTCCTGGATTTTTGGTGTAAGAGGAAAATAGGGTTTCCTTAATTTCCAAGATTTAAAGAGAAGAAAAAGAATTAATATTTCCAAAATGGGTGTAGTTGTAAAATAATCTTTTTAGAGGGAGATGGGGACAAGGATGGATGGTGTGGTGGTGGATAGGTCAGGATTTCGAATAATCACAGAGGTGACAAAATGATTATTAATTATTGGAGCAGATGGTCACTGGTTGGATTAGCTCCCAAAACCGTCATGAATAATTAAGCAAACAATTTAAAATCCTTTAAATTTTGATTTGATATAGAAGATGAGATGGATTAGATGAGATATACAAGGATGCATTTCCAAAATGTTCAAGATTTAATCAAATGGTAAAGGTCTAGAAATGCTATCTATTAAGATGAGTGAAGATAGGTCAACTTTGAATTTGAGAAGGTTTTACAGAATTTTAACACCAAGACTGAATTATCATTTTAATATTAGAGCACACACAATCCACACAAGAAATCATAAGTCAAGACGAGCAAGACACAAACACAAAAGGGGTCAACAACAGAATCGAGACCACACAAGACAAACCACGATCAAAGCATGCAACCAAAGGGACACAAGGAGCTACCCAGGTTCAGGCCGCCCGGAGGCTAAAAGCCCTACTCCTGCATGTCTGGGTTGATGAGTTCTTCATAGTGTGGCTTACAATGGAACCTCCCGGACAGGGTACCCGGAAGGGTTTTGGCTCGAGGTAGAAGAAGGACAGATCCTGACCCGATGGAGATCACCTTCCTCTCTACCTCCGCAGCCCTAGTCTAGTCTTGCTCTGGTTCTAGCTTGTGTTCGTCCTTGGTTAGACCTCTTCTATCTTGTCCTCCCTCCTCCCGTGCCTTGGTCCTCCTTTTATAGGCTAAGGGGTTGCCACAGGGTCACGTCAGGGGCATGAGGGACCTTCGGGGTGAAGGACCCTCCTCATCCAGCTTAGGGGGAGACGTGGCCTCTCCTCAGCCTAGCGTCTCCTTTGGGTTAGGTGGGAGCGTCCACTTGGGGGTGGACAGGAGCTGACACCACAACAGGACGTGCTTCCCGCCCGCACTGTCTTCGCCTTGCTTCCCAAGTCTTCTGTGGTGAGGTGGAGTGCTTATCCACATGAACGTAGGAAGTACCCGAGAGGGAGCCTGGCCTCCTGCCGGGAACTCGGGCTCTCGGGTCCTTCCTGGCCTTCTTGCTTGATTCAGGGACCCGGAAGGTCCCCAGGATCGGAGCCCTTAGTCGTCGTAGGCCATGCGTGTCTTGACGGTGGACCCGCCAGCTTGACTTGAGTCTTGGTCTTGTCCATCTTCATCTTGGGCCCACATGGGGTGGACCCACTTTGGCAGTACTAGGGGAACCCCATGTTCCACTGTTGCGACACATTCCCTACTCTACGACTTCAGAAATGATGTCATTATAATGTCCAGCTTGTTAACTGCCATGTTATTTTATTCATGATTTTAAGTCACCAAACATATACTTATAAACTTCACAAGTGATTCCAGTATCTGTCCTAAGCTACAGTTTTCAATTGGCTATCCTATACTTCACGTTTAGAGTCGTCATACACTCATACTGTTGCGATTATAGTTTTGTGTGCTATTTTGCTCTTACAAATCTGCAACACAGATCACACTGTTATAACCTTTGAAATACATGTCCCTTCCGTATTCGCTCTATACGCAATCTATTTATTATGTTGAAACCATGCAGAGGAAGAACAACCGGCTTTCCACATATAATTAATAGCGGGTAACTATGGACATCTTCATCGAATTGAAAGACAACAGCGAGCCATTAAAAAGAGCACTGTAAGTCCCATGTTTTATCCCAATGTGCCTTGCTATACATGTCACATGATGATTGAATAGCTTGTTTTATACTCAAATGATCAGGCTAGTTTATAAACGGGGACACGTTTAATACTACCTCCCTGCCTAATTATAAGCCTTGTTATCCTTTTCTTCATTAGTACATATTTAGACGTATCTAGACATATTTTAGTGTGCATGTTCACTCATTTCACTCCGTCTGTAGTCCACCTTGAGATATATCTAGAAGTTCTTAAATTATGGAACTGAGAGAATAGCTCATTTCATTATGTAGCTAGTCTGTATTATGCAAAAAATGATAGAGTTGCTTTACACAAATGATCTTTCCTTTATTATAGTTGCCCACTGATTAAAACGGTGAAAACATCTCGCTGTTGATATGAAGCACATTGTGTTTGATTATGTCTTTGATCATATGATATGGCTAGTCTATAGACGGTAGAAAATGTTTGATTGCTTATTACAATGTATTCTTTGTCTATCTTAGGCACACACTTGTTTAATTGCAGGCAGGTCCTACGTTTCTTACGAGTTGGTAGCCACATGCTACTGTGTTAATATGATTATAAGGAGCAGTAAGATGCTCTGGTGGATTTTGAACTTCTTATGTCTTTGTTTCAAACCCGAAGATCATGTCGGACCCTCGCACTTTTGCTCCGTCCACAACGCCTATCAAGACGCCCATTGTGCAAGTTCTCGCAAACCTGGATCAATAAAAGAAACCTGGATGAATTGACAACTCTGCTCACCTGTTGAGTGAAGCTCGCCGATACGAGTAGAATCCTTGATTTAGATACTATTCAATTTGTTGAGGGTTATGTAATATTTTTTGAAGATTTTCCAGCTGATGTGGTATTTAGTTACTAATGGAAGTTCCATGCTGATTCACTCTGGCCGTGATGTATGAGTCTGGTAGTATCAGGCATTTTCTCTAGGACGGTATTAGACTTAATTATTAGTCCGTGAAAACGTAATCAGCGGGTTAGCTAAATTGGAGGCAGGCCCACTAAACGTTAACGGGCCAGCTTTATAAACTTCATGGACCTGGCCCACCACAGTTAATGGGCCAGTGTATTAATCTTAATGGGTCGGTCCGCTTAACCAAACCTAGGTGCTACAGTAACCAAAATGGGCTAGCCCGCTTAAGCAAGGCAGGCCGACCTGCAAAGCCTAGCGGGCCGGCCCATCCAAAATTGGCAGGCCGGCCCACCAAGATAAAAGGCCGACCCACGAACACTGGCAGGCCAACCCAGCTGTGGCTAGCTGGCCGGTCCACCAAGATAAAAAAGGTCGGCCCATGAACACTAGCAGGCCGGCCCAGCTGTGGCAAGCAGGCCAACCCACGAACACTAGCAGGCCGGCCCAACTGCGGCAAGGCAAGGCCGGCCCAACTACACCAGCAGGCCGGCCACCGAATGGTAGCAGGCCGGTCCATCTTGGCGCGGTGGGCCGGCCCACGAGACGTAGCAGGCCGGCCCACAGAACGTATCAGCCCAGCCCAGCTAATTGCAGCGAACCAGCCCACTAAATTATTAGGCCGGCCCACCTAAGCTTACCAGCCGGCCCACTTAAGTGGTGGGCCCGCCCATCTAATCGTAACAAATCAGCCCACCTAGTTAGCGGGCTGGCCCATCTAACCTTAACGGCCGGCCCATCTAACAGTAGCAGGCCTCAGGTGGGTTTGGCATCTACCACGGTTTCCACGTCGTGGTAGAAGAGATAACGTCGTTTGCCACGTGTCCATTATGTTCTTTTACCATGGCAACCTGTTCGTGGTTGATGACGAAACCATCTACCACGAAATCCCGCCGCCGTGGTTAATAAATCAGCCACGCTTTATCTACCACGACCCCCCCCCCCCCCCCCCCCCCCCCCGTGTTGCTAAAAACCTTTAGCCACGAAAACGGCCTTTCTACCACGAACTGACCCATGGTAAAAGGCCGAATTACTTCTAGTGGGTGCAGTTTGATTTGATTTGTCATGCCACGGGGAGGATGAGGCTTTTGACGCTGCAATCTGCACATGTCTTTGTATATCGTTAAGTGCAATAGCTTTGTAATTGTAGGTGCCCTGCTGAGAAGCATTGCATCCTTGTTATACATGAGAATAAGCCCTGTCAAGCACTTTTCCATGTGGCTTTGAGAGGTAATATTCTCCTACAGCAAGATCCCCTCTTGTGGTAATGTATTTTTCATTCTTTTACGGTACAATCAGTGCAGGCAAGAAAACACTTACACGTCCTCGCGGTATATGCACCTGGATGCTTTGGAGAAGCTCGGTGAGCTACTGGTGGTTGTTCTCTTATGCCAGACTTATCCACAAGTCATACAAAACTCTGTGAGTGGGAAATCACATAAATAAAGGTAACAATGGTATAGATAATCTTGCATACAGTGCTATAGTCAGTTATTTTGGAATAAAGCTCAGGGAATTATTTTTACCAGAATGTAGAGCTTTGTCATTTAAGAGTGAAGGGCATGCAACATTTTAACTGGCACAATTGTTAAACATGTTCAGTATACAATTGGAATTTTTCTGTATATGCAGCTTTACACGGTAATATTTAACCTGTGTTCTTGTTTTGTTCCTAATAATGTGTAAAGTTCTTTCTGAGCAGCTAGAGCAGATAAGATATTCTTACTCTAAGCTAACATAATCTGTCGGGCTGTGCCCTGTTAACAATTAACACAAGATGTGAAGTATTCAACAAAAACTAGAGATACAAAGACATAATAGTGGTTGTAAATAGTACAAAGGTATTCTTATGATTTCCATCTATAATTGCTAACAGGCAGGCCCATAATCAGGCCAACGAAAGTTTAATATCTCTTTTACAAGAATTTGTTGATTTTTGTTTTTTCCTGAAAGTTGATGCTTTGAGTCCACTGATGATCCAGTAAAGAGCAACCTTGGCACGCATGAGCTTAAATCTACTCTAGATATTGTGCAGATTATGATGACAACAAGAGCAGCAGAAGAGTTATGATGGTACATCAAAAAACAAACTCCTCTTCTGGTGTATGTTGTACTAGAAAAGAGAATAGATTCACAACGTTGGGAGGTAATATTCTCCTACTGCAACATCCTCTCATATTACTCCCTCCGTTCGGAAATAGATGTCTTAACTATCTAAAAATTTGGATGTATCAAGACATGTTTTAGTGTGTACATACATACAAATTCTGAGATAGCTAAGACATCTATTTCCGAACGGAGGGAGTACATGCTAAGCTGCACTTTTGTTCCTCCTTATCTTGCGAGAGTAATGGATTTGTCATTCTTTTATGGTACGGTCCAGTGCAGGCAAGCCAAAAGAAGATTTGATTACTTGGTTGATGCCGAGAGACAGAGTTGGGGATTGGATGCACTTCTTAATTTTCATCGTATGTTATATGCTGAGCAGAATTTCCTAGCAATATTTAATTCATTAGAAAACACTTTTCACTTCATTGTAACTTTTACTTGTGAATAAAATTGATGCAGAGATTTAAGTCTTAAGAATCGTGCGTTGCACGTGCATGTATACTAGTCTCGAAAAGACGGAGAACTTTGATGTTTTCTGTTTTTTCATATGAGCCCATCTTGATAACTCCAGTCGAGGTTCCAAAATCGAGGTTTTTTTTTTGTTTAAACTTATTTTCACCATTAAGGTTCCAAAAAGCTCCAAAAGAAGTGGCCCTCAGCCTTCCTGCAATCAAGTCGCAAAGATCAAAAGGTGTCGAAACTACATCTGCACAGGCAGAGCGACCTACAATGGATTCAATCGGTCATGGTAATAGGAACCCAAGCATGGTTACCTCAGCGCTTCCTTAATCTCTTCGTTGTCAGGATTGAGCTCCAACGCCTCTCGGAATGCACCAGCGGCGTCCTCGTAGGCCTGCGCACAACGAGACAATATCAGTACCATGAATGAGAGGGAGGCATATACAAGTGGAGAGTCTGGGTTCGACTGCGAGGGGAGGGCTGCACCTTCATGAAACTGAGGGCAGCACCTTCACGGTACCAGGCCTTGCACCAACGGGGCCGCATCATTCTGCACTTGCGCGCGTCTTCCAGAGCTAGATCCCCATGTCTCATGCGCAGCCAGCAGATGCTCCGGTTGGCATACATGGCGGCATCAGATGGGTCTATGTCAAGTACCTGCGTTTAGTGGTGGCGCCAGGTTCTAGTCGGTAGGTATTTATTGTAATTATTTTTTTGATCTCAATCCAACATATGAACCAAAAAAATCGTTGTCAATGCAAATATATGAACAAACAAAAACTTGCTCTCATATCGACAATCTACATAAAAAAACAAGGGGAAATTAATAAATTGCATCTAGAAATTAAATCTAGTACTGCGTTTACAATGAGCAAACGTGCGCTCAGTTTAGCTCAACAGTTGGTGAATGGATCTACTACCTTTTTATCAATTTATTTTTTCTCCTCAAAATGGAGGCTTATTCCCCGGCCTATCAAGATATAAGTTGTTGTCCGACTTAAACAAATAAAGGGAGAGAACTAGGCGTCCCCCGGGGGATCTGGGGGAAAAATCCCCCGGGTCCTCCTGCTGACACCTGTCCCTGTCTGATCCCAAATCCCACTAAAATCCCGCTTTTGCTACGGTGTAGCAAATAATCGCCCGCTTTTGCTCCTATGTAGCAAAAAACGGTTCGCTTAGAAATACAGAAAAATAAAAGACTGACTTCGCCGGAGACCTCACCGGACACCTCGCCGGAGATTTTGTAGCAACAAAAGTTGCTATTGTAGCAAAATAGTCCCGCTTTTGCTGCATTGTAGCAAAAAACGGTTCGTACACAGAACATGAAAGGAAAATTCTGGCCTCGCCGGAGACCTCACCGGATACCTCGCCGGACACGTGGTAGCAAAAAGTTTATGCTATTGTAGCAACAAAAAAGTTCGATTGTAGCAAAAATCAACTTCGCCGGAGATATCGCCGGAGACTCTCGCCGGAGACATCGCCGGAGACCTCGCCGGAGATATAGTAGCAAATTTTTTGATCTATTGTAGCAAAACCAGATAACAATAGTAGCAAAAAATTTTATCTATTGTAGCAAAATCAACTTCGCCGGAGAAATCGCCGGAGACTCTCGCCGGAGACATCGCCGGAGACCTCGCCGGAGATATATAGTAGCAAATTTTTTGATCTATTGTAGCAAAACCAGATAACAATAATAGCAAAAATAAAGTTATATTGCTACATGTAGCAAAAAATGAGACTTTTTTTTTTGCTACCGTAGCAAAAACGGGCTCTCGGGAATATTTTTTGGACCGAAAAGTTTTTGCTACATATAGCAAAAATCGGGATATTTTTTTGCTACCGTAGCAAAAGCGGGATTGTGGACAGAAAAGAGGGGACACGTGGTTGGTGGGGGACCCGGAGGATGGGAAGCTCGGATCCCCCGGATGACTACTATACTTTTCCCAAATAAAGGGCATCTCAAGATGAAGTGCTAAACTCTTAAGTGTCGTTGTATGAGAGAAAAAAACACTCTAAAATCTAATGCTGAGAGCATCTCCACCGGCACCATCCAAAGCATCCCCAAATACGCATGGGGCCAGACAGCAAAATCTGCCGCACTGGCACCACCCAACGGTCCGGCCCGACCCAATTTATGTCCGACACCCCTGAGCAGGCCCGTAAGTTTGGACCCTCTCGGGGTGCCGGACAGTGACCGGAGAGGCCCTTTGACAGGCAGAGCCCACCTGCCATAGACCCATAATGGGCAGGTTTTATTCATTTGAACCGCCCACCCCGCCCTCCAGTTTCGCTGGTCGGCGTTTCGCGACACCGCTGCCGCGCGTTACTGTCGACATTTCCCAACCCCTCCGCCCCTTGCCGCCGCCACCCGCTGCCCTTTGAGTCACTGTCGGCCGTCGTCACAACGAGTCGACTCTCAGCGGCGCCACAGCTCTACCTGCCAGTGCCACTCCCTCTCACACGCCCGCAAGGTGTTCAACTCTTTGCCAAAGTATTTCACTTTGTCCATTTCTTTGTAACTCGATTATTCATTGACTATTGTTAATAGGCAATGGATAGCGACAGTGAAATAATATTTTTCCAAATGATGGAAGAAGACTCTTTTTTATGATGATGATGATGATGATGATGATGATGATGCGGTGATGCGGTGATGCGGTGATGATGATCAGCTTGTTCTCACCTTTCTTCAGGCGGCACAGTCTGTGGTGGAGGCCAAGCCCAAATGCAGCGGGTCAGCCAAAGAGGGGAGGGCCAAAAAGAATTGTAACAGAACAACTGGCCATGTGCTACTTTACAATGACTACTTTGCGTTCAACCCGGTAAACAATGCATATGACTTTTTTCGGTGCTTTAGAATGAATCAGAGGGTGTTCATGAAAATTATGCATGGTGTTCAAAACTACGATGACTTCTTCGAGCTGAAGAAAGATTACATTGGTCTTCTTGGGTTCTCATCCATTCAGAAATGCACTGCTGCTATACGGTGTCTTGCTTATGGATGTTCGGCAGATTCTTTTGACGATTACCTTCGTATGTTCAAATCCACAGTCGTTGAAGCCACCTACAGATTTGGAAAGCGTTGAATGTAGTGTTCGGAGAGAGGTATCTGGGAGAACCAAACGCAGAAGACACGACTCGGCTCATGGCACAAGGTGAAGCAAGAGGATTTCCTAGGATGATTGCGAGCATCAATTGCATGCACTGGAGATGGAAGAATTGCCCATTATCTTGGCAGGGGATGTACAAGGGAGGACATGTTGGAGCGTGCATTGTTGTGCTCGAGGCTGTGGCTGATTATGACACATGGATTTGGCACGCATTTTCAGCAAGGCCGGTTCTCACAATGACATCAACGTGTTGCAACACTCTCTGATGTTTGCAAGACTTGTCGTCGGCCAAGCTCCTGAGTGTAAGTATGTGATCAACGACGTGAGTATGACAAGGGATACTACCTAGCAGATATCCTCGTCGGTCGACATTTGTCAAGACCATCCGCAACCCTGTTGGTGAGTCAAACGGGGAAGCAAGAGTGTTTGCAAAGGTGTGGACCAAGCATTTGGTGTGCTTCAAGCCCGGTTTAAAATTGTCATGTACCCTTGTCTATCTTGGTCTCTAAATAAGATGTGGGAGATCATGAACGCTTGTGTCATCATGCACGACATGATCATCGAGAGCGAGCGTGATGCCAACTTGGTCATGGATGAGCCGTATGAATTCCAGGAACCCTTGCCGAGGCACATCCGGGCCGCCGTCCCAGTTTACTGAATTACTCGCTACTCATCACGAGATTCGAGATGAAACAACTCATGATCAACTACAGAGTGATCTAGTTGCACACTTGTGGGTATGCCGAGCACACCAGCATGTCGCACCCCAGCCTACTGCTTCATGAAGAACTTTATTTTTAATAGAATTTGAATTTGAATGGTTGTAATAACTTTATTTTTCCTATGTTCAAACTATTATTGGACTATGCATTCATTTTTCTATGATTTAGATAGAAATTCATTCATATTAAGAAAAAAGGACAGGGGTGCCGTTTAGAGGGTGCTGGTGGGGAGGCGATCGACTTGGAAATGGCCGGACAAGTGTCCGGTACCACCCAAAACGGACCAAATTTAGGTGGTGCCGGTGGAGATGCCCTAAGGCAGGAATTGATCTACGAATATTAAGTTCATCATAAACCATCAAATACCACATTTTGAATCATGAGCCTAATGTTCTAGAATTAATTGTTGTGTGATCTTTGCAATTGTTCCAAACAAATACTCCCTCCGTCCCAAAATAAGTGTTTTAAATTTACCAAATATGAATGTATCTATATTTCAAATTTAAGACACTTATTTTGAGACCGAGGGAGTACTAGATAGCTCATGCACTTACCTTTCCATAGAAGGACATTGCTATAAGGTAGTCCTTCTTTGCAAATGCATTATTTCCTTGTGACTTCCAACAAGCAATTCTTTCTTCCAGTACAGAAGCTTCGGCCTGAATACGATAGCTTGTTCATTTACAGGTGTACCGAATGACAGTTGGACAGTACAGTAAGAATTTAAATTTAAATTAAAACAATGTGCTGCTTGGTTCATAATCTTGTTAGCTTTGCAAACTTGGCTGGGGGCAGTACCACACAAACATCACGACTGAAACCGGTCAGAAACTCTCCTAGTGAACAAAAGATCAACTCAAATTTGAATACAAACTCTATTTAGGTATAAGAATAACATCTCCCATACCAATACATAAAGGGTGCAGGTACAAATAATTTATTAAGAATGTACAGGCTTGAAGATAGAACAGGGTGGAGTTAATCGCATAAAACTACCACAGTCGTGGCGAATTTCCCGTTTCATACCACTTTTCTTTCATGATGTAAATCTACCGGTTCCGTCCGAGATTTTCTCAAATCCCTCTAAACGCCACCTCAGAGCGAATTGACAGACCAATTAAGAAAACTGACGGTGGGTCCCACTTGTCAGGCCAACTAATAAAATAAAAATGTCAAAACAAGAATTGACCGGTCGTCTTCTTCCTTCCCGAGACCACCACGTGAGACCAGGAGACCATGAGAGATAGACCCTGCCCGTTGCCGCCCTCGGGGATGGAATTGGTGTCCCAGACTCCCGATCGTCGTCTTCTCCATACCTCGACGAAAGCGACGTGCGGGGCTCCACTACCTCGCCCCGACCTCTAGGGCGCAGCTGCATGCGACGGGGACCCCTCCTCAGCGGCGAGCCAGGCGAACGCTAGGAAGGCCGGCCGCGCCGTCATGAACGCGCTCACACTCATCGCCGTCGGGTTCACCATCGGGTTCGTGCTGCGCCGTGGAGAGGCACGGCGAGAGCTGCGTGCAATCGGATGCGGAATCAGCGGTGGCGAGAGAGGAACGTGTGGTCGCCGCCCTCCGCGCGCAACCACCGGGCAGAGGCAGAGAAGATGCTGCTCATCCATGACGAAGGCACCATCTCCACTGCCTGCATGCGCCGCCACCGTATTTCCCTACCGCCGCCGAATCTCACGGGCCAGGAGTTGGAGGTCGAGGGGCCCAGCAAGCGCGTGTCCTCCACCTTGCCAGCGAGCGCCACGCTAGCGAGCCGCACCATCCATGGCTGGTCACCGAGCTGGAGCGCGCCGCCGTGGACAGTGCAACCATGAGGGCGGAGAAATCCATTCTCGCCGTTGCGCGTTGCCCACCCAACCGCCGCCTTGAACAGCGTAACATCACTGCTCGTGCAGGGTGCCATCGGCCATCCTCTTGCGTGGCTACGGTTGTACCCTACCTCCATGCGGCCTGCTCGTCGTCCACACTCGCCGTTGCAGTGGTCAACGGGTGTGAGTGAGAGGGGAAAAGGGGGAGGATGGAGACGAGTAGACGAGCCCTTTTTTCCAGTTTTAATCATTTTGTTTTTAATTGGCCTGACAAGTGGAACCCACTGTTAATTTTCGTGTCACTTCGCCCTATGGTGGAGTTTAGAGTGATTTGAGAAAACCTCGGTCGGAGCAGGATTTACAACCGCGAAATAAAAAGTTGTATGGAATGGTAAATTTTGCCACAATTGTGGTAGTTTCATGCGATTAACTCAACAGGGTTCCTACAGTTCCTCAAATATTATCATGCATAAGACTGGCCCTATGTCTTCTAAAAACGTCAAAGTGACAACAATGGAAGGACCAACGAGATCGATGCATGTAAACAGAGTCAGTAAGTATGCAGACTGCATGTTGGAACTTTGGAATTTGGTAAGGCGAATACATCAAAAGTTATCCACAAGAGCACAACGAATTATTGTGGTCTAAGTAGAAAATACGAAACAATCGCACATTATGCTTCATTAGTATAAGCTGGAATCAAATGGTAAAAAATTATGAACAAACCTGAACAAGATTGATATGCGGAGGATTCACGGTTCTAATTATCCCATCAACGTTCCAATCTGGCAGAGATGGAATTGGTTTTGTCCTAGAAAATAGAACTTCAACAAGGTCACGTCGACCATGAAATGCTGCTACCTCGACTGGAATTGCACCATGCTTCATAAAAAACAACATAAGATACCATATAATCCAGCACGAAAATGACAAAAGCCATCAATGCCATTAGAATTTTTTTTGTCAAAAAAACTTTGCGAGAAAATGAGATAATCCTGAATTCATCGCAATGGCAGTAACAGATTAGACACTTTTCAATGAACAGAAAAAAGTTTACAAGAAAGCTATACATAGTACTACCTCTTGATTCATAGTACATGGACTAAGAGGAACACTAAAACATAAATATGGAATTACAGTGACCAACTAGCTAGTATCATGATGCTGAGATGAGATATGTAAGACCTATTGTACCACTTAGCACTAGAGCTGCAATCTTGGGGTGTCTTCCTAAGTGCAATCTGAATTCTGAAGCAAACCCAAAAGGATGTACTTGACATTATTTAGTTCAACATAGACAATCTATACAACATACAGTTATCTCAGGAGACCTGAGTTAGATTCCATCCTGTATCAGATGCACGGAGAAGGGGGCCAAGATTGCCAATCGGAAAGCATACAAGACAGCAAACGGAGAGATAAGACAAAAAGCTTTCTGAGAAAATTCCTGAATTCATCCCACTGGCAGTAACTGTTTTAAGCGCTGCTAAATGAACAGAACACAACTTGAAGGAAAGCTAGACACAATACTCCCTCTTAAAGATACACAATTTCAAATCCGCACCCGTTTTAAAAGTGGCTGCGTGCATCAATCGATACAGAGACAAGTGGGTATCCTCCTTTTCGAAAAGAAAGAAAAACTAGACACAATACTGCCTCTCGAACCATAGTACTGAGAGATCCAGAAAAAATGATACTGAATGCCGATGACCTTCTAGTATCATGATTCTGAGGTGCGATATGTAAGACCTGTTGTACTACTTAGAACTAGAGCTGCAATATTGCGATGTCTTCCTAAGTCAGTGCAGTCTGAATTCTGAAGCAAATCCAAACAGATGCACTCGAATACAACCCTACTGTACAGTATTCAGTTGAACATGAACAATCTTTAGAATGTACTTGCATCTCAGGAGAACGGGGCAAAGATTGCAAATCACAAAGCATAAAAGATAGTAAAAAGAGAGACGGAGACAGGGGTATGCTTACCTCGCTAGGAATGTTAGGGTCGGCTCCAGCCTCTAGGAGCAAATTGACAAAGTCGGTGAAGCCATCATCCACTGCTTGCGTTAAAGGAGTTGGTCCAGGGTTACCACGAGCATTCAGATCAGCACCAGCCTATGGATAACAGTAAAGTAGCTTTAGACTCAGAGCTTGTACAAGTAATCTGAGACGATCAACCAGAAAAAAAAAGTTACTCTACAAACTCAGGACACCTGCTAGTTACCGTAAAAAAATTGAAAACCAGGACACGGTCGAACATATAAAAACATAACAAAATAGATCAAGTCAGTGAATTAATGGACCTCAATCAGTAGCTTCATGCATTTCAAGGACATCCCCATGACAGCCATCAGGGGTGGTGTAAGGATGTGATTGACCAATTTGTTTGGCTGAAAAGGGAAACGAATCACAATTTTGAGAAGAGTTATTTTGATAGCCTACAAAGTATTCACGTGCACCTCCAAGAATAAACCATTACATCATCAGGCAGACACAGTTTATCGCTTTTACCTTTTCAATTTGTAACATTCATTCAATTAACTGAGAATGGAATAGACAAACTTACATCAGCACCATGCTCCAGCAGAACCTTCACAACCTCAACATGGGCCTTCGCAAGCGCCATGTGTAATGGCGCACCCCGATGATCGATAGGATCCACGGGAACTCCTTTGGACAGCAATAGCCTTACAGCCTCGCAGTGCCCTAGAGGCACAACAAAGATAGTGCAAATCAGGATAGATCAGAACCAGAGTCTTTAAGAGTATACATAGACAGTATTTTTACTCAAGCAATGTCATTCCTTCAATTCACCGAAGAGGGAGAAAGCGCACCTCCCTCTGCTGCATTATGCAGCGGCGTGGAGCCCGTCTCGTCTGGCATCGCAGGGTCGCCACTGCCGTCGAGAAGGTACCTCATAACCTGGACATTCTCCCCCATTGCGGCGTAGGACATGGGCGTCTCACCTACAGGGGAATAGATAATCTCGTGATAAAAGAAACTGCTCTTTTTTCCTGCCACGGACGCACAAGTATTTCAACTAGGTGCGCGCACCTGTTTTCGCCACAGAATTGACATCGAGTCCCGATTCCTCCACCAGGAACTTGCAGCTCTCCAGGCACCCCTTGTTCGCAGCGAAATGAAGCGCGGTATACCGCTTCCCGTCCTTGGCTCTCCGCAGGTCTACTTTCCTCGCCATTTCTGAAATCGCAGGAACAAATTAAGTCAGACAGTACAGGTGAGAACTGCACGATTTCGTGAAAGCGAGTCCACGCAAACCCAATTTTAGGGTTTCTTCTTTCAAAATGTTTTTGGGTGTTTCTTCCCAAATTCGAATATATCGAAGCTAGGTTGTTTGCTGAATTAAGGAAATTACGGATTTGCAGCCACCCCGCCACTGCGAGAGAAATAGGGGGAGGGGGGCGGCCCTTACTCTTGAGGAGGCGGAGGTTGCCATCTTTAGCGGCCTGGAGGGCGATATCGGAGGGGGACAGGGAGGCCATGGTGGCGGCGGCCCTGACGGAAAGGTTCTCCGCCACCGCGAGTGGTGTAGGGTTTTGGGGGAAGGGATGGCGGCGTACACGGGATCTAGCCGTACGATGTGAAGCAGGCTGGACGTTGGATTTTCAACAGGCCCCGTGCGGATCTTTCCGCTAATAAGTTCTCCTAATTACGTGCGATTTTTATTTGGTTTACTCCCGATTTCAACTCCTCGTTCTTCATTTTTGGAAACTAATTCCGGATTCTACGGAACTAATATCTCTAGCCAAATAAGTTTCCATGCAATATAGATTGGTAGATTGTTTCCTAAATAAGCAGTCTTGTTTCGGATATTGAAGACAAGCAAGTGTCCACCCCTTGGGCGCCTCCTCGCGCTATTCACGTGGCGCCCAGGGGATGGTTTTGGCGTCTCGTTTTGTCGTTTGTTCCGTTCGTTTGTCCGGATCCGGCGGAGGAAAATGCACGCTCGTACTGGCTATTGGTGGGCTGAAACCTAGCGTGCCTGCGGTGAAAAAGTTCCTCTTCCTCCGCCTCCGCCGCCACTTCCTGCGCCTTCTCCCCTCCCGTCCATCCTCTTCCCTCTCCACCAGACCACCGCCATGATCCTCCCACGTGGTCACTACTTTTCCGAGCTCTTGGATTGGCTTGCTGTTTTCCTTGGTCGATTGGGTGTGCAGAACGAGCAGCGTCGTGCCTGCCCCTCCTTGGACTCTTTGGGCGCGAGTGAGCCGGAGGTCGCAAGCGGGGCCATGGCGAGGCGGCCCGGAAGCATGATTTCCGGCCGGAATCGGTAGGTCAGCTTTGCTCAACCACTCACAAGGCCATCGAAAACCTAGCCGCGCATATCTCCCCTACCCGCTCGCCGCCACCCAATCCAATCGCGCCCGTCTCCTCGCCAATCCCCTCCTGCTCCACTCTCCTCGTCCTCCACAACCATCTCCCGGTCAAGCCGCTGCTATCACGCATCTCCTGGTCGAGCTTGTCGCGTCGCCATTGCCGGGAGGAAGCGCAGGCCGCCGCTGCCGCTTGCACCTCCAGCACGCGTCATCGCCATCGTTAGGAGAGGAAGAGCAGGCCATCCGTGTCCCCGGTGCCGCCACCGTCTCTGTCCCTGGTACGGGCGCCGTAATTCTCGCGCCTGGCAGCAGGAAACACTCGTGTCGCAGCAGTGGAACATGGGGTTCCCCTAGTGCTGCCAAAGTGGGTCCACCCCATGTGGGCCCAAGATGAAGATGGACAAGACCAAGACTCAAGTCAAGCTGGCGGGTTCACCGTCAGGACACGCAAGGCCTACGTCGACAAAGGGCTCCGGTCCTGGGGACCTGCCGGGTCCCCGAACCAAGCAAGAAGGCCAGGAAGGACCCGAGAGCCCGAGTTCCCGGCAGGAGGCCAGGCTCCCTCTCGGGTACTTCCCCATGTCCCTGTGGATAAGCTCTCCACCTCACGCTGGAAGATCTCAGAAGACTTGGGAAGCAAGGCGAAGGCAGCGCGGGCGGGAAGCATAGCCCGTGGTGGTGTCAGCTCCTGTCCACCCCAAGGCGGACGCTCCCACCTAACCCAAAGGAGACGCTAGGCTGACGAGAGGCCACGTCTCTCCTAAACTAGATGAGGAGGGTCCTTCACCCCGAAGGTCCCTCGTGCCCCTCACGTGACCATGTGGCAACCCCTTAGCCTATAAAAGGAGGACCAAGGCACGGAGGAGGGGAAGGACAAAGGAACAGAACGAGGTCGACAAGGCACAAGTCCACCAGAGCAAGACTAGACTAGGGCTGCGAAGGTAGAGGGGAAGGTGATCTCCTCCGGGTCAGGATCTGTCCTTCTTCTACCTCCAGCCAAAACCCTTCCGGGTACCCCATCCGGGAGGTTCCATTGTAAGCCACACTATGAAGAACCATCAATCCAGACATGCAGGAGTAGGGCTTTTAGCCTCCGGGCGGCCTGAACCTGGGTAGCTCCTTGTGTCCCTTTGGTTGCATGCTTTGATCGTGGAGAGGAGAGCTTGATCTAGACTCCGCCCGAGAAGACGATTCTCAGCCTCCTTCGCGCCCCGTGCCGAACCTAAAAGGGGGTATCCTATACTCCCGGTGTCCGTGCATCGAGACACGACATCTGGCGCGCCAGGTAGGGGGCGCAAGCGCTGGATTCGCCTACATCAGCCGCGACGGCAAGCTCATCGTCGACAACCTCGGAGTCTACGTCAGGCTCCTCTTCTTCGGAAACAAGCTCGTCGTCAAGTTCTTCTTCTGGCTCGCGATCTACGGCAAGATCGTCAAGAACTGCCTCAAGCTCCTCATCTGCGACCGGATCCGCTCCAGGAACCGTCTCCTCGGGGCAAGGCGAGCAGCTGCCTCAGTCACAAGCAAGAGTCATGTCGGGAACTCGGGAGGTCTTTGGAGAGCAAGCGTGCCAGGCATCGCGGAAGGGCTGGGGGCTAGAGGAAGCTCTGGGCGTGGCCCGGGCGCTTCTCTCTTTCCCCCCAGATCAGTGCAAGAATGATCCCCGTGCGAAGGCATGGATCAACAGCTTGGAAAACCTGCTGGACTACGCTCTCCAATGCCACGCTCCCACGAGTCCTGCCCCGACCATCGACCACGGCGCTGCCGTCCCCGAGCCTCTACTCCAGCAGAGGAACAGCCTGAGGACCCCCATGGCAACGGCCCATGGAACTTCCTGAAGAAGGTGCTGGCCAGAGCTCCAACCCCAGGCGTCGCTCACGGGAGGACATGGAAGGCCAGGCCAGCCAGCACCTCAAGACCTGCTGCACGCCGTACCCGGCAACCGTCTCCGACCTCTATCACTTAGAGCAAGAAGCTGAGGAGACGCTGCGTCACTACATCTGGAGGTTCCGGGGCGTCGTCGACCGCATTACCCGAAGTACCTCTGCGAGGCTTCCGTCATCGCCGCTTCCACGTCAACGTCCGCAACCCAAGATGCGCGAAAAGATGAGTATCCGCGTTGTGGACACCCTGGAGGACTTGTGGGACATAGCTGACCGATGTGCCATGGATGGAAGAAGCTGCTAACCTTCCACCCCGCAAGAGTCGTTGAAGCAATCGTGCTGTGTACCCGAAAGAGCTGTGTTGCCGCAAGATGTACCCTGAAGTGGCCAGTTGTCGTTCAAGAACTTCCATGATGAATAAAAGATAAGTTACCCTCAAACCTGTTTCTGTCGTACGTGCTATCTACTTCTCGGGTAACAGAACATGTGCGGAACTAGAAAGGCAAGGCTCGACCGTCGTGCGAGCACTCATGGGGTATCGACTCTCCCGGGGGTAAAAAGCGGTGCACAGACCTGATACACCCCGGGGACGTGCGTGCCAACAGAGTGAGCGGCTTTTTGGGAATCGGTAGGGCTCGCGAGCGCATGCCTGACCAGTCAGGGCCTCGCGGGTAAGCTTACATCCCAGAAGGTCCTCAAGGACGTGGAGAAAAGTAAAGACATGCTAAAGACAAGTAAAAGTAACCCGAGAACTAGAGTAGCATAGCAAGTTCTAGCCTATTACAAGCAAGTTTTAATAAGCTGGTACATGAGATCTGACGCAAAGTTTATTTGGGGCACGAAGTGCCCAAACATGGTGCAGGACAACTAGTGAGGCGGAAATTTCCTCATGGCAAGTGCAGTCGCGGGAGCCGACACCGCGTGGAGAGAAGCCCTGGAAGGAGACGAGGTCGAGAAATCTGGCAAGGCAACGCCAGGATTGGCCTCCCTGAAGGACGCCATCACCAAGGCCGCCGTCACCTTGCTGTCTCGTGCTTGTCATTCACAAGCTGGGTGACCATCTTGTTCTTGAAAGACCGGAGATCAGCGGCCACTCCCTGATGAATCTCGCGACGAGGGGCAGACTCTGCGCTGTGGTTCCAGCACCGGAGCTTCGGTGGGCAGATTCAGCCGCCTCACTCGCGTCGTCGCCAACTCGCAGCAGCCTCAACCTCGGCGAAACCTTCCTGGTTAAGACGGCGAAGCTCAGACAGCTCAGTGGATGCCTGGGAGTTGGCCTGGATCAGCTTTTGATTGCCTTCTCTCAGTGCTGCGAGCTTTGCACTGCGCCTCCAAGGACTCCTTCAGCTCTGACATCTTCTGGCCGTCACTCTTGGCCTGCTGCTGCAAAGCTTGGGCGGACTCCTGCTCCTGGTGGAGGACGTTCTTGATATCTTCGATGGTTTGGACGGCCTCTTTCTCCTTGGATTTCCAGAGTTGGATGTCCTTATCCCTGGCCTCGAGCTCTTCACGGTGGCGGTCCTCTGCCTCCCTTAGGCGTTTCTCAGTCTGCTGCTCCTGCTGGAGTTTCTGGAGCTCCAAGGTCTTCTCCTTCTCAGCCAGCTCTGCCTCCCGGGACCAGCTGCTGCTCTTTCGCCAAGATGGCCTGCCTTGGCGCGCACTTTCGGCCTTCCGGTCTGCATCTTTCTTCTCAAGAGCCTGGCAAGATGGTGATTGGGTTGCCAAGCGGTTCAGCTTGCCCATCCCCTTCTGGATCAGGTCCTCGACGCTCTCGATGGTCCCCACGACGGCGGCCTCACGGTCGCACAGATCTTTGCCCAGTTGAGCTATCCCGCGGAGGATGGCATCCATCGCGTTGTCACCACTAATGGTGAACCCTGGAGTAGCTGCCGGGGGACCTCCCGGGGCAGGCACACTTTTCGTGCGGTTGGCAGCCAGGCTCTCTTTGATCTTCATCAGCGCCGCCATCTCCTCACTGGCGCCGGAGTCAGTGGAAAAGGCGGCAAAAGTTGTTAACACTGCCCAGTCATCAAGGAGCTTTCCATCAAGTCAGGGCTTGGACCCGGAACAGGGTTCGCGGTCTGCGTCCCCGTAGCCCGCGAACTCGGGACGCCCTTGGTCACCTCTTGACCCTCTGAAGGCGAGAGGGAAGGTGGTTTCTCCTGGCTAGCTCCACCGAGAAGGCCACCGGGTGAAAAACATTGGCCACTGAAGCATCTGGAAGCGAAAGGATGTCAGGAAAAGCATTGGTGCGTCAAAAAAGCGATGTTACCCGCAAGCTCTGGGTTACCTGCTTGCTCGGGCGTCAGGACGTCGAGCGCTTTCCCGGGTGAGCTAGGGAGGTCGCCGTCACGCTCCCCACTCCGCTCCCCCGACGGCCTTCAAGTTCTGCTATGGGAGGAGGAAGCATCCCCCTCCACCGGCTCCAAAGCTAGTGGCGGTGTCGTCCTCCGCCGTGTCACGCCGTCTCTTGCCAGTACCCAAGGAAGGAGTACCCCTGCACCAACATTCGGTCATTTTCCTTGGGGAAGGCGGGAAATGCAAAGCATAAGAAAGAAGTAAGAAGAGGCTTACTCCCGGGTGCGTTTGTTGCCCATTGACGGGGAACATCTACCGACGCAGCGGAAGAAGCTTGGGGGCTCGCCGGCGGCTCTCCCAAGGCAGCAGGCGGCTCCATCACGGGCGACAGGCGGCCGGTGGAAGCTTTCTGGCGGGGGGCTCGGACGAAGTCTGCGGCGCTCGCTTCTTCATCCACATGGTCGTCATCATTCCCCACCACCACAACTGGCGGGGAACGGCTGCGGACACTCGGGTCTGGGGCAGCATCGACCCCGCGGGCAGAATGCGGGGGCGGAGCAGCCTTCTCCTCGTCGTCATCACCGTCGTCATCGTCATCGTCATCTTCATCGTCGTCATCGCCAGCAACTCCATCTTGTTGGAGGCGTCGGTCTCGTGCCCGTCGCCACCTTCGTCATCATCAGAGCCGGAGAATTCCTCTTCGGATTCCTCCTCGCTCTCGTCGTTGGACTCCCAGAGTTCTCCTTCTTCGGGGCTGGAAGGTGCCTTGGCCCTGCGGGTCTTCACCGCAGGAGGTTTGGGCCCGTGGTCAGCCCGGCCTACAATACCAAAGGCGTTGCAGACCGGCATCTGCGCCAGAATCTTGTCCTTCTCCGGGTCGTCACACAGAGGCAGAAATCCTTTGGGCAGCTGGTACTTGACCCCCGGAGTGAAGGTCCCTCTCACGTTATCCCGGACAAGGATTTCTTCCATATCGGGACACCTCAGGCGAGATGGATCCCTGGGGCCCTGGAAGTTCCAGGCCGGGTGTGGGCGCTTCTGCAGCGGCGCAAGGCGGTTGCGGAGGAAATGAGCAACGATGGCGGCCCCGGAAACTCCTTTCTCGCGAAGAAGTCCGAAGCGCGCCACGACCGCCGAGAATTGTTCATCCTGCAAGCTGACGCTCTCCAAGTGTCCAGATCCACTGGGCGCTCCATCGGCTCCTCAAGTTGAGCATCGGCTTCCGGCACCCCGACCAGGAACCAGTGATCCCTCCACTCATCCCATTTGGATTTGGTCTCCATAAGGGGGTAGGCCCACTTGATCTTCGGACGGAAGCAGAACGTGACGCTGCCTCCCATCCAGCCTTTGCCCCAATGCGAGGGTAGAAGAAGTGGCGGAACAGCGCCACGGACGGCATCACCCCGACGAACGCCTCGCAGGCGTAAGCGAAGACCGACAAGTCGAGAATTGCGCCTGGCGTCAGATGCAAGAGCTTCAGCTTGTACGCGCGCAAGATCTCCATGAAGAAATCAGAGAAAGGGGGGACAAGCCCCATCAACATGAAGCTGTCGAAAATGGGGATCTGCGTGGGTGTCCTGGTCGCCGACGGCGGAAGATCTCCGACGCTTTCCTGGCTGGGACACCATCGGCGCCGACAGACTCCATCACCCCGAAGTGCTCCGCCTTCCGCATCATCTCCGCATCGCCGGCGAAGCAGCTGGGGAACAAGGCCGTCTGCTTCTTGAGTTCAGCCACTTGGCGTTGCGCGCCGATCTCCGCCGCGATCTCTTGGTTTTTGGGGACAGCGGCTTCTCGGTGGGCGAGGCCCCGCGCTCTTCTTCCTCGGGCGGGCTTTCAGTCGAGCCATTGGAGCAGAAGGGAGGTTGGTGCAATGGCAGCAGGAGGAGGTAGCGGAGCAGAGTCAGAGGACGAAGGCGGAGGCGGCGATTTGGGGATTTCGGCGAATCTGGAGAGTAACGGCTACAGTGGAAGCCAGTCGTGGCTTATAAGGCATCCCACACGTCGCGTCGCGGCCTCATTACTCCGACGGACGTGGGGATCGAGGGGGCGTGCCGATTTCTGCGCGTTTCGCCCGTTGGATTCCAAGATAAGCACGAAGTCCGTATGAATCGCAACGTTCGCCGCGATTCAGTCAACAGGACCCGGGGGCTCGTCTCTACCTCGCCTCGGCGGGTCCCCAACGGAGCAGAGCAAGGAAGACCAGGTGCCCGGGGACCCACTTTGACCTATCTTTAGGCCATGCCCCGGCAGCTGGAGCAAGAGCCGCCGGGACCATGCCCGGGGGCTACTGTCGCAGCAGTGGAACATGGGGTTCCCCTAGTGCTGCCAAAGTGGGTCCACCCCATGTGGGCCCAAGATGAAGATGGACAAGACCAAGACTCAAGTCAAGCTGGCGGGTTCACCAAGGACACACAAGGCCTACGTCGACAAAGGGCTCCGGTCCTGGGCCTGCCGGGTCCCCGAACCAAGCAAGAAGGCCAGGAAGGACCCGAGAGCCCGAGTTCCCGGCAGGAGGCCAGGCTCCCTCTCGGGTACTTCCCCACGTCCCTGTGGATAAGCTCTCCACCTCACGCTGGAAGACTCAGAAGACTTGGGAAGCAAGGCGAAGGCAGCGCGGGCGGGAAGCATAGCCCGTGGTGGTGTCAGCTCCTGTCCACCCCAAGGCGGACGCTCCCACCTAACCCAAAGGAGACGCTAGGCTGAGGAGAGGCCACTCTCCCCTAAACTAGATGAGGAGGGTCCTTCACCCCGAAGGTCCCTCGTGCCCCTCACGTGACCCTGTGGCAACCCCTTAGCCTATAAAAGGAGGACCAAGGCACGGAGGAGGGGAAGGACAAAGGAACAGAACGAAGTCGACAAGGCACAAGTCCACCAGAGCAAGACTAGACTAGGGCTGCGAAGGTAGAGGGGAAGGTGATCTCCTCCGGGTCAGGATCTGTCCTTCTTCTACCTCCAGCCAAAACCCTTCCGGTACCCCATCCGGGAGGTTCCATTGTAAGCCACACTATGAAGAACTCATCAATCCAGACATGCAGGAGTAGGGCTTTTAGCCTCCGGGCGGCCTGAACCTGGGTAGCTCCTTGTGTCCCTTTGGTTGCATGCTTTGATCGTGGAGAGGAGAGCTTGATCTAGACTCTGCCCGAGAAGACGATTCTCAGCCTCCTTCGCGCCCTGTGCCGAACCTAAAAGGGGGTGTCCTATACTCCCGGTGTCCGTGCATCGAGACACGACAACTCGATTGAGGATCCAAGTTCCTCTCTCTCTCATTGCAGGTTTTCTCATCGGTTTATTGACAAGGCTGGGGGAGACCAACGAGGAAGAAGACTGCTGGGAGGGCCGCCCGGCCTGACCGTGTCAATGGTGCACGCCTCTTCCCACCCAACATGCTAATTTCCAGCGCATATAGATTCTTTTTCTGGTTGTGCATCTGATTTAACCCACTGTTTTCTTGCTTCAGATGTATTCTGTAGCAAGAAGATGAAATTCTACCGAAGATTAAGCACAGATCTTGGTATTCGAACATGCAATGGTTGAACCTGTTCAGTATTTGAACCATAGTGCAAGTTGAGGATCTTGGGTTTTGTTCAACTTCATCTATCTCATATGCAGGTAATGATTTAAATGTCAAATGTCTATGCTTGCTTATTGTTTGTGTATGTGCTTTCCTTGCATTGTATTGAGTTTCAGATCTAAATAGGATTGAAATGGTAGACCTTTTGTATCTGACTTAGTTAAGATGGTTAAACATTCATTATTACTTTCAAATAAATTTGATTTAATGTTACCGTGATATCTGTCTCTGAATTTCCTTTTTTTTCGTGTGTGTGTGTTCCGGTATGTCTACTAAAATTTACTGTGCTCGTCCATTCATGTCATGCCCTCAATGTAAATCGGCTGGTTAGGATTTGGTATATTTCTCTTCGGTAAACTGATTTTCTTACTGTTCCGTCATGCATTTTCAGTTGAGGCAACACTACAGGAATCACATACCAGGTTTTGGTGTTGCTTATGGCGACCTAATGCTCTTTCGTTACCACAATATGCGGCATACCTTCCCTGATATTTTGGACCTTCACACTTGTTCCTTTGCTCAAGTATGTCATCATTGTGTTGAGCGCTGATGACAATGGCGAAGGTACACTGTGATTCATTACTTCATTCTTGCTGTTGTAATTGGTTGGCAGTTTTATGTAAACAGGTTGATCTTAATAAATCAGCTTATGAAAGTAGCAGATGAGAAGTTATCTACATACTATAGAGATGGGTCATCTCTGACCAGGATATCAACTCCACCTACTGCCCCGTTGGTCATGCTTCGCTTTCATCTCCTTTTCCCCTCAAATTATGTGTTCTGATGAATGAGCAGTGATGATTTTGTCTTTGGTTTTGTCGGAAGAATTATATTTAACCTTGTTATTAAATTCTGCTTTATCTGAAATAGTTCTTGATGTAAATTGCAGGTTCAGCGCTTGATAAGGATTCATCACAGGAATTTGGTTCCCCTTACTGGCTATTGCAATGGCAAAGTTGATTTGGCCTTTGTTTGTAAGTACATGCCCGAAAGGAACATCATCTGAGAGGTATGTCCTGGCTAATTACAATATAGATTCTTATATTGACTAATCAAAGTTCTTAGGTGCCCAAGATCAGCTATGAGCTATATGCAGAAATTCGGATTATAGATGAATGTTGCATTTTCTCAAAGGATAAATGTGTGACCCTAACTCTTCAAAATATCAGGGAAGGTACGCCGAATATTGTGTGTCTAGCAACAGGCTATCATGGATATATGTGTGTCTAGTGTATTAATTGCTGGATTTTTCCCTCTCTTCTGGTTTTCCTTTTCTATAGCTATTGTTGCCACAAATAAATTCCTGTTAGAAAATGGGAGTTACAATTATGGACTGAAAAGTGCCCAGTGTGACTCCGATAAGTGAGCACTGCATTTACATTTTAGTTTCATACTAATATTACAACATCCATAATATTTGGATGATTTTTGAATTCAGCGACACCTTTGATCATCACATGTCTAATTCATACCTTCTTATTGAAGTGAAAAACAAAAAGTCGGAGGCAAATAATGTGCTTATGAAGTTGAAAACTGACATCATGTAAAGTGATTTCACACATAGCTTGCCCATGGCCATACCTATTCACTGTTGCCCAACAACATAGAACACCATAGATCTTGTCAACACTATGTGAGATTATGTATATGCTACTGGTGCTGGTTTCTCTGAAAATTACGGAACATCTATTATATAATTAAAACACAAGACAATTAACGGCCAGGATTCGCCACCGTAACGTTAAGAAAAATGAACGATGTAGATTAATCATCGTACTTGCAATGCGCATATAGGAGTCAATAAGATCCACGATTGGAAAAGACACGTACGTTTTCTTTATTGTCAAGGCAGGTACGACTTTTCTTTTTTATCAAGACACGTACGACTTAGCTAGATATATCTTTCCTGTTCGTCCACGACATGGACTATTCCATATAATAATCGCGTGCGAGCTAGGGATCGATAAGGAAAATCTTATGGAAATTATCAATCATTGGTCTTACGGCGGCAGCTGCCATGCCCAGCCAAGAGCAGGACAAATTGCCGATCGGAATTTGGACTAGGAAGCCACGCTCGGCGACGCGGCGCGCGATGCGGAGGCGTTCGCCGGAGAGCGGGTGAGCACGGAGCAGCACGGCGGACTGCAGCCCCAGCGATGCTTTAGAGGATTCTTAAGATTTGGCCTAAACACCTCCCGGCGAAGGAGATGGCGAACGGGGCGCCAGAAAACCCGCGGAACGGAGTAGTCACACCTGCATGTCCCTTACCTGGATGGCGGCCCCAATTGTAGATGCCGCAGTACATAATGATAGGCGAAAGACAGCACAACAGATCGCAATCTTCATGTATGTTTAGCCATGATTCATCTATTTGGAGTTGCGACACATAATCCGTGGAGATTAATCAACATGGATCTGTGTACAGAAGAGCTAGCATGTACATGTATCACGTCGGCACGTTCTTATAGCTGGTACATATGATTCACCATACACGTACGCAGCCTGTTTGTATGGGTCGAGCTTTGCATCTAACCATCAGCTATTCCTGTGAACAGATCGACGAGTTTCTACTAATCCAGTACGCACGTACTGCATCTCAGGCGATATGAGTCGACGTATTGTCTCGGCGAAACTATATATTGGTGACCTTTCCATATCTTTACCTGAATTTTTTCACTTACATGCTTCTGAAATTTTGATAGGGTCAGCAAGTACGAGATAAAGAAGAGAGTATCTTCCCCTATAGTGTAGACTCTCTTCCCAGCATTTGGCAGAAGTTTGCGCTATTGCCGGCGCCAAGTTTGTGCATCCGACAACCCCAGCTAGGGATGGTTAACGCCCATTACTCTGCTCTGAAACCAGTATCCTGATCTTAGACAAGCAATGAATACTTACTTCTATAGTCCTGTTTCAGATCCGACTGCTCCTCTTGAACTGAAGAAGATTGCATTGTAGTAATACATTAGTTTTAAGGTATCTTCTAATAATCAATTAGTCATGGAACCGGTTTTTTGATTTACAATTGGTATGGCTTCTATATCAGGTCAGTACATTGCATAATTATTTTGTGATGGTTAATTAATTCCTTTCTTACAGCTGGACTCATGATCCACAACTTACTACCCTTTAGGCCCCACTTGGAAGGTCGGATATTAACCGAACACGGAGGTATTTAATCACGGACCTGTTTAGCTCCTCACAAAAATCCGGGCCACCCCGTGTAAAGGGCAGGTAATTATTACGGAGCGGAAATTTGCCAGACAAAACAAGCGGGGCCTTAGGAGTTCATTGCATGGAGTTGTGTTCTCAAGTTTTACTCTTATTTTTGTTTCTTTAGGTGCTCGATGAAATACCTAGAAAAACAAATGTGATATGTTTTTTTGTGCATGCACTGATCGCTAGGGTTCATAATTTGTTATTAAAAATAGAAAAACACTATGATTTTTATATGCAGTATGTACTTTCAGATTCCAGGAGCTGTTATTGACATGAATTTTCTTTTGCTGGAGAGGCTGGTTCCAGATCTACATTAGTAGAAGTGCAAGTTAAGGATTGAGGTGCTGCGCTCTTTTTTATTCTTATCAATTTCTATACCATTATTCCATCTATTGACACTTATAATCGATTCATTAGGACAAGAAATTCATAAAAGAGATTAACTCAACAAATTTATGGGATTTTGTCGAGTTAAGTGTATAACATCAGGAAGAGAAAAAACACCGAACATTTTTTCGGAAGGTTATGTCTACATTTTTATTCTGAGATTGTTATCAAGATAGGCATTGTTACGATGAGATAAGATATAGAGTAGAAGTTTTAAATAGTTGGACATCCGGAATGATAAGAGCATGCAGCCTATAATTTTCTCTTGATGTGTTAATATAATTAACACTTGGATGCCAGCAAATGCAGCAAACAGCAAACACACAAAACCATGATGTTTTCTCGACATCAGTGAATTTTTGTAAATTGTATTTAATTAGGATGACTCGCAGTGGGGACTACAAGAATGAGGCCCTCTCTGTTCCTTGGTGCACATACTCACGTAGGAGTTAATTTTGTAGGGGAGAAGGTTGCATTACTTTTTTCCAGCTCTTATTTTGAGCTGAAGCCTCAAGTCCTTGCACAGCAATCCGTTGTAAATAAAAGGTAATATACTGTACATTATTCATGGAATAGTGTAAGTCTGCAACCTTTATGCTGCATTCGTGGACAAAAGCTCATTACGCAGCTTTATTTCGCAGGTTAGTAGTTACTAAAATGTATGATTTCGCTGTACATTATTTTTACTATTATTCATGATGTCCCAATGTTTATAAAAGTAAAATTAATTGTGGAATTATTTCACATCTAAATGTGAAATTGTGGAGTTATAAAGTATCCCATTTTTCATCGCATCAGGAGAATATAGTTGGTTTTGTTTATTAAGGTGTAACTTATCATGGTTATCTGAACAGTATGTTGTTTCCTAATTATCATGCTTCTTCCCTACTGCTAATTATTCAAAGTTTCTTTCGAAATTTCAGGAACATATTTCCATCTTGCCTCTTCTGAATCTGAATAATCAAGGGATGTTTATGTAAATCCATATCTAGATCAAATCTAGCATTGCCCTCTTTATTGCATACCTTGCTGTTTTCTTTGAAACTGAACGAAGCTTTGGAATGGAATTATTTCACATCTAAATGTGAAATTGTGGAGTTATAAAGTATCTCAATTTTTCATCGCATCAGGAGAATATAGTTGGTTTTGTTTATTAAGGTGTAACTTATCATGGTTATCTGAACCAGTATGTTTTTTCCTAATTATCATGCTTCTTCTCTACTGCTAATTATTCAAAGTTTATTTTGAAATTTCAGAAACATATTTCCATCTTGCCTCTTCTGAATCTGAATAATCAAGGGATGTTTATGTAAATTCATATCTAGATCAAATCTAGCATTGTCCTCTTTATTGCATACCTTGCTGTTTTCTTTGAAACTGAACGAAGCTTTGGAAAGTACCTCAGCATGGTAATTTGATCGTGATTTCCTATTCCATATGCACTTTATGATTATTTACACTTACAGAATAATTTTCTGACTCTCTATCATAAATTAGATGTAGGTGTTAGCATGGCCTGAAATACAGGAGAAATGGGTTTTTTCTTTGGTTCGGTCATAGGATTGGGTATAGTCCTGGTATAGAAGAGAAAGCGGATTTAACTTTCATGCTTTACTTTTTTATTAATTACTAGAAATGCTGTGTATTTATTAGATCATGAGTGTGGAACGTGATGTACAAGCGCTGAAATATGTATGTGCTGAGAAAATTAATGGACAATTAAATACAACTAACTGAAGAAAAAAATGGAAAAATATGTATTTTTAAAAATATGTCAACCCAACATAAAAAAGAGAAGGAAGGAGCTACACGTGACTTAAATAATTCTAAATTTTAACTCTAAATTTTCAATTGTAAAGAAAAGAGGAGGAAGGAGAAAAACATAAAACATGCAACGTTAAAATATATTGTTGGACATATTGACAGAATAAAAATAGAACAAAGTGAAACTACAAGCCATGGCTAATTTATGTGAATTTGAGAAAAAACAAGTGAAACTACAAATATGTTCTTAAAGTATTAAATTTGTATTTATCGGATAATATTTTCTGAATTTAAAATAATGTGATAGCAAGGATATAACATCAAATAGATACGCTAGCCGCGCAAATGCGCGGGCCACCCAGCTAGTTATTAATCAATTGAAGAATTGCTTTCTTACCACTCATGTGCTAGATTCTGATTATAAAATAAATTGTATGCCAACTTATTTTCTTTCAAATTCTGTGTTCTGTTTTTTCTTATTTCCCCTCGGTCCCTCACATAGTAGTGTCCCTAGAGATGCAAAATCAGAGGCCTTAACATGTTATTTTCATAAAATCAGAGTCCTTAACATGTATTTTCATTCGGTTCTACTTGCCTACTTTTGATGCGCATGTTTCCGTTAAGGTTCTTTTTTATAATTTCAGATGAAGTGGACACTTCAAACCATCAAATAGTCACTCATATCCCCGAGATGCAACTTTACTCAATTAGTGGTTTAATCTTGAAGCCCCTTTCTGTTTTGTTAACAAAAGAACTCTTCGTTTTTCAGGTTTTCTCCAGATCTAATCACTTTGTTTTGAAGGTATAGAGGAGAAGAAGCACCACCAGTTTGCAGATATTGCGACTAGGACTCATCTATATGGATAAATGAATATTGCGCCATTACCTTCATATGAAGGAGATACAGGTATATTTGAGGACTCGAAGAGCTGTATAATTGGTAGAAATTGTGGAGTGTTTCTTGGCTGAGGTAGCCAATTATTGCTTCCTTTTGGTACACGACTTTCAATACTTCATCTCTTACTCCTATTTTTTTCCCGTTGAGTTTTTTTTTTGCTGATGGCTACATATGCCCTTTTTCGGTCAGTTCATCCAGTTGTACTGAGTTAGGAGAGAAGTTGAGCCCAACTATGTATGCCCCTTTTTCTGTCAGTTCATCCAGTCCTACTGAGTTAGGAGAGAAGTTGAGCTCAACTTGTTAGCTAGCGCCTTCATAGCGGTTTTCTTATGATTTGCCGCTGATCGTCTTTGCTTTTTCTAACTAAACAAAAAATCTAGGCAAATGAAGGTCTAGAACATATTATCTTCCCCTTCAAGTTTTGTGTTGTTGCTATCTTCTTTTCTTATTTTCAAGGAATGGATTTGTTGCTCTTCTTACTCATTTAAAGCTGGGGGCTAATGACTAAATATCAAGTTATTAACGTTCTCCAAATGTAGATTTATTTTGAACGAGCTTTATTTTCTTAATCGATTTGCTAGCTGGTGGAATTTCTGTTATTTTTCTTGGGTATGAATCTTCTGTTTCAATCAAGAATGCGACTTTAAAACATCTTTTTTATGTTCTGCACAATGGTTTCTATTTCCAGTTGCTGATACGGTTGCAACATCGCTGCAAGTAATTAACTATAAGGGTTTTTCCACTTGATTGTGAGATCCAGTTGCTGATACGGTGGCAACATCGCTGCAAGTAATTAAATATAAGGGTTTTTCCACTTGATTGTGAGATCTGTGCTTTCCGAATCCTGCAGAAAGTTATCAGGAATAAAGTTTGATTTAAACTTATGTTTTCTTATCTGATTGGAAAAGTAGTTTCCTGATGCATTTTTCGTGTCAATTCCTCTTAAACTATCTAAGTTTGTTATGACTGTTGAAAGCTTTTTCATTGTTTTTCTTGGTAGATGCAATATACTGCTCTTGAAACTTGTGTGGATGCAGACAAAGCCAAATCAGACCATAGGTATTCTGAGAAGTTCATCATTCTCACACACTGGGTTCTAATTACCAAGCTATTTCAAACAACAGGCCAAGAAAATCGCCAGGATTAAAGACCGCTGACTATGATTACAGTAGCACTTTTTGTTTGTTTGGTATATGTTTAGTGCTGCTTACTAATTTTGAGATTTATGCAGTTCCGAGCGCAGCAAGTTGGAGATATGTAAATTACTCAATGGCTTCAGGCGATGGACACAATACATACAAAATGCTTCGTTTCATCTTGCTCTAGCTTATTCTCATAGGTTGTTAACTTTTCAGTCTGTGCTTCTCTATTTCTCACCTAAATATAGTGTGCAGTTTTTCATAGTTTTTTAAACGATAAGAGCAAACTTTCTTTCTGGTGTATATGTGTTCTGGCCATGACCTCAAGGAAGAAGATTGCAAGATATTTCAAGTCCTAAAACTAAAACCAGTTGGGTAGAATTTGCTATGAATTGAGCCGCCCCAGGCTGAATATCAAACTGGCTTTGCCAAAATAATAATTCAGCAACAGGTTGCACTGCATAGCCAAACAAAATCTGCTATCCATGTGTTGGATTTAGGGCGCAAAGTACCTGCTAGGAGGCGCCCGAAGGGGCGCCCCAGCCTCTAGTTCCTATAATTTGCTTCCAAAATAATTGAAAGCTGCTTCGATCTGAAAAAAGATTTTGTAGTTAGGAATTTATTTACTTGAGTGCTACAGAGGAACGTGTATTTTTTTTTTTTGAAAATTTCCACCATATATATTAAGCTAGCTAGCCGCCTCATTAAAAACCCTCCAGTTCCTTTCGGTATCCTGGTAAGGAAAAGAGTGCGTCTGAAACTTGCTGCTTGAAAACATGAATATCCGTTACAATGTGACTGTTACATCATCTACGTGTATTAGTAATAGGAACATATTGTGTTTAGATTGAATATCTCTTGTACGTTGTAATACCAAAACAGTTCGAACCAATATGTGGTTGGATGGTTAAGAGGGGGTTGTACCCCTAACACATCAGAGTTCAAATCTGAATTTAATCTGAATTCTACGGAACCAATATGTGGTTGGATGGTGTTTCTCCTTTGACCTGAATTTTTTTTTGTGGGAGACGACGTTCCCGTTGACAGCGAGACAGTCGTGGTGACTTCGTCAATCTCAAGACTTGATCCGCCGGCCCAGTCTCTCGGAGATACCCACAGGAGTGAGTTTGTGCGCGTGTTTGTTAGCGTCTGCGCCTTTACTGTGTTTTTTTGGACAGTTGAAGAGAATAGAAGCACGGTTTGATGCATGGTCGAAGCAGGAACTAAGTAGTACTGAAACAAAAATAAACTTTGTATATTTGATTTGGTGTGTCCCAATGTTCAAAACCAAAAAGCGAACTTTTTTCATATCTCTAGGAAGCTACATATTTATGCACTTGCCGCATTTCGTTACTGGGTAACAAAAACAACATCCTTCTGCATAGCATAGGAAGCAGAAGAGGGCAATGTTAGATGGAAAACTCATAAGCTCTTGAAACGTATTACATGTGTAAAGTAGCAACGGCGTCTTGTTTCTGATATTGTTATAACTTGCTTCGATATAACATAACGTTTTCTCCAATAACTAATTATTGTTTACAATTGATCAAAAGTTTGTTTTCAATGGTACCAAGGTTTGCTTCTGATATGCATGAAATTTATATAGTTTATACCCCCTGTTTAAACCATTTACATCCTCTTTTACCCTCAAATGCATAGCAAAATCCTTGTCAGATAGCATAATATGGTCAAAATGAGCATTTCATATACTTTCACTGTCTTATTGCAGAACAGTGCGAAAAGGCACTCTAAACATCTACATTTGGTCATCAATGATACGTCTCAAACGTATCTATAATTTCTGATGTTCCATGCTTATATTATGCCAATTGCTACATGTTTTATATACACTTCATAGCATTTTAATGCATTTTCTGGGACTAACCTATTAACAAGATGCCACAGTGCCAGTTCCTGTTTTCTGCTGTTTTTGTATTCCAGAAAAGCTAGTCTGGAAATATTCTCGGAATTGGACGAAACTTGGACAGGACCTCCTATTTTTCCAACACGTACACGGAGTCCAAAGCAGAGACGGAGGGGGCCGCGAGCCGGCCACACCATGGGGCGGCGCGGCCCCACCCTCTGTCGCGCCGTGGGGTGGTGTGGGCCCCATGGGCGTCTCCAGCCGCCGCTCTTTCGCCTATTTATTCATCTTCACGGGAAAACCCTAGACACCCGAGCCATTATCCACGAAAAGTTCCAGAGACGCCGCCGCCGTCAACCCTAGCTCGGGAGGGTTCAGAAGCTCTTCCCGGCACCCTGCCGGAGAGGGGAATCATCACCGGAGGGCTCTACATCACCATGCCTGCCTCCGGAGTGATGCGTGAGTAGTTCATCTTTGGACTACGGGTCCATAGCAGTAGCTAGATGGTTGTCTCTCCACTTTATGCTATCTTGTTTAGATCTTGTGAGCTGCCTATCATGATCAAGATCATCTTATTGTAATGCTACATGTTGTGTTTGCTGGGATCCGATGAATATTGAATACTATGTCAAGTTGATTATCAATCTATCTTATATGTTATTTATGATCTTGCATGCTTTCCGTCACTAGTAGATGCTTTGGCCAACTAGATGCTTGTAACTCGAAGAGTTAGTATTTATGCTAGATAGTGGGTTCATGCCTCCGGTAATCTGGGAGAGTGACAGCAACTTCTAAGATTGTGGATGTGCTGTTGCCACTAGGGATAAAATAACCGATCCTTAGCTTAAGGGTGCGCCGTTAGGTCTAATGCATTTGTTTACATTACGCACATTACTTAATGCGATTATCCGTTGCTTGCAACTTAATACCAACGGGGAACTCGGTATGACAACCTGGAGGTGGATTATTAGTCATAGACGCTGTTGGATAACGGTCTATGTATTTTGTCGTAATGCCCAAATGAATATCATAGTAATCATCATGTCATATATATGCATTGTCATGCGCTCAATATTTTGTCAATTGCCCAGCTGTAATTTGTTCACCCAGCATATTAGTTATCTTTTATGGAGAGACACCACTAGTGAACCGTGGACCCCGGTCCATTCTTTTACACTGATAATACAACCAACTGCAATCATTGTTCCTTTTCATTCTCTGCAATTTACTACTGTTTTCCACACCATACGTTTAATCCTTTGTTTTTAGCAAGCCGGCGAGATTGACAACCTCACTGTTTTGTTGGGGCAAAGTAGTTTGATTGTGTGTGTGCAGGTTCCACGTCAGCGCGCCACTGACAACCTTCAGAAGTGATTTCTTACTCCTACTGGTTCGATTAAACCTTGGTTTCATACTGAGGGAAACTTCTGCTACACTGCTTCATACCTTCCTCTTGGGGTCTCCAACGAACGTGTGATCCACGTCATCAAGCAAATTTTTCTGGCGCCGTTGCCGGGGAATAAGAGGATTTCTGCAAGGGGAGTTTCACGCTTCCAGTCTCTTTACTTTGTTATTGCCTTGCTTAGTTTATTTTTATCTTGTCTTGTTTGCTTTATTTATCAAAAACACAAAAAAATTAGTTACTTGCATTTACCTTATTTCGGTTTACTTTCTTTTTATTTCATCATGCTTCTCCCTAAGTTTACTTTAAAAGATATACCGGTAGGAAGTGGGTCTATCATTGGAAGAGATAACATTGAAGAATTCTTTAGTCATGTTAGTAAACTTAAAGATTTTGAAGACAGATCCTTGGTAGAACTTGCCCCTAATTATGAAATTGCTGCTGCCTCCTTGGTTCACATGTTGGAAGCTAGGTTTGTTAATCTTAATCCTATAATGCAGCAAATGTTTCTTAAACTTCATGATATGAAAGAGGGTGAAAAGAAAGATTTTGTTTTAGAAACTCTTCTTAAAGAATTTGGTGATGTTGTTGGGGAGGCAAGAAAAGTTTTCATTCGTTATAAGATGCTTGGCTATTTTATTGATATTGCTAATACACTTGAGAAGCTTGAAAAAGATAGGCTTAAGTACACTAATGAACCCAATTATGAGGGAGAAGTCAAAATACCAATACCTTTTAAGCTTGTAGGAATGCATGAGACACTAGAAAAGAATTTTGATTGGATTGTTCCTGAAAATTTATTTGATGAGGAAAGTGTGCCTAAAAGTAATGAAAGAGGAGTATCTGAAACTTATATAGATAAGATACAATGCATTGTTGAGAAAACTTCCAACCATTCTGTTGATTCTTCTTCACTTGGAAACACTTGATTCTTACTTTCTGCGCCTAGCTGAAAGGCGTTAAAGAAAAGCGCTTATGTGAGACAACCCATTATTTTATTTCTGCAATTTTTATTTTCTTTTTGAGTCAAGGAGTTGTTTACTTCTGTAACAATTCATTTGTATCTTTATTTTATCGCATTGTTGTGCCAAATGGAGCCTCTAATAGGAAGATGATGCTAGATTTGGATTTCTGCGCAGGAACAGATTTCTTCTGTTCACCGTTTTACTTCTGTAAAATTACAGAAAAATTATTTAAATCTGCAAATTTTTGTGCGTGATCCTCAGATATGTACGCATCTTTCGTTAGTTTTGCGTTTTTCGATCTGAGCAACGTAAGTATCTCGAAAAAATTCGTCTTTATAGACAGATTCTGTCTTTTATTTTTCGCATTCTCTCTTTTACTAGTGTTGAGTGGAATTCTTTTTTTAGGGTGAAGAGCTTCACATAATATCAGTGGAAGTAGTTAATGTTAAAAGTAACGGTCATTTTTGTGTCCTTATAGAACATGTGAGTTTTTGATTGTGCACTAACCCTCTAATGAGAATTACTCTGAGTTTGGTGTGGCGGAAGTTTTCAAGGGTCAAGAGAGAAGGATGATATAATGTGATCAAGAAGAGTGAAGAGCTTAAGCTTGGGGATGCTCCCATGGATCACCCCAGCATATTTCAAGAAGACTCAAGCGTCTAAGCTTGGGGATGCCCAAGGCATCCCCTTCTTCATCGTCAAAATTATCACGTCATCTCTAGTGAAACTATATTTTAATTCTTTCACATCATATGTGCTATTCTTGGAGCGTCTGTGTGCTTTTATTTTCAGTATTTTATTTTTCTTATGGTCAACTTGATTGGACCCTAGTGTAACATCCCAAAAATATTATCAGTATTATTATTCCAAAAATGAGAGCCAACAAAAACTTTTGTTAATTATTTGTGTTGATTGTGCATGTTGCTTGTGATAATTAATTCTTGTTGCTTGTGTGTTGCTTGTTCTAAATAAAAACATGAAGAAAAGAAGAGAAATAAAATAACAAGCAAAGCAAGAAAATATGTGACAAGTGTCACATAAATGTCCCAAGTGAGAAACTCAAAAATTGTTCAAACAAAATTCAGTGGAGTGGGTTTATTAACACTCCCATTTTTATTCTTATAACTTTCCCCTCTCAAAAATTTAATTTCAAAATTTAAATTCTATTACTTTCTTTATTAAATTCAAATCACAAAAATGTGCTATGTTGCACTTGACAAATAAAATGCAACACAGCACCACAAATCCATGTACACATTTGTGAAGCAAAATATGAAATCAAATTTCAGAAATTCAAATTAAGAAATGGTGCACACATTTTGTCGAACACGTGGTGAACACCACTGTGTTCATCTCCAATTCAATTTCAACCCGAGATCAATTGATCAAATTCGAGGTTTGTTCTTCGAATTGGCGCCTGCATCCTCTCCCTCTCACCTCACTAGCCTCGCCGCGCCCAAGAAATTGAAGAAACGAGGTCAGGGAGGAGGAGGAGCGTCAGGGGCAGCAGCGTGCGCCGTGCGCCATGGCCGTCGCCGTGGCAACGGTGTTGTCGACACCACATCAGCCCAACACCGTGCCCCCCCTCTCTCCCTTGCTCCTCTGCTCTCTCCTAGCGCCGCAGCCAGCCCAGAAGAGGACCCCCATCGCCGTTTCGCGCCACGCAGCAGCCGCACCCGCCCGAGACGGCCGTGCCAGTGCACGCTCTCGCCGTCCAAACGCTCCCACGGCCGTCCAAAATTGAGCATGCCCAGCTCGTCGCCACGCTGCCAAGCTAGGCCTCGGCACCTCGAACACCACAGCCGCCCCCTACGGCGAGCTCTCCCCTCTCTGGAGCTCTCCTGCACCCGAGCCACCATGGACCGAGCGCGGCCGATAAATACCCCACCCCGCACCGTGTACTCCCCTCACTCCACCCCGGCCTCTCCCACTCACTCCACCACCTCTGTGCACCGCTAGGAGAGCGGGCACGCAGTAGCAGCGAAGCTCTGCCGTGGTTGCGCACGATTGAGTTCGCCGCACCAGAGGTAGGCGACGACACGGCCAGGCCGTGCTGCTCTCTCCCTTGCTCTTCCCTGGCCTTCCCTCGCATCTCCATTATCACCGCACTCACCCGCGACGTTTTCCTCTCTGTTTCGTGCCCTAGAGCCCCCGTAGGATCTCGCCGGAGTTGGAGCACGACCGCGGAGAAGCAGGAGATCGTCGCCGACGCCAGGAGCTTCCCCATCAAGCTCCACTCGCCTCCCAAGCTTCCCCACGACCTCCGCCGTCGAACGCCGTCCTCTCCACCGTCCCTAGACCACCCAGGTACCCCCTCTGGCCACCCTCGCCGTCGCCGGAGCTCCGGCGACGCCATTTTAGGACGTCGATGAACGCGGGCTCTGTGAGCCGTTGATCTAGATCCAACGACCACATACCGCTTTGCCTAGAGAGAGGCTGACGGGCTGGCCCCACCCGTCAGCATTTTAAACATTATCCTGAGCGCGAGTAATTAAACTGAGTCACTGACTCGTGGGCCCCACATGTCATACTTCTCAACATTATCCAGAACAGTTATATTTTCGAATTTAAACTTCTCTGGAATTTCAGTACTGGAACCATTTTAGAAATTCAATAACTTGAGATCTAGACATCCAAATAAATCAAATCCAATTGTTCTGGAAAGCTTATGAAAATGTTTAACCAACCCAATTGGATTCATTTCATTTATAAATAATAAAAGTGTATTATTAAAAATACTACAGAAGGTTTAAAATTTAAACTTGTTTGTTTCTGATACTCTGTTAGTCCAAATAATTCCAAACCAATTTTGTTAGCTTAGTACTGCCATGTATTAGCTTCCCTAATTTTGGTAGAATTAATTGTGCAGTACTAATTGTTTAGTATAAAGATGAAGTTAGAACACCCTTCTGCACTAAAACATTTAAATATGTTTAATGGTTAACCCAAATGATTTAGGACCAATTTTGTTAGATCACATGTAGCCATGTTTAGTCACCCCTAAAAGGATTTAATTTTAGGATCAACAGAACTTATTTGGTAGCTAAAACTTGATTATTAAGTTACTGGATTAAAACATTTGTGTAGGGAGTTTGGTAACTCCAATTAATCCAAATCAAATTGGGTTGTCTTCTACACATCAGTAGCTTTCTATAGAAATTTAGTTTGTATTTTTGTGACCAACAGAACTCAAGTTGTGGAATTAAACATGTTTAACAAGTTTCTGCCATAATTTAGACATAATTAAATAATGTTTAATTCAATTATTTTGAAACCAAATTGTATGGTTTGATGTGTGCAGTAGCTATTTGTGATGTTATGATTGTTATGTTGTGATGTTGCTTGAGTAGTTTAGTGATTGTTTGTATTTGTTTGTTTATTAATTAGACGAGAACGTTCGGATTTATCGAGGAAGGAGAGTTTGTTGAATCTGAAGATCAAGACCAAGGCCACTTTGCCGAGCAAGGCAAGCTACTCTCTGAGCTTGCACTACAAACATATGCATCTACTTTGATATCATGATTTACCTTAAAGCAAAGATTTATAAACCCTTTTCAAAAATATATGAAAATTATTTTGCCACCATGTAGAATATAAGATAGTTATGTCAAAATTATAGGATGGGAAAAAACTAATATTGTTTATTCAAACTCCTTTGAAAATATTTGTGTGATTATGGAATACCGAGATGTCGGTGTTGAATGGAGAAGTGGAGAATGGAGATGTTTATGAAAAATGCACAGTGTGTCCTTGTACTTACGTCAACCAGCCGATACCCTGTGCGACCACATTTACCCACTATGGGAAAAGGGCTTAGTCATATAATTTGCTCATATTAGTATGGGATGCCTCATCGACGGAGATGACTCCGTTATGCATGAGGGGATAGTGTGTTGATCTACCCCTGACCCGGGTCCTCGCTCAAACTCTATGAAAAGATAAGGAGGAGGATTGAAGGTTCCACCATAAACCGCCGGACAAAACCTATGAGTCCTCACACTTAGATTCCGACGGGCTGGGTTAAGTGTTGATGGAAGTGTCATATGGGAAGGATCCTATACTAGCATGAGCAAAGGACAGGCTATGGTCGGCGGCTTACTTCGCATACACCTGTATGGCGAGACGTGGCGGACACGATGAGTTGCCGGATGGATGTGGGAAAAGCGTGCTAACTCTGCAGAGTGTAAAACTATTCGAATAGCCGAGTCCTCGGATATGGACAGTTGGGAGGCCCTACTTTGACCATGTGCAAGTTTTTGAAAGACTTTGAGTTTTAAAAAGAAAATGAAGTGGAGAATGTTCCTTACACCTATACCAACGGATCGGTATGAGGTTGTTGGAGGAAGTGGACCATGACGGGCTATGGTCGGAAAAAGGAGGAGTTTTGGAGAAACAGATAAAATGGTGATTTCTTTAAAAGTAGTTATAAAACTCTTCTTACCTTTTTCAATAAAGATATAGAGATGTTTTAAAAATAAAAGTTGAAATTAAAATAAAACTAGTGCATACTCATGTTGGGGTAGTTTGCGAGTACATTCAAATGTACTCATATTGGTTTCGTCCCTGGCTATTGACCTAGCCAGACTACGAGGAGGAGCACTACGCCGAGCAGGAGTATGGCGACTTCTACGCGAACTAAGGATCTCCACAAGTCAGCTGCCTGTCGGGTTGTCATCGTTAGATATGATGTCTACTACGCCGTAGCTTCCGCTGATATTTTGGTTTGGCCCATGAAGGCACCTATGTAAGACTTGGTCTAAATGACCATTTATGTAAGACTTTTAATTCGGTATTGTAATGGATGTAAACTTTGGTATCCAATTCGGATTATGTGCAACGACAGACTGATCACGGGATCGTTGTGTTAAGCATAATCGGGTATTTCGGACAGCTAGTCCGGGGTCCCCACAGACTTGGTATCAGAGCCATCCTGACTTTAGGAAACCTTAGTTAGCATGGTCGTTAGACAAATGTTACAAAAGATTAATTTCTAAAAGAAAGGAGTGAAGTATTTTCGAAAACTGCTTATCTCCAATCCTCTTACTTATGCAAAATTTTACTCTCATTAAAATACATTTTCCCTTGTATCCTTAAAATTTTGCACACTTCTCATTAAGCTTAAAATTCGACTCACTTGTTGCCCTACTACATTTAAAATTTTGATACACTTGTCACCTCCCTAACTTAAAATTTTGTTAAAAATTGTAGATGGCACTCCATTGGACCGAGTTCGTTCAGCTTGAGAAGGACAGCAAGCTGACGTTCGAGAGGGACTTGTTCGAGTTGAGCAAGCTGTTAGGTCGCCCCGCTCCAGAGTTCAAAGGAGCTCAGGTTGACGTTCACGGAGTCGGGAGACTGAGTTGGCTCATCGAGTCGTCAGTTCGCAGGAACATCAAGTCTCCCAGTTCCAGGACGATCATCTTCACCACCAAGGCTTCTATCTGGGTTGACGGTCTCTGTACTGCCGCACAGAGGTTGCTAGCCCGACTTTGTGAGGAGCACAAGACGGAGTTGGCAAACTCCCGTTTCCGGTTCTACGGGAGGCGCAACAGCGACGGACACCCTACTCCTACCCTTTACCACCCGATGTTTGGGAGCTACATCCTGGACATGGAGCTCTTACTTCATACACCCAGGATGATCTGATGCGCACTAAGGTTCAGCTTCACTTTGATCGCATCTCGCTTGTTGAGATTCGCGAGAATGAGGAGAAGCTGCTGGAGGAGAAGGTCGCTCTTCTCAGAAGAGGGCCCAGCTGAGGAGGACCATCGTGAAGCTCCGCAAGAAGGTGGCAGAGCAGGACCAGCTGATCGAGGAGCTAGAGCACCATACTGACGAGATGGAGGAGGAGGGCGAGGATCTCCGCAAGGAGAACAACGCTTTCCTCAGTGACGATGATGACTTCGTGGAGGAGATGGATTATGATCAGGAGGACGACGATGAGGAGTTAGTTGACGAGGAGGAGGAGCCACTCGAGGCAGTACTCGAGGACGAGGAGGAGGAGCCACTCGAGGCAGTTCTCGAGGACGAGGAGGAGGATCCCGAGGAGCCACCCTACCAGTCAGATGCTGACGTGTTAGAGCTGGAGGTTCCACCTCAGTAGGCGAGTGACTTGATCACTACCGCAGGATTAGGTTGACCCCCTATCGCTAGTCGAGTCGAAGTAGTGGTTCTTTTGGAAACCAGATGTTATGTATCTTAGATGTAGGGTGTTGTAAGCTTGATGTTGTAAGCTTGATGTTGTTGTGAACTCCTTGATGTGATGTTGGTAATATAAAGTATGTTTGTCTTGTTTGATCTGTGTGAAATATTTTCATATAATCCTTAAATTAATCAACCACTTGCGAGATCGTCTTTTCCCTTAGTCGAACTTTTCTTGCCTTGCCTCTTATACCCGGTGTGCTTCAGGATGCCGCCCCGTCGTGCGGAAGGAGGAGCACCACCACCACCGGACCCAACCCCCGCCCAACTTCTCGCGCTTATCATGGAGGAACGTGAAAATGCCCGGCAGAGCGCCAAGCTCATCTCTGCCCTGCAGCAATCGCAGCCGCTCTAACAACAACAACAATAACAACAACAACAACAACAATGGTGGTAATGGCAATGGCGATGGAAACCAGCGATCCACCTTAGGCGATTTCCAGAAGACCAACCCACCCACCTATCCAAGGGACTTCACCCACGATGATTGGCTTCGCACCATCGACAACAATCTGGAAGTTGCTGCTGTGGGAGAAAATGAGAAAGTGTTGTATGCAACCCACTATCTCGCTGGACCTGCACGAGCTTGGTGGGAAACTACCAAGGCTCTCCAGCAAGCTGGTCATGTTATCAACTGGGCTGAGTTCCAGGAGAAGTTCCGCAAGAAGCATATTCCCAGCGGACTTATTGAGAGGAAGAAGGATGAGTTCCGCAAGCTGAGGCAGGGAAGTAGAGATGTGGTCGGTTATCTGGATGAGTTTACCGACTTATCTCGGTATGCTCCTGATGACACCGACAGAAAGAAGAAGATGGAGCGTTTCATGAGTGGACTTCATGATGAACTGCAGTGTGCTCTGGTTATCCATGACTTCTATGATCTGGAGTCACTTGTGGACAAAGCCATCCAGCTGGAGACCAAGCGCAAGTCTATGTATGAAGGTCGCAAGAGGAGGATGAATGCTCAGGAAGGTTCGAGCAGCCAGAAGCCTCGTATCTTTCAGCAAAACCCCAGGCCTGCTTATCGTCCACCCCAAGCTCCACGCCCCAATTTCCCTAACCGCCCAAACAACTTCAACCGCCCCAATGACAATAACCGTCCCGGAGGAAACTTCAACAACTTCACCCGCAATCCAATGTTGTCTGCTTTGAATGCGGCAACAAGGGTCACTACTCCAGAGAATGCCCAATCCCAAGAGGAATGTTCAGCGCCCCAATGCGCCGGCACCGAACAATGGTCAAGGCCGCAATGGAAATGGAAATGGCAAGAATGCCGCACCCCGCGGAAATGCTGCTGTTGCCAAGGGTCGTCTGCACCACATCAATGCTGAAGAAGCTCAGGATGCGCCGATGTTGTGCTGGGTACGTTCCTTGTCAACTCAGTACCTGCAACTGTTCTGTTTGATTCTGGTGCTACCCATTCATTTGTTACCCAAGAATTTGTTGCTAAGGGAGGTTTAGTCGAGAGCCTCTTACCCAAACCCATGGTCATCCAAATCCCAGAATCCACCGTAGAGACCAAGATGTTTTGCTCCGATGTACCCCTTGAGATCAAAGGAGAAAAGTTTCCAGTTAACTTAATTGTTCTGGGAACCCAAGGCATCGATGTTATACTCGGTATGAATTGGTTAGCCAAGTACCATGGTCGAATTGACTGTGCCAGAAGAGCTGTATCCATCACCACCGACAAAGAAGTAGAAGTGGAGTATGTGTCTGAAACTAGTCAATCTCACCCAGGCTGCCATGAGAGCATAGCTCGACCCCCTAGATGAGATCCGTGTTGTTCACCTATTCAAGGATGTTTTCCCTGAAGAATTGCCTGGTATGCCGCCAGACCGGGATTGAGTTCATAATTGAGCTTATCCCAGGAACACCCCTATATCCCAAAACCTTATCGGATGAATCCGGAAGAACTGGTTGAGTTGAAGAAGCAGTTGGCAGATATGCTCTTGTTCGCCCAAGCGCTTCACCTTGGGGATCACCCATTATTTTTGTGGACAAGAGAGACGGTACCACACGCCTGTGTGTGGATTATCGCAAGCTGAATGACGTGACCATTAAAAACAAGTACCCTCTTCCCAAGATCGAGGATCTGTTCGATCAAATGAACGGAGCCCGAGTCTTTTCCAAGATCGATCTTCGGACAGGTACCATCAGTTGAAGATCCGAGAGACAGACATTCCCAAGACCGCCTTCACCACTCGTTACGGTTTGTTTGAATACACCGTGATGTCTTTTGGTCTGACCAATGCCCCAGCCTATTTCATGAATCTCATGAACAAGATTTTCATGGAGTACCTCGACAAGTTCGTGGTAGTTTTCCTTGATGACATCCTTATTTATTCCAAGACCGAAGAAGAGCATGCTGAACACCTGCGTCTAGTTTTGGAGACCTCCGAGAGCACCAGCTGTATGCCAAGCTTAGCAAGTGTGAGTTTTGGCTCAGTGAAGTGGCATTTCTCGGACATGTTGTATCTGCCGGAGGAATTTCTGTTGACCCGAGAAGATCCAAGCCATTGTTGACTGGTTATCCCCAACCAGTGTGACTGAAATCCGAAGCTTTCTCGGACTCGCCGGTTATTACCGCAAGTTCGTTGAAGGATTTTCCAGTATAGCCAAACCCATGACCCAACTGTTGAAGAAGGACAAGAAATTTGAATGGACTCAGAAGTGTGAGGATAGTTTCCAAGAATGAAGAAGAGACTAACCTCAGCCCCAATTTTGATTATGCCAGACGTCACCAGAGTTTCGACGTGTATTGCGATGCATCACGCCTCGGACTTGGTTGCGTTCTGATGCAAGAAGGCAAAGTTGTGTCGTACCTGTCCCGGCAGTTGCGACCGCATGAAGAGAATTACCCAACCCATGACCTGGAGTTAGCTGCTGTTGTTCTTGCTCTTAAAACGTGGCGTCCCTATCTTGCGGGACATCGCTGCGAGGTCTATACGATCATAAAGCTTGAAGTATATTTTCACCCAGAAAGATTGAACCTGCGACAGAGGAGATGGATGGAATTAATCAAGGATTATGATATTGGAATCCATTATCACCCGGAAAGGCTAATGTAGTTGCCGATGCCCTTAGTCGCAAACCTTGCACCCTGAATGCCTGATCCAAGCCGAACAGCCAGCCTTGTTCAAAGAGTTCAAGATTTTGGACTAGAACTTGTTAGCCATGGTTATCTCGCCAATTTAGAGTTAGCCCCAACCCTGATGGATCAAATCAAAGAAGCCCAAAAAGGTCATGAAAGCATTGAAGGAATTAGAAGAAGATTTCTCGGCAAAGCACCCGGTTTTACCGAAGATGCTGAAGGAGTGCTGAAATTCAATGACCGTATCTGTGTGCCCAATGTCACGGAACTTAAGGAGTTAATCCTGAAGGAGGCCCATGAGACCCCTTATTCAATCCACCCCGGCGGAACCAAAATGTACCAAGACCTTCGAGAAAGATTTTGGTGGCATGGAATGAAGCGAGAGATTGGTTCTTTCGTAGCCAAGTGTGACATCTGTCAGCGAGTCAAGGCTGAACATCAGCGACCCGCTGGATTGCTTCAACCTTTGAAAATTCCCGAGTGGAAGTGGGATGAGATTGGAATGGATTTTATTACCGGACTTCCAAGATCCAACCGAGGCCATGATTCAATCTGGGTCATCGTTGATCGACTGACCAAGGTTGCCCATTTATTCCTGTCAATACCACTATCGGGACATCAATTGCAGACTTGTATATTTCCAGAATAGTGAGCCTGCATGGTGTGCCTAAGAAGATTGTATCTGATAGAGGCACGCAATTCACCTCAAGATTCTGGAAATCCCTTCATGAAGCCCTCGGAACCAAGTTAGCATTTAGCACAGCTTATCATCCCCAGACCGATGGCCAAACTGAGCGAGTGAACCAGATATTGGAGGACATGCTTCGCGCATGTGTTCTATCCTATGGTTCCAAGTGGGAAGATTGTCTTCCGTTTGCAGAGTTCTCGTACAACAACAGTTATCAGTCTAGTCTGCAAATGGCCCCTTTTGAAGCCCTTTACGGCAAGAAGTGTCGTACACCCCTGAATTGGTCCGATACCGGAGAAGCAAATTGTTCGGACCAGATACCCTCCGTGAAGCTGAAGAGCAAGTTCAGCTTATTCGTGAACGCCTCAAAACTGCCCAATCCCGTCAGAAGAGTTACGCTGACACCAAGCGCCGTGACCTCACCTTCAACGTCGGAGATTATGTTTATCTCCGAGTGACACCCCTTAAAGGAATGCAGCGTTTCCATGTCAAAGGAAAATTAGCGCCAAGGTATATTGGACCCTTCAAGATCATTGCTCGTCGAGGAGAAGTATCCTATCAGCTGGAGTTGCCCCGGAGTTAGGAGATTATCATGATGTCTTCCACATTTCCTTGCTCCGGAAGTGTCTTGAAGTTCCTGACCAGCCTGATGTTTTCAAAAACATCGACCACCTCTCCATCGACCTGAACCAAGACCTGACTTATCGTGAGAGACCCCTCAAGATTCTCGAAGAAGATGTTCGTGTTACCCGAAGACGTGCGATCAAGTTTTACAAAGTCCAGTGGACTAACCACTCTGAAGAAGAAGCAACTTGGGAACGCGAAGATTATCTTAGGAGCGAATTCCCAGACCTCTTTAGTACCTAAGCCTAGCAAATCTCGGGACGAGATTTATTTTAAGGGGGGAAGGATTGTAACATCCCAAAAATATTATCAGTATTATTATTCCAAAAATGAGAGCCAACAAAAACTTTTGTTAATTATTTGTGTTGATTGTGCATGTTGCTTGTGATAATTAATTCTTGTTGCTTGTGTGTTGCTTGTTCTAAATAAAAACATGAAGAAAAGAAGAGAAATAAAATAACAAGCAAAGCAAGAAAAATATGTGACAAGTGTCACATAAATTCCCAAGTGAGAAACTCAAAAATTGTTTCAAACAAAATTCAGTGGAGTGGGTTATTAACACTCCCATTTTTATTCTATAACTTTCCCTCTCAAAAATTTAATTTCAAAATCTAAATTTAAATTCTATTACTTTCTTTATTAAATTCAAATCACAAAATGTGCTATGTTGCACTTGACAAATAAAATGCAACACAGCACCACAAATCCATGTACACATTTGTGAAGCAAAATATGAAATCAAATTTCAGAAATTCAAATTAAGAAATGGTGCACACATTTTGTCGAACACGTGGTGAACACCACTGTGTTCATCTCCAATTCAATTTCAACCCGAGATCAATTGATCAAATTCGAGGTTTGTTCTTCGAATTGGCGCCTGCATCCTCTCCCTCTCACCTCACTAGCCTCGCCGCGCCCAAGAAATTGAAGAAACGAGGTCAGGGAGGAGGAGGAGCGTCAGGGGCAGCAGCGTGCGCCGTGCGCCATGGCCGTCGCCGTGGCAACGGTGTTGTCGACACCACAGCAGCCCAACACCGTGCCCCCCCTCTCTCCCTTGCTCCTCTGCTCTCTCCTAGCGCCGCAGCCAGCCCAGAAGAGGACCCCCATCGCCGTTTCGCGCCACGCAGCAGCCGCACCCGCCCGAGACGGCCGTGCCAGTGCACGCTCTCGCCGTCCAAACGCTCCCACGGCCGTCCCAAAATTGAGCATGCCCAGCTCGTCGCCACGCTGCCAAGCTAGGCCTCGGCACCTCGAACACCACAGCCGGCCCCTACGGCGAGCTCTCCCCCTCTCTGGAGCTCTCCTGCACCCGAGCCACCATGGACCGAGCGCGGCCGATAAATACCCCACCCCGCACCGTGTACTCCCCTCACTCCACCCCGCCTCTCCCACTCACTCCACCACCTCTGTGCACCGCTAGGAGAGCGGGCACGCAGTAGCAGCGAAGCTCTGCCGTGGTTGCGCACGATTCAGTTCGCCGCACCCGAGGTAGGCGACGACACGGCCAGGCCGTGCTGCTCTCTCCCTTGCTCTTCCCTGGCCTTCCCTCGCGTCTCCATTATCACCGCACTCACCCGCGCATTTTCCTCTCTGTTTCGTGCCCCATAGCCCCCGTAGGATCTCGCCGGAGTTGGAGCACGACCGCGGAGAAGCAGGAGATCGTCGCCGACGCCAGGAGCTTCCCCATCAAGCTCCACTCGCCTCCCAAGCTTCCCCACGACCTCCGCCGTCGAACGCCGTCCTCTCCACCGTCCCTAGACCACCCAGGTACCCCCTCTGGCCACCCTCGCCGTCGCCGGAGCTCCGGCGACGCCATTTTAGGACGTCGATGAACGCGGGCTCTGTGAGCCGTTGGATCTAGATCCAACGACCACATACCGCTTCGCCTAGAGAGAGGCTGACGGGCTGGCCCCCCCCGTCAGCATTTTAAACATTATCCTGAGCGCGCGTAATTAAACTGAGTCACTGACTCGTGGGCCCCACATGTCATACTTCTCAACATTATCCAGAACAGTTATATTTTCGAATTTAAACTTCTCTGGAATTTCAGTACTGGAACCATTTTAGAAATTCAATAACTTGAGATCTAGACATCCAAATAAATCAAATCCAATTGTTCTGGAAAGCTTATGAAAATGTTTAACCAACCCAATTGGATTCATTTCATTTAGATAAATAATAAAAGTGTATTATTAAAAATACTACAGAAGGTTTAAAATCTAAACTTGTTTGTTTCTGATACTCTGTTAGTCCAAATAATTCCAAACCAATTTTGTTAGCTTAGTACTGCCATGTATTAGCTTCCCTAATTTTGGTAGAATTAATTGTGCAGTACTAATTGTTTAGTATAAAGATGAAGTTAGAACACCCTTCTGCACTAAAACAACTAAATATGTTTAATGGTTAACCCAAATGATTTAGGACCAATTTTGTTATATCACATTTAGCCATGTTTAGTCACCCCTAAAAGGATTTAATTTTAGAATCTACAGAACTTATTTGGTAGCTAAAACTTGATTATTAAGTTACTGAATTAAAACATTTGTGTAGGGAGTTTGGTAACTCCAATTAATCCAAATCAAATTGGTTGTCTTCTACACATCAGTAGCTTTCTATGGAAATTTAGTTTGTATTTTTGTGACCAACAGAACTCAAGTTGTGGAATTAAACATGTTTAACAAGTTTCTGCCATAATTTAGACATAATTAAATAATGTTTAATTCAATTATTTTGAAACCAAATTGTATGGTTTGATGTGTGCAGTAGCTATTTGTGATGCTTATGATTGTTATGTTGTGATGTTGCTTGAGTAGTTTAGTGATTGTTTGTATTTGTTTGTTTATCAATTAGACGAGAACGCTGTCGGATTTATCGAGGAAGGAGAGTTTGTTGAATCTGAAGATCAAGACCAAGGCCACCTTGCCGAGCAAGGCAAGCTACTCTCTGAGCTTGCACTACAAACATATGCATCTATTTTTGATATCATGATTTACCTTTAAAGCAAAGATTTATAAACCCTTTTCCAAAATATATATGGAAATTATTTTGCCACCATGTAGAGATATAAGATAGTTATGTCAAAATTATAGGATGGGAAAAAACTAATATTGTTTATTCAAACTCCTTTGAAAATATTTGTGTGATTATGGAATACCGAGATGTCGGTGTTGAAATGGAGAAGTGGAGAATGGAGATGTTTATGAAAAATGCACAGTGTGTCCTTGTACTTACGTCAACCAGCCGATACCTGTGCGACCACATTTACCCACGTATGGGAAAAGGGCTTAGTCATATAATTTGCTCATATTAGTATGGGATGCCTCATCGACGGAGATGACTCCGTTATGCATGAGGGATAGTGTGTTGATCTACCCCTGACCCGGTCCTCGCTCAAACTCTATGAAAAGATAAGGAGGAGGATTGAAGGTTCCACCATAAACCGCCGGACAAAACCTATGAGTCCTCACACTTAGATTCCGACGGGCTGGTTTAAGTGTTGATGGAAGTGTCATATGGGAAGGATTCTATACTAGCATGAGCAAAGGACAGGCTATGGTCGGCGGCTTACTTCGCATACACCTTGTATGGCGAGACGTGGCGGACACGATGAGTTGCCGGATGGATGTGGGAAAAGCGTGCTAACTCTGCAGAGTGTAAAACTATTCGAATAGCCGAGTCCTCGGATATGGACAGTTGGGAGGCCCTACTTTGACCATGTGCAAGTTTTTGAAGGACTTTGAGTTTTAAAAAGAAAATGAAGTGGAGAATGTTCCTTACACCTATACCAACGGATCGGTATGAGGTTGTTGGAGGAAGTGGACCATGACGGGCTATGGTCGGAAAAAGGAGGAGTTTTGGAGAAACAGATAAAATGGTGATTTCTTTAAAAGTGGTTATAAAACTCTTCTTACCTTTTTCAATAAAGATATAGAGATGTTTTAAACAATTAAAAGTTGGAAATTAAAATAAAACTAGTGCATACTCATGTTGGGGTAGTTTGCGAGTACATTCAAATGTACTCATATTGGTTTCGTCCCTGGCTATTGTCCTAGCCAGACTACGAGGAGGAGCACTACGCCGAGCACGTGAACTAAGGATCTCCACAAGTCAGCTGCCTGTCGGGTTGTCATCGTTAGGATATGATGTCTACTACGCCGTAGCTTCCGCTGATATTTTGGTTTGGCCCATGAAGGCACCTATGTAAGACTTGGTCTAAATGACCATTTATGTAAGACTTTTAATTCGGTATTGTAATGGATGTAAACTTTGGTATCCAATTCGGATTATGTGCAATGACAGACTGATCACGGGATCGTTGTGTTAAGCATAATCGGGTATTTCGGACAGCTAGTCCGGGGTCCCCACACCTAGCATTCTTGATTGGGAGAGAGACAGGCTCCGCTTTTTCATATGAATACTCCTATTCTTCACTTATACTTGTTGAGTATTCTTATCTAGCTATTGCTATGCTTTTAGCTCCTGTTTTGCATGCATCTCTTATTCAGAGCTGTTAGTTCTTTTAAAGAAAGTACTCTCTTGCTTCACTTATAATTGTTTGGAGAGTTTATGTTGAAATAAGTTGATTGGTGTTTGGTTGGAATAGAAAATGCTGCATGTGGTAGATGGTATAATGGAAAAAGGTTACATATTCTTGTAGATCACTGTATTGGATAATTTGATACTTGTCAATTGTTTTGAGTTATCAAGTAGTTCATGTTTAAGCTTTTGTATCATGTAGTTAAAACCTATTAATGAAGAACTACCGTAAAGCTCGTTGAAATTTGGTTTGCATGATTGGTATCTCTAAGGTCTAGATATTTTCTAGTAAAAGGGTTTGGTTAACAAGGATGACAGTGTAGAGTCTTATAATGCTTGCAATATGTTTTCATATAAGTCTTGCTGTGTCGGTTGATATCCTGTGTTTGCTTCAAATAACCTTGCTAGCCTAAACTCTGTACTGAGAGGGAATGCTTCTTGTGCATCCAAAACCTTGAGCCAAAATCCATGCCATTTGTGTCCACCATAACTACCTATATGTGGTATTTCCTTGCCATTCCAAGTAAATTTTTCATGTGCTACCTTTAAACTATTCAAAAATTATTACTCCTTTTTGTGTCAATGTTTACCAAGCTCATGAGGACGAGGTGGATGTCTTTATGTCAACTGTCAAACAGACTTTACCATCGGACTAGCGGCATATACATCCGCTTATCCATTAATTTTGCAAAAAGAGCTGGCAAATGGGGTGCCCAGTCCCAATTAATTACAACTTTAACCGCTTAATTCTCTTCACATTTTTGCCCTGATTTATCAGTCAAGCAATGACAAACAGTGAAATATCTGCATGTGTAAACAAAAGAGAAGAGGGATGATCTGCCTTGCTGGTAGAAATAACGTCCTTCATGGGAGCCGCTCTTAAAAGTCTGGTTGGCAGGGGTCATATTGTACTTTCCATTTTCTGATTCGTTGACAATTAACAAACACCTCCCAAAACTTATTTTTATTCTCTTTATGATTTCAAAAACTTAAAAAGCTCTAGCACATAATTTAATCCCTGCTTCCCTCTACGAAGGGCCTTTCTTTTACTTTTATGTTGAGTCAGTTTTCCTACTTCTTTCTATCTCAGAAGCAAACACTAGTGTCAACTTTGGTGCAAAATTTTTTATATGCTTTTATATTGCACTCATTATATTGCTTTGTGTTGAAAATATCCATGAGATATATATGTTGAAAGTTGAAAGCAATTGCTGAAGCTTAAATCTTCCTTTGTGTTGGTTAAATACCTTTTACTTAGAATCTATTGCTTTATGAGTTAACTCTTATGCAAAACTCTTTGATGCTTGTCCCGAAAGTACTATTCATAAAAAGTTTTTGCTTATATGATTCAGTTGTTTGCTCATTATCTACTTGCTAGCAAACTATAGACCGTTGACCTGGATCACTTCATTCATAACATGTGCTTTACAATACTATTTGATCATGATTATGATGGTAGCAAGTCACCTCAGAAATTATTTTGTTTTTATCGTTTTACCTACTCGAGGACGAGTAGAACTAAGCTTGGGGATGCTTGATACGTCTCAAACGTATCTATAAGTTCTGATGTTCCATGCTTATATTATGCCAATTGCTACATGTTTTATATACACTTCATAGCATTTTTATGAATTTTCTGGGACTAACCTATTAACAAGATGCCACAGTGACAGTTCATGTTTTCTGCTGTTTTTGTATTCCAGAAAAGCTAGTCTGGAAATATTCTCGGAATTGGACGAAACTTGGACAGGACCTCCTATTTTTCCAACACGTACACGGAGTCCAAAGGAGAGACGGAGGGGGCCGCGAGCCAGCCACACCATGGGGCGGCGTGGCCCCACCCTCTGCCGCGCCGTGGGGTGGTGTGGGCCCCACGGGCATCTTCAGCCGCCACCCTTTCGCCTATTTATTCATCTTCACGGGAAAACCCTAGACACCCGAGCCATTATCCACGAAAAGTTCCAGAGACGCCGCCGCCGTCAACCCTAGCTCGGGAGGGTTCAGAAGCTCTTCCCGGCACCCTGCCGGAGAGGAGAATCATCACCGGAGGGCTCTACATCACCATGCCTGCCTCCGGAGTGATGCGTGAGTAGTTCATCTTTGGACTACGGGTCCATAGCAGTAGCTAGATGGTTGTCTCTCCACTTTATGCTATCATGTTTAGATCTTGTGAGCTGCCTATCATGATCAAGATCATCTTATTGTAATGCTACATGTTGTGTTTGCTGGGATCCGATGAATATTGAATACTATGTCAAGTTTATTATCAATCTATCTTATATGTTATTTATGATCTTGCATGCTTTCTGTTACTAGTAGATGCTTTGGCCAAGTAGATGCTTGTAACTCCAAGAGTTAGTATTTATGCTAGATAGTGGGTTCATGCCTCCGGTAATCTGGGAGAGTGACAGCAACTTCTAAGATTGTGGATGTGTTGTCGCCACTAGGGATAAAATAACCGATGCTTAGCTTAAGGGTGCGCCATTAGGTCTAATGCATTTGTTTACATTACGCACATTACTTAATGCGATTATCCGTTGCTTACAACTTAATACCAACGGGGAACTCGGTATGACAACCTGGAGGTGGATTATTAGTCATAGACGCTGTTGGATAACGGTCTATGTATTTTGTCGTAATGCCCAAATGAATATCATAGTAATTATCATGTCATATATATGCATTGTCATGCGCTCAATATTTTGTCAATTGCCCAGCTGTAATTTGTTCACCCAGCATGTTAGTTATCTTTTATGGAGAAAAACCACTAGTGAACTGTGGACCCCGGTCCATTCTTTTACACTTATAATACAACCAACTGCAATCATTGTTCCTTTTCATTCTCTGCAATTTACTACTGTTTTCCACACCATACGTTTAATCCTTTGTTTTCAGCAAGCCGGTGAGATTGACAACCTCACTGTTTCGTTGGGGCAAAGTAGTTTGATTGTGTTGTGTGCAGGTTCCACGTCAGCGCGCCGCTGACAACCTTCAGAAGTGATTTCTTACTCCTACTGGTTCGATTAAACCTTGGTTTCATACTGAGGGAAACTTCTGCTACACTGCTTCATACCTTCCTCTTGGGGTCTCCCAACGAACGTGTGATCCACGTCATCAATCAACAAAGGACTAAAAGGAGAAAAGGCAGTGAAGTACTATGGACCAACTTGTGAGAGAATAAAGGAAGCAGATGGACATAACCAGAAAAGGCAAAAAAGCCACACCACCACCACGCTGCTGTCACTGTCATGTGGTTGGTTCTGGCCTACATAAAGCAAGGAGCAGAGGAAGCTGCCTCGCAGCATCACCCATCTCCACCAAATCCCAACAACCACCAGGGAGGACCAAGAACAGAAGAAGAACATGGCTCAAGAAATCCATCACCAAGAAGATTGGTGACCAATTCGTGACTGAAGATTCAGAGCAAAATCATCTCCTCCTCTGCCTCCACTGCTGCTCCAAGTTCTTCCTCTAAACCTCCTGCTGCTGTGATCTTCACCAACACCCAAGAACAGTCAAGAACAAGCACTCCATCAAGCCCAAGGAAGAAACATCTAGTCCCCTGCCTCTTGCTGCTCGAATTCTAACTCTGAACCTTGTTAATCATTCATCTGCCAGTGTTAATTTCAGTGTTGCAACTAGTCTGTCGAATTGTTCAGAGTTTTGACTTGTTTATGTTTGTTGTTGTCCAGTACTTGAGTTGATCTGTTTGTGTAGTACTCCTGTGATGTTTGTTAGTTAAATCATCCATGTGTTGTTGTGTGATCCTGATGACGTGAAATCACACGTTCGTTGGGAGAGCCCAAGAGGAAGGTATGAAGCAGTGCAGCAGCAAGTTTTCCCTCAGTATGAAACCAAGGTTATCGAACCAGTAGGAGTAGGAGAACTTCAGAAGGTTGTTGGTGGCGGAATATGGCACGGCACAACACCAGGGAATCCGGCGACCGACGTGGAACCTACACACCACACAATCAAACTACTTTGCCCCAACGAAACAGGAAGGTTGTCAATCTTCCCGGCTTGCTGTAACAAAGGATTAAACGTATGGTGTGGAAAATAATGTTTAATTGCAGAAAGTAAAAGAGAACAATTGTTTGCACTTGGTGGTTTTATCAGTGAAAAAGAATGGACCGGGGTCCACAGTTCACTAGTGGTGTCTCTCTATAAAGATAAACGACATGTTGGGTAAACAAATTACAGCTCGGCAATTGATAAAATTTGTGCGCATGACAATGCATATATATGACAAGATGACTAGCATGATATTTAATTGGGCATTACGACAAGATACATAGACTGTTATCCAACCGCACCTATGACTAATAATCCACCGCCAGGTTAACATCCGTGTCCCCCGTTGGTATTAAGTTGCAAGCAACGGATAATCGCATTAAGTAATGTGCGTAATGTAAACAAGTACATATGACCGTGGACATAGCATTGTTAGGTTATCCCTAGTGGCAACAACACATCCACAACCTTAGACGTTGCTGTCACTCGCCCAGATTACTGGAGACTGAACCCACTATCTAGCATAAATACTCACTCTTGGAGTTACAAGCATCTACTTGGCCAAAGCATCTACTAGTAACGGAAAGCATGCAAGATCATAAATAACATGTAACATAGATTAATAATCAACTTGATCATAGTATTCAATATTCATCAGATCCCAGCAAACACAACATGTAGCATTACAATAAGATGATCTTGATCATGTTAGGCAGCTCACAAGATCTAAACATGATAGCATAAAGTGGAGAGACAACCATCTAGCTACTGCTATGGACCCGTAGTCCAAGGATGAACTACTCACGCATCACTCCGGAGGCAGGCATGGCGATGTAGAGCCCTCCGATGATGATTCCCCTCTCCGGCAGGGTGCCAGGAAGAGCTTCTGAACCTTTCCGAGCTAGGGTTGACGACGGCGGCGCCTCTGGAACTTTTCGTGGAATATGACTCGGGTATTTAGGGTTTTCGCGTCGGGGGGAATAAATAGGCGAAAGGGCGGCGGCTGAGGGAACCCGAGGGCCCACACGCACCCTCGGCGCGGCAGGAGGTGGGGCCACGCCGAGCCCTTGTGTGGCCGCCTCCTAGCGCTCCTCCGTCTCCCCTTTGGACTCCGTGTACATGTCGCTGAAATAGGGACCTCCGTTGATTTTCGTCCAATTTTGAGAATATTTCCAGAACAGCTTTTCTGGAATACAAAAATAGCAGAAAACAGGATCTGGCACTGTGGCATCTTGTTAATAGGTTAGTCCCAAAAAATGTATAAAAATGATATGAAGTGGATGCAAAACATGTAACAATTGGTATAATATCAACATGGAACATAAAAAATTATAGATACGTTTGAGACGTATCAGCATCCCCAAGCTTAGTTCCTACTCGTCCTCGAGTAGGTAAACAATAAAACAAAATAATTTTTGAAGTGACATGCTACCATCATAATCTTGATCAAATAGTATTGTAAGGAAGATTTACTTTGGAGACAATGCATCCACAGGTTTACATAAGTGTTAACTCATGAAGCAATAGTTTCTAGTAAAAGTTATTTAACCAACACAAAGGAAGATTTAAGTTTCAGCGTTTGCTTCAACTTTGAACATATTTATCTCATGGATATTGTCAACACAAAGCAATATAATAAGTCCAATGTGTAGCATATAACAAATGTTGTACCAAAGTTGACACTAGTGTTTGCTTGTGGAAGACGAAAGAAGTAGGAAAACTGACTCAACATAAAAGTAAAAGAAAGGCCCTTCGCAGAGGGAAGCATTGATTAAATCATGTGCTAGAGCTTTTTAGGTTTTTGAAATCATATAGAGAGTAAAAATTAAGTTTTGGGAGGTGTAGGTTAATTGGTCAACGAATCAGTAGTGGAAAGTACAATATGACCCCGGCCAAACAGACTTTTAAGAGCGGCTCCCATGAAGGACGTTATTTCTACCAGCAAGGCAGATCATCCCTCTTTTCTCTTTTGTTTACACATGCAGATATTTCACTGGTATTATTTCTTGACTGATAAATCAGGGCAAAAATGTGAAGAGAATTAAGTGGTTAAAGTTGTAATTAATTGGGACTGGGCACCACGTTGCCAGCTCTTTTTGCAAAATTAATAGCTAAGCGGATGTATATGCCGCTAGTCTGATGGTAAAGTCTGCTTGACAAGTGACATAAAGACATCCACCACATCCTCATGAGCTTGGTAAACATTGACACAAAAGGAGTAGTAACAATTTTGAATAGTTTAAAGGTAGCACATGAAAAATTTACTTGGAGTGGCAAGGAAATACCACATATAGGTAGTTATGGTGGACACAAATGGCATGGATTTTGGCTCAAGGATTTGGATGCACGAGAAGCATTCCCTCTCAGTACAGAGTTTAGGCTAGCAAGGTTATGTAAGCAAACAAGAATATCAACCGGTACACCAAGTTTTATATGACCAACATATTGCAAGCATTATAAGACTTCATACCGTCTTCCTTGTTAACCAAACCCTTTTATTAGAAAATATCTAGACCTTAGAGATACCACCCATGCAAACCAAATTTCAACAAGCTTTACGGTAGTTCTTCACTAATGGGCTTAACTTACATGATGCAAAAATTTAATCATGACCTACTTGTTAACTGAAAACAATTGACAAGTATCAAATTATCCAAATTAGTGACCTACAAGAGTATGCAAGTCTTTTCCATTATACCATTTACACATGCAACATTTTCTGTTCCAACCAAACACCAATCAACTTATTTCAATAACTCTCCAAACAAGTATAAGTGAAGTAAGAGAGTACTTTCTTTAAAAGAACTAATTGCTCTGACAAGAGATACATGAAAACAAGAGCTAAAAGCTTGAACAGCGCTAGATATGAATACTCAACAAATATAAGTGAAGAATAGGAGTATTCTCATGAAAAAGCGGAGCGTGTCTCTCTCCCAATCAAGAATGCTAGCATCCAATCAAGTTGATCACAAAATAAAAAATAACATACTGAAAATAAAAGCACACAGACGCTCCAAGAATAGCACATATGATGTGAAAGAATTAAAATATAGTTTCACTAGAGATGACGTGATAATTTTGACGATGAAGAAGGGGATGCCTTGGGCATCCCCAAGCTTAGACGCTCGAGTCTTCTTGAAATATGCTGGGGAGATCCATGGGAGCCTCCCCAAGCTTGAGCTCTTCACTCTTCTCCATCCTATTATATCACTATTCCCTCTTGAACCTTGAAAACTTCCGCCACACCAAACTCAAAGTAAATCTCATTAGAGGGTTAGTGCACAATCAAAAACTCACATGTTCTGTAAAGACACAATTAAATATTAGCTACTGCCACTGATGTTATGTGAAGCTCTTCCACCCAAAAAAGAATTCCACCCAACACTAGTAAAAGAGAGAATGCAAAATAAAAGACATAATCTGTCTAAAACAGAACAGACCGCAAAGACGAATTTTTTCGAGTTACTTACGATGCTCAGATTGAAAAACTTTGAACTAATGAAAGATGCGTACATACATCAGGATTACGCAAAAACATTTGCATATTTAAATCACATTATGTTGATTTTAGATAATTAATACGGTGAACAGCAGAAATCTGTTCCTGCGTAGCAATCAAAATCTAGCATCATCTTATCATTAGAGACTGCTCTTGGCACAACAATGCGAGAAAGTAAAGATACAAAGGAGTTGCTACAGAAGTAAACAACCTCCTTGACTCAAACTGAAAACAAAAGAGAATGGGTTGCCTCCCAAAAACGCTTTCTTTAATGCCTTTTAGCTAGGCTAGAAGATTTTAATGATGCTCTCATAAGAATAAGAGTTGAAAAACAAAAGAGAGCATCAAGAGGCAATTATCAAACACATTTAAGTCTAACCCACTTTCTATGCAAAGGAATCTTATAACAAAATAAATTATTGAAGCATAAAAGAACTAGCATAGAAAGATGAAACAAATATAACTTCAAAACTTTCAACATAAAGAGAGATGTTTTAGTGACTTGAAAACTTCTAAAACCATATTTTCCTCTCTCATAATGTCGGAGACTAGTCCCAGGAACTAGGGGTGTCTCTCAAGTGCCAGGAAACGAGTAAGGGGCTGAACACAACGTCAAATAAATCCTCAACAACCTCGGCGACGGTGCTCGTCGAGCTCGGTGAGGAACATCACGACAGAGAGGTAACACGAGCCGCTACCCAGGTTCAGGCCCACCGTGAGGTGTAAAAGCCCTACGTCCTGCTAAGATGTATTGCACTGCTTGGAGAGGTTCACAGTACAAGTGTGCTTGCCGAGGGCACTGCTGTGGCTATGGTGGACTATGGTGGAAATGAGCTCTGTCTTCTTCTCAGACGTAGCTCCTTGGTTGTGGAATGCGTTGCTGAATGCGGGATCCCCCTCCTAGGTCGTACACTGGCTCCTTATATACTGGGCTTGGTCCTCTTCCCCGAAAACCTCCGGCGGGAAGGGATACCACAATGCCGCCGAATTGGAGCATAGCGCACAGCGTCGGGGGCGTCCATGGACACGGTCCATGGCAGGAGCACGTCGTCTTGGCAGAAAAAGCCACCGTCCAACCAGGACGGTGGGCTGGCACCGCAGAGCTTTGGGGCGCGTCCCACGGTGACGTCGCAGTTGGAGCGTAGCGGCGGCCGGCCGCTTTATCACCAATTTGGCAAGTCTTGGAGTCCGCTTTGCTTGCCGCAGCTCCCTTGACCACTTTATACACGAGAATGGCAACTGCGGTGTCTTCGTCATCACGCGCAGGCGCGCGCGTCACTCTGCGGCAGGCGCAGAGCCCATGTGCGCTCTGCAGCGGCGCAGGAGCTTGCTTCCACTTGAAGGAACCCCGCGAGGCCTGAAACCTTGCCGAGGTTCTGTTACCGTTGACTTCTCGCGAGGGAAAACCTCCCGAGAGTGGCGTGGAGACGCGCCAGGGCCTGAAGATCTTCTAGGAGAGGCCTTCTCGAGGCAGAGGTCCCTCTTGAGGCCTCCAGGCCGATCGTCTTGGTCCTTAGCAGAAATGCTCGGTCGAGCAGGTAAGCCCTCGCGAGGGAAGACGCCTCGCGAGGCTCGCCAGGCTGAACGTCTGGTCCTTAGCAGAATTTCCTGCGGAGCGTTCGAGGGCTGTGGCAGGCCGGCCCATGATACCCTGGTTTTCACTGGGCCGACAGTAGCCCCCGGGCCCGCGATGGGCATGTTGGAGCTCCTCAGGCGGAGGCGAATCGTCGTGGGCCCAAAGAAGCCTGCGAAGCCCGAGACACGTGGAGCGCTACGGCCGGGCACGATCCCACGATCTCCTCCGAAGTAACGGGCGTGGTGGTGGGTCCCGCCACACCCCTGTAGCGGCTCGATGAGCCGATATAAGGCGGAGAGCTCGGCGCAGGCGGCCATCACTCCATTCGTTCCCCTTTCATCTCCTTCCTCCCTGCGCTCAATCCCCAACCTTCTCCTTCGCGACCTTGCTGCAATGGCGCCCAAGAAGGCCACCGCTGCTTCGAAGGGCAAGGCAGTGGCGCAGGGCGGCGGGTCCGCTGAAGCGCAGCGGGACGGCGGCTTCGAGCCGGCTCTGAGCGGCTCCCGCTTCGAGACGGAGGCGCAGCTGGACAAGGTGCGCCACATGGCGGCCTCGAAGACCAACGAGCACGGCGCCACCGTGCTCAAGCGCGCGGGCAACTCCCACGGCAGCTTCTACCCCATCTTCATGCACTCTCTCTTCGCCGGCCTCGTTCCCCCTTCTCCGATTTCTTCCTGGCGGTCCTGGAGCGCTACCAGATTCAGGTTCTCCATCTTCACCCCAACTCCATCCTCGTCCTCGCCATCTTCGCCTACCTCTGCGAGGCGTACATCGGCATTCCGCCTTCGGTGGACCTCTTCCGCAGCTTCTACGCGCTCCGGTTCACGGCGAACAAGGAGCGGTCAGGGTGCGTGTCCTTCCGCATCACCGATGGCATGAAGGGCGTCTACATCCCCATTGCGCGGAACGGCGAGGACATCGTGACCAGCGTGACGAAGAAGGTGGAGGACTTCCGCAAGCGCTGGTTCCTCATGCAGTTCGGGAGCCAGAGCGCCTTCTTCGAGCTGCCTGAAGCGCCTCCGACGAAGAGGGCGAGCTGGGCCTCTAAAGGGCTCAAGGGCGCGACGCTTGGCCTTGTGGTGAGGCGCTTGAGGGACCTCCGCGAGGCCGGCCTCACCGGGCAGATGGTGGCCAAGGACTTCGTGAGGCGCCGCATCGCTCCGCTCCAGAGGCACGCGGACGCGATGTGGCTGTACTCCAACCAGGGGGACAAGATGCGCCTGAGCGCTACCCTCTACACGAAGGAGGAATTGCACGCCCTCATGGAGACTCTCTTCACGTCTCCGGACATCCCCTGCCCACTGACCAGACCGTGCCGCTTCATCGGATCGATCTCGGGCGCCGCGTCTCGCATGTGCAGGCGATGCCGAAGTTCGATCAGTGGGGCCTGGTGCCTAAGGGGCACGTTGGGCCTCGCGAGGACCCGGAGTCTGCGGCGCAGGGGGCGCCAGTTGAGGGTGACGAGGAGACGACGGAGACGCCCGCAGAGTCCGATGCGGGCGCGACCGGCGCCTCGGGAGACGCTGCTTCCTCGGCGGGGAATTCGAGCGCCTCGAAGAGTGCGGCGCCTGAAGCGGAGGTCCACGAGTCTCCTCAGGTAGCGGCGACGAGTTTGTGGTTTCCCCCTCGCGGCGTGTTGAGGGGGAGGAGGATAGCGACGATGACAATGCCTCGTCGGGCCACTGCGAGCCTCGCTCCAAGGCGATCCACGACAGGAATGCCGGGGCCCAGGAGGAGACAGAGGCACGGCCGAGCGCGGGGCCCAGTGCTCCGCCCGCGAAGCGGAAGAAGAGGAAGTGGGTCGACACCGCGGCGTAAGTTTTTGTACTGCCTTTCCTGTTTGATGTTGTTCTTGGTGTGTACCTCTCGAGGGGTTTCTGAGTCTTTTCCTCTCCAGACGCACCGAGGAGCCAAAGAGGCTCCGGAGACTTGGAGAGATCTCTGGCTCTGCCGCGGCGTCCGTGACGCCCACAACTGAAGAGGTGCACCACGAGGCCACCGCTTCCTCTCCCGAGGCTGCGACGCCACCTCCCGGGGCGGAGGAGCGCCACGAGGAGAGGGAGGAGGAGGCTGAAGTGACGACGCCGCCGCCTCGCGGCCTGATGCCTCTCCCGCGCAGCAAGAGAAGACGCCGGAGGTGGACGCGGCAAGGACCACGCCGCCGGTGAAGGAGGACACGGCGGGAGCAGCTGCGTCTGCAGAGACGCACGCTGACGTCGTCATGGAAGACACCACGGTGCCGTCGCCTCCACCGAGCTCGGGCCTTGGAGGGCCCACGGTGGGCGCTGAGGCTGCCGCGGGGACGGCCTCAGTAGAGAACACCAACCCTGCTCCTGAGGAGGAGGAGAGTGCTCCCCAGGGGCAGGGAAATGGCGGAGCTGACGGTGGGGGCGCCTCGAGCCCCCATAAGGCCCCTTGCGCGGAGAAGAGGAAGGCTCCAAGCAGAGCCCCCAGGCGCGCCTCGAGGTCACCCAGAGCCCAAGGCGCGATGCCCCGGAGTCCTCAGCAGGCGCTGGCGCTTCCAGGCCCTCTGGAGAATCGTGGGCCCTAGCCTTGCTGGGTCGGCGCCCTGTCGCGGCTCGCCGAGAGGCCGTCCTTCGCTCGGCGAGGGAGGTGCTCGATGGGCTCGAGGCCCAGCTCGCTGAGGAAGACCGCACCAGGGCGGAGGAGGTCGCCGAGCTTGCGCGGGGCTGGGCTTGCCTCCAGGAGACCGTGGAGCGCTGCCGCCGGAAGGACGAGGCAGCCCAGGCGCAACGCGAGGCGGCGCTGCGCTCTGCTGAAGAGATCCGCCTCAGCGTGGTCCGCGAGGTCGAGGAGACCCTTGCGGTCCTGAGCGCTAAGCGCGAGGCTCTCGAGGCGGAGACGGAGGCCAAGCATCAGGAGCTGGCGGCGCGCGAGGCGGCGGTCTCCACCAAGCACAAGGAGCTCCTAGACCGCGAGGCGGGAATCATTGCCGAGTCGGAGACCGTGCGGCAAGGCCTGGAGAAGCTCCGCGAGGACCTGCGTGTCCGTGAGAACCAGATGGTGCAGCGCGGGGCAGAACTTGATGCCCGCGAGACCGAGCTGCGCAAGCGCGAGGAACAGGTCGAACAGATCGAGAAGGATCAGTCCGCGCAGCGGGAGCACCTGGAGTCTCGCGAGAGCAAAGTCACTCAAGACGAGGCGTTCTACCAGAAGCGCCTCGCGCTGACCAACGAGAACCTCCGCAAGAAGGAGGAGCAGCTGGCGGCGGAGTCCGCGACCAAGGAGCAGCTCTTCCGCGACAATTGCAGGAAGGACTTCGCGGACAAGGCCAAGAAGCAGGAGGCGCGCTTCACGAAGAGACGCAACGAGCTCGAGGCCCGCATCAGGGAGCTTGAGGCTCAGAAGCAGCGATTCGACTCCCGCCTTCATGACGCTGTGGAGGCTCGGAAGCACGCGGAGCAGGACCTTGCCTCCTTGACGCAGGACATGAACGAGATGCAGCAGCAGGTGGGGCCTGTTGTGGAACTCGTCGAGGAAGCTCGGCGGAGCGCTCTGACTGCGCAGGTCTTGTCGCGCCAGCGGGAGCGCATGTTTGCTTCCTTGGTGAGGCGTGCGCGTGCGTCGCGGCCGCCTGGGGACCGAAGCCCCCAGGCTCTCTGTCGAGGGGAACCAGGACGTCGCCGTCTACCTTGGCTTCTTCGAGCAGCTCCTCACCAAGTTTGAAGAGGTCGTGACGAACCTCGACGACTTGGTCGACACCGAGAGCCGCGAGCTCCTTGGCGTCGCGGTCGGCCAAGTCTTCGCCAACCTTGCACACCTCCACCCCGGCTTCGATTTCGCGTCTGTGATGGAGCCTCTGGAGAAGGAGCTCGCCGAGAAGCTGGACGCCTCGGTGTGGGACGACGTGGAGAAGTACACTCAACGCTTCAAGAGGGTCGAGGTCGAGGAGAGCGACGACGAGGCTGGTGCTGAGGAGGTGGATGACGAGGACGTCGACGGCGACGACGACAACCCCGCTGCTTAGGTTGCCCCTGTAGAGAGATGTGCCAAGGGCAGTTATCTTAAGACTTGTCGCTTTTATTTCGTGCTGGTTTGTAAAGACACTTTAACTTTGTGCAAGTGTGGTGCCCCTCGGGAGGCCTTTTATCTGTTCCCTCATGTCTTTTTCGCTCTACGTCGTTAGGACCCTGCTCTTAGCGCAAATAGCACCGCCGCTTCGGTATGCCGGAGTCAGGGCTCGACAAGGCCGGGGGGTGCGTAAGGCTTAGAGAGGTAAGAGCCCTCGAGGCGCGATGCTCAGGGGCTCCCCTTTGACGTGCAAGCAGCCCATGAGGCGTAAGAGAGAAAAGAGAGGCTCGAGGGGCGACAAAACCAGCGAGAGGGAAAAAGAGCTCATGAGGCGTAAGTTCTGGACTTAGCTCTGGCGAGACGCCTGCTTTGTAGAGGGTGTTGTGTTCCTGGTGAGGTGTTCTCCCTCTCGAGGCTGCCTGAGACTGGCTTGGAGCTTTTGGAGCCCTGCAAGGCGTCTTGTTCCCTGTGTTGGAGAGAGAGAGAGAGCGAACCCACAAGCAAAGCATAGTTGTACAACTCATGCGCGCTCATAGATTTCCTCATGGGTATCTCACGAGGAGAATAAGCACCAAGGTCCTTGGTGAGGTGACGTGCATGGGAGCTAACCCACGAGTCAGAGCTCTTTGGTGAGATAACGGTCGTGGGCGGAGAGCCACGAGTTAGAGCTCGGATCCTTTGGATTTTACGATGCTGCTGGGATGCTCCCGAGACACAGGCACCGTGCTCAGCCCCCGCTCGCGAGGTGCGCATGGGGAAAAATGTGAGCGCGAATGAAATGTAAGAAAGCAAACTCACCAAGCAATATTACATAACGGCGCCGAAGCGCAATAGGTTCATGATGACCTGAAATTGTTCATTACACTTGGCGAGGCCAAGACAAAGTCCGCCATGTCTGGGCATGGGGTTCCACATGGAGTGGCTGAGGCTTCCCGCGGCCCGTGGCACGCGTTGTAGGAAACTCTCAGTGGAGATGGCCCTCGTGAAGGGAAAGCTTGGTGAAGCTGGGAGGTGAAGACGCGTGCTTCCCTCTTGAGACAAAAAATGCCTGCCGCGACGTGATCACGGGTAGAACTTGCGTAGGTGCTCGATGTTCCATGGATTTTTGATCGGATCGCCGTCTTCCGTCTCGAGCCGCACCGCGCCAGGCCTGGCGATGTGCGCGACCCTGTAGGGGCCTTCCCACATGGGTGAGAGCTTGTGGAGGCCTTCTCTGGAGAGGATCCTCCTGAGGACGAGATCGCCTGTCTCGAGGGTGCGCGGCCGTATGTGGCGGCTGTGGTAGCGGCGCAGGTCTTGCTGGTACTTTGCCGCTCGGAGGGCGGCACGGCGACGTAGTCCATCGAGCAGCAGCAAGTCGTCGTTGTGGAGCTCCTCTTGGTTGTCCTCGTTGAAAGCAAGGATCCGTGGGGACCCATGCTTGATCTCGGTGGGGAGGACTGCTTCAGCGCCATAGACGAGAGCGAACGGCGTTTCTCCAGTGGGCTTCGTGGCGGTGGTGCGGATGGACCAGAGCACGGAGGGGAGCTCTTCAATCCAGTTCTTGCCGTGGGCCTTGAGGCGATTGAAGCTTCTTGTCTTGAGGCCTTGAGCACTTCTGCGTTCGCCCGCTCAGCCTGCCCGTTGCTTCGTGGATGAGCCACCGAGGCGAAGCAGAGCCGTGTGCCGAGACTCTCGCAGTAGGCCCTGAAGATGCCGCTGGTGAACTGCGAGCCGTTGTCGGTGATGATGCGATTTGGCACGCCGAAGCGACAGGCCAGGCCTCTGATGAATTTCACCGCTGATCTCGCCGGGATGGTGCGCACCGCTTCAACCTCCGCCCATTTGGTGAACTTGTCGATGGCGACGTAGAGGTAGCGGTAGCCCCCGCTGGAGCGTGGGAAAGGTCCCAGGATGTCCAGCCCCCAGACCGCGAAGGGCCAGGAGAGAGGGATGGTCTGGAGCCCCAGTGCGGGCTGGTGGACTTGCTTGGCGTGGAACTGGCACGCCTCGCAAGCCTGGACAACGCGGTTGCATCTTGAAGTACTGAGGGCCAATAGAAACCACTCCTGAAGACTTTCCCTGCGAGGGTGCGTGATGATGAGTGGTGGCCACATTCTCCACTGTGTATGTCCTTGATCAGCTGGCGGCCTTCTTCAGGGGGGACGCATTTTAGTGCAACTCCATTTGGACGCTTGCGGTACAGGTCTCCCTCGTGAAGGCAGTATGACTTGGCCTGGCGAGCAACTCTCTCTGCTTCTGCGTCCTCTTCAGGGAGGACTCCGTCCCTGAGGTACTCCTTGAGCTCATCGATCCAGCCCGTCTCTTGGTGTGTCATGGCCAGCAGCAGGCGTTCCCCTGTGGGTGGCCGCAGCCTGGTGCTCCAGATGTTGGTGGTGGTGGGAGCTCTTCGTCCATGTTCATTTCAACGCTTCTTTTGGCTGTTTCACCGATGCCCTGGTGAGCCTCTCCTCGAACACGCCCGCCTGCTGGGCTTCTCTGCGTGATGCTCGCCTGGCGATGTCGTCGGCCTCCTGGTTCTCCCTTCGTGGGATGTGCCTGAGCTCCATCCCCTTGAAGTGTTTCTCGAGCTTGCGGACCTCCTCGAGGTAAGCGGCCATATGGCCGTCCTTAGGCGTGTAGCTCTTGTTGGAGAAGTTGACGAGGAGCTGGGAGTCGCCCTTGATGAGTAAGCGCTTGATGCCGAGGGCGATTGCGGCTCTGAGCCCGGCGAGGAGGCCCTCGTACTCGGCGATGTTGTTGGAGACCTTGTCTGTCGTGAAGCACAGCTGGACGGCGTAGTAGAGCTTGTCGCCCTTGGGTGAGGTCAGGACGACGCCAGCCCCAGCGTTCTGGCATGCGAATGCTCCGTCGAAGTGCATGGTCCAGTGGCTTGGCGCCGTGTCTCCTGCTGGCGTGGATTCTGCCTCATGAGGCTCTTCTTGCTGCGTGTCTGTCCACTCGGCGACGAAGTCAGCCAATGCTCTCCCCTTGATGACCCTGGTGGTGTCGAAGCGCAGGCCAAAAGGTTGCAGCTCAATGTTCCACCCTGCGACGCGGTCAGTGGCGTTTGGATTGCGCAGGATCTGCTCCAGAGGGAATGATGTGACCACCGTGATGGGGTGGCCCTGGAAGTAGTGGCGCAGCTTCCTGGAAGCGATGAGGAGCGCGAGGAGGAGCTTCTGCTGCATAGTGTACCGCTCGCGAGCATCTCGCAGCACAGTGCTGACGAAGTAGACGGGATGCTCGACGAGGGTGTCGATGGTGACGCAGCGCTGGGTTCCTCGGGAGCCTTGTCGAGCCTCTCGAGAGGTGGACCCTCGACGAGGGTGCCTTCTGGTTGTGCGGGCTCGGCATGGGGCTCAGGGCCTGAAGAGGATGTTTCCTTGTCGGGGGGATCTGGGCTTGGCGTGGCGGTGTCCTTCTTGGCGAGGACTGGCTCTTCCCTTTCTGCCACCAAGGCTGCGCTCACTGTTTGTGGAGTGGCTGATAGGTACAGCTTCAGATGCTCGCCGGGCCTTGGGGCAACCATGACAGGTGGGCTAGCCAAGTACTTCTTCAGGTCTTCAAATGCCTTGTCCGCCTCAGGCGTCCACTTGAACGTGCCAGACCGCTTCATGAGCTTGAAAAATGGCAGCGCCCTCTCGCCGAACTTGGAGATGAAACGGCCGAGGCTGGCCATGCATCCCGCGAGGCGCTGCATGTCCTTAAGGCGACGAGGTGGCTGCATCTCTTCTA